>OY757915.1:109566080-109617357 GCA_963585895.1 Sepioteuthis lessoniana
TGTAGAACGTTGGCCTAGTAAAAGTTTTGATTTAAATAGCCCACTCGGCTGGGGCTGTAGAATACCCCAACAGCTTCTCTGCAAAAAGATAAGACCTGTCCACAACGAGTGTCCTGGATATGACATTAAATCATCTGATGATGAAGCTCCAGTAATACTGGAGCTTTGGGGAATGCAGAGTAGCTCTTCATTACCATCACTCCTTGGTCCACCCTGGCCTAGAGTGGTAGCACCTGATATGGTCCTATCTATGGGTCAAATAGAACTTTTAGACATTTAAACTGAGTGCAAAAAAATTACTTATGCTAAATTGGATTGTTTAAAAAAGAACTATTTAATCATTTAACTGTGTGTAAATGAATAAGTGATGTTTAATTGAATTCTTAGTGATACATAACAATACTTGCAACCATTTAACTTTTGACCTATGCTCTAGTGAATTGTTTGAAATAGAACTGTTTGTACATTTAACTGTAATAGTAATCAGAAGATTTATTTTTCCCAGAATGCAATGTTGATGATTGTCTGTTTCAATCACCACCATCGGCCATATCGCTGTTGATACATTTCTATTAACTAAGGCACTAGCCTGGTATAGTGCCTTGCTACTATGCCCTGGACATCAGGATTACTTTCCGTTCTCTCTCTCTCTCCATCTTCCCCCTTACTGTTCTTGTAGCATTTCTTTCTCTGTAACACTTATCAACATGCCTCTCTCCCTCCTCCACAATAATTGCAATACTTGGAACCAGTTAACTTATGCTTAATTCAATTAAGGTTGAATTGTTTGAAATAGAACTGTTTGATCATTTAACTTTGTCAATAAATGTTTGATGTTTAATTGAATTGTTAGTGAACTTGGAACTATTTAACTTTGTTGACTTATGTTTACAAATCATATATATATCTAATATATATGAATAAACCAGATTTAGCATTAAATAATCTACAGTGGTTGATATGCCATAAAACTAAACCAAATTAAGGAAAAGAAATATAATTGTTAGTATAAGATAGGAACACTTAAAACCATGCAAATTATTTCTTGACTTACGTTTACAAATAAAATATATCTAATATATATGAATAAACTGGAATGGTTGATATGCCATAAAAACAAACCAATCTTAGTTTAAAGTGTGTCTAATTGTCTGGTAGCCATAACTTCATTCCCTTATTTTAGTCAAGTATGTTGATTCCCTTATTTGGGTCATGCATGTTTCTCATATGTCATAAAATCTGGTTCAATGGAAGAAGACAAATGAGCAAATTTGCAAGGACAAAGCAACTTGGAAGAAATAACTGATAAAAAATGTTATTTCAGATTGTCCACCAGACAAAGAACAATTTATTGGAAGTTGAGATATTAAACAGTAATACAGAGAATAAACTTGTGGAAAGTTAAGGCAAACGATTGGTATCATTCCAGTTTTGTATTAAATCCAGAAGAGGTAAGGTTTTAAATAGTCAAATCCAAATAGTAAATCTGACATTGGCAAGACATTCTTTTTCTTGCTGGGGATGTCGCATTACATGACATAAGTTTTTTTTATAGTAATCAGAAGATTTATTTTTCCCAGAATGCAATGTTGATGATTTTTTATTTCAGGCAGGAAATTGTTTATAGCTTTTACCAAGATAATAATCCAACATAATCTATTTAATTTTTTCACTTAGTCTGTAATTTTCTGTAAATTCTATGATGATTACTATAGAAGGCTAGAGAATAAAATGATGAAAATGTTGTGACTATAATAATGACGACTCTAACCTGACTACATCAGTGAATAATTCAAAATACAATTTCATATTTTGTGGAAAACATTTTGTTTTAAAAGATGCTGGTATTTTTAAAAATCAATTTTAAAAAATCTTTTGTTTTGAATATAATTTTGAAAATTTCTTAATATTTGTTTTCACATTTTTTGTGGAATATTGAAGTTTAATTCATCTTGTAAATTGTGATATCTTTAAAAACCAGTTTGATTTTTTTAAGTCAGCTTTGAAAAATTAAATTTTGAAGAATTTTATTTTCATATATATGAAAGTTTTTCCTTTTTTTTTTTTTTTTTGTCTAGAATATTTTTTTCTTTGTTTAAACTTTTTTTTTCTAGCTTATTTTTCTTTCTAATATGTATCAACAATGCTTTTGAATTTTGTAGTTATATTTAGAAATACTTTTGTTTTGATTTTTTTTTTTTTATTGAATTTATTTTTTTCATATATTTTATTCTTTGTTTTTTTGTTTTATTTTTGTTTTTTTTTAAATTTAGAAACTCATATTTATCGTTTTTTGTTAATGATAGTTTTGTCATGAGGCATAATGTTTTTTTCTCAATGAAATTTTGAAAGCACTTGCACTATCACTTAACAAATGAACGGTTTTTGGATTCTTTACAAAATGTTTTTGTTACTGCTTCTGTTTGAAAACACAAAATTCGACCTCACTTCAAAATATCATACCACAAATTATCTTTTACAAGAATAGATATATGTGTATGTATATATATATATATATATATAGGCAGCATTTCTTCGTTAATGCAAATTTCATTAAACATAATAGACATTTTATGCCTACATATTTTCTTCTGGATCCGTTCAAATTCCCGTATTACTTTTATCGTATTCGGGGGGAATTGATTTAGGTATTGTCCATAGTTGTATGTATCCCTAGTACTTTCTGCCCGACTTTGGGCCATCATCAGGGGAGAATCTATTACAAAAGTGATGTAACTTTTGTTTTAGCAAATTACTACTGTGTAAGGACGTCTTTGCTGTTGGAGATTATGGTGTTTGCTTTTAAATGTAATTCTGTAAATACACTGTAGTAATTTGCTAAAACAAAAGTTACATCACTTTTGTAATAGATTCTCCCCTGATGATGGCCCAAAGTCGGACAGAAAGTACTAGGGATACATACAACTATGGACAATACCTAAATCAATTCCCCCCGAATACGATAAAAGTAATACGGGAATTCGAACGGATCCAGAAGAAAATATGTAGGCATAAAATGTCTATTATGTTTAATGAAATTTGCATATATATATATATATATATATATATATATATATATATATATTGGAAGAAGTCCTCATGAAAGAATGGATAACATGCTGGTCTGTGAAAATGTAATGTGAGTTGCACTATTACACTCACTTCTGGACTAATGCCCCTTGGGAAAGGTATGAAACTCCTTATCCCACAGCTATGACTTAAATATTACCACCACTGTCTTTCTACAAGAATGACTTTGGTATTAAATTACCCACAAAGGTTGATATGCCATTAAACACCAAGAATATATGTGATATTTACTTTCCCATTGCATATGTAGAATCAAGGTCACTCTTTGATGCCTGAAATATCCCAAAAGAAAGTAATATTGTCACTGCCTCCCACCAGACAGGACTTGACACAAGGTCAATGACCCGAAGGTCGGCTTAAAGTGGGGATTTAGGGGAGGGGAAGGTCGGGCATGAGCTGAGGTTTGAACCCTGCTAGTCTGTGCTGCTCATCAACCCACTTAGTGCAATGTGGGCCTGATGAGCCTAGCTGCTCTTGGATCCAAATCTGGGTCCAGGCATGTATGCCTGCTTATAGCTTAAACAACATTGAAACAATTCTGTGTCACATTGTGTAGGGATAAATAGATTTCATAATCACTTTTTATCATGGAAATTTGGATCATCGACTCTGCGGATCCAATCAACTCCTTTAAAATCACACCATATCAATTTTTGTGCTTTGTTGGTAAGTAACTTTTTAAGGTTGCTTGCTTCACATACCTCATTTTGAGTTTTTCCGTTAACTCGATTAGTTTGCCTACAAAACTAGAAGTCCACGTAGGTTAACAGTTATTGTTGGAGGAAATGAAATTCAAAACCTGGACAAAGCTGTTTGTGGTTGACTTCATGCTAATGGCCTTGGGGAAAAGCATGTATCAATCTGTTTTTCCTCCTGTTAGGGATAAATACTACAGCAAACTGAGTTTTTTAGCAAACCAATATAGAAGAAGGAAAGCTCAGAATTCAAGCCAACTATATTCTGCTTAACAATTGACCTTGTGTTACATCCTGTCCATGGCAAAGGGGTTGGGTAAATAAGGTTATTATTTACCCATAGCTGGAGGAGAAAAGGCATTACCACATCCTGGATTTGAGTCTGCTTCTTACAATGGTAACCATGGAGATGTATACGGCATAATGGTTATCATCTTAAAAAATGAGCCGAGTGAACCAAGTTCAAGTCCTGAATGAGTCTCTTTACATTTAATTTCATATTAATGCTCTTGGGAAAGGTATGAATCTGTCTTTTCTCTCTCCTGCTATGGGTATATTGTAGAATATTTTGGTACGGCAACTGGTCTTGGAGAAGGAAAACTCAGCTGGGTTCGGGTATACTATGTTATCATGTATACTCTGCTCAGAAAATTAACCTTACGTTGTATCATGACTCTGTGCAATATGTTCAGTAAATACAGAAAGCGTGGTAGTACCTGTTAGGGTCCCATATGTGTTTGAAATAGATTTTTAAAAATTATTTGTAATTGATAGGACGATGTGCAAAATAAAACTTCTTGAGGAACAGCTAAACAAAAAGTATTATGTCACACTTTTGGGTAGATAAAATGGTTACACCTCAAAATATAGCGTTTTGTATTTCGCTTTGTGTCCTGGGTTTGACTCTAAACTGTATCTGCTGGTGAGGCTCCAGTACTGGAGTTTGGGGAATGTGGAGTATCCTTTAATTATCATTACTCCCAGGTTCACTCTAGCTCGGAGTGGTAGTACCTGTTAGGGTCCCAGCTATGTATCAAAGTGAACTTTTTAATCATTTACTATACTTGAAACTATTTAACTGTGCACAAACAAATGAATAATGTTAAATTGAATTATTAGTGTTAGATAACAATACTTGAAACCATTTAATGTCCTGGATATAACATTAAACTGTATTTGAAATGATGCAGCTGTGTGCAAATGGAATTTGGTGAGAATATTTGATTAATAGAATTACTAATGTTATATATAATAATACTTGAAACCATTTAACTGTGTGCAAACAAATGATCTCAAGCTCCTTTAAAAATAATGATTTGTATAAACTATTCACTTACAAATCATATATATATATATAAAAACAGGATTTAACATTAGATAACTGACAAGGGTTGATATGCTGAAAACATAACCGAACCAAACTGTGCTACTCTTGTTTCGTTGTACTACTTTGATCTGTAAATGTCCAGGAAATGGGTGAGGTGTCCCCATGGTGTAGACTGTGATATCATAGTAAGTGAGTTCAAACTCCAGTCACTCTATTACATTTGCTTTTGAATTTATATCCTTGGGTAACATATAAACATCCTTATCCGCTAAACCATGAATTAAATAATGTTATTACTGTTCTTCTGCAAGAATGGCTTTAGCATTAAATAATCCACAAAAGTTGATATGCCATTTAACAAAGAGACCAAACCTGGAGATAGGGGCTCACCAGATAGTCAAAGATTCATTAAGGAATATCTAGACGTGTTTGTGAGAGAGAGAAGTTAAGCAAACATATAGAAAAATAATGATCAGAACTTTTATTTTGATGAAAGTTGAGAACCACTTCAATTTAACCCTCTGTATGAATGTATCTGTGTGTATCTAATTGTAACAAAGCAAAATGGCATCTCCTACGAAAATGTTTTTTGGAAAATAAAGTAATTTACAGTCAAATTTGCAACTGAAAGATTATATATGCAGTCTCTATTGAAGCTGAAGTTATTTTTTAATTACTCAAAGCATCGATATAATGTATTACATGTAAAAATAATCATGAAGGGAATATTATATATGTTGTTTTATAAATTTTATAAACTTCATGAAACCTAAGGTCGCAGAATATTTTCCATGGATTAAATATATATATATATATATATATATATATATATATATATATATATAATCATTATTATAATAGCTCTATCCTAGATATTGAGCACTCTCCATATTATATTGCACTTGGTTCGACACATAACTACAAAGTGATTTACTGACGACCAACACTCTCATAATATGTAATAAATATATATATTTAATTCATGGAATATAGGCTGCAATCCCTGGGTTTTATGAATTATATATATCTAATATATATTTATTTATCATTGTTATATAATAGCTCTATTCTAGATATTGAGCACTCTCCATATTATATTGCACTTGGTTAGACACAAACCCACAAAGTGATTTAGTGATAACCAACGTATCTGTAAGTCTAATATTTTAGACATTTTTACTTTACACTGTTCTGGGTGCTATTTTACTATACGCAGTAGTAAGCCAAATATTTCAGATATAGAAAGATCACATCAGATACTTATGATAAAAGCCTTGGCATCCATTCATCACATTTCTTTTAATTAGCCTTGTTGGCACAGCAACATACACTGTTAATTTCCCCTGCAAAGGATAAGACCCCCCTCCCTAAAAAGGGATGTCCTGGATATGCCATTTAAATTACATCTGATGGTGAGGCTTCATTGTTAGAGAGTGTGGAGTATTTCTTTATTACTATTACTCCCAGGTCCACTCTAACCCAGAGTGATGTGTGGGTGAAATAGATTTGTTTTAAAAAATTATTTGTAATTGATAGGACTATGTGCAAAATAAAACTTCTTGAGGAACAGCCAAACAAAAAATGTAAATATGAATGCAATTTCCTGACCTTTTGGCATAAGATAACCCTTGAAAGGTTGATATGCTGTTAAAATCAATCATTTCTTTTCATTAAATGAGAGAAAAATTTTAAAGTTATTTACATTATAGAATGAAGTTTGAATGTGTTTTGTGTTTATAGTATTTGGTGGGGGGTATCTAATATTTTCAGATTTTGTAAAACAAGGTATTTTCCAATGAGACTTGAACTCTGGTTTAACAATCTGCTAAGAAGATGTCTGATAAATTATTTGAAACAATTTTAGTTGTCTCCCTTGTCTTGTTTGCCACCATTCCAAATAGTAAGTAAATGTTGAAAAATTTATTTTCTATTCACTTTTGTGTAAAGAATGATTGGGATTTGACATCTCACAATAACAGGATGTAACACAGGCGGGGTTTTTTTTTTGGGGGGGGGGTATGATTCTATACCCACTCAATATGGCACATGATTCAAAGCCAAAAATTATCAAGTATCCAGCCATTACTGTGGTCATTAGATTGTGCCCACGATTCTGCTCCTCTTAATGCAATGAGGAGGTACTGTCTGGAGATGGTCCCCAATCAATTATAAATCTTTCTCGTTCCAAAGAACCAGTTACATCATAAAAATGCTAATTGCTGAATTTATTTAAAACAGCTATAATTTTTTTCCACACATTTTTCAAATTAAATAAAAAAAGAAAAAAAAAAGAAAAAATGATTGAATAGGGTTTTATGGTGCATCAATCTCTCTATAGTGGTCATAAAGGTATTTTTATTATCGATTTTTAATCTTTAATTATTTTTCATACATTTTTCTATTTTTTGTTGCTTTTTATAACAATGCTTTTTGACAAAACAGATAAATGGGATTATAAAAATTGATAGATCCACAAGAAAGTTGATGAGTCATGGGAGAACTGGCTCGGATTCCTCAGTTCTGACTGGGTTTGTAGAGGATCAAATTCACTGGGTGCTGTTAACTACTTCAATTACTCAGAAATACTTGTTAACAGGTGTAAATCAAATAAAACCTTTATTTATAATACAACGATTAAAATAATGTATACATGGGTAGTGGCTAGAGTGTTCACCAATGGTCCGGGAGACCTGGGTTCAATCCCAGGTCATGTCATACCAAAAACTTTAAAAATGGTACTTGATGCCTCCTTGCTTAACACTCAGTGATATAAGGTATGTACCAAGGGTAAAGTGGAGCAATTTAGGAAAGGGAGAAGTGCCCTTCCCTACACCTTGGTGTTGTAACTATTGAAAAGGGAGCCTTCTGTTCGCTCACTTTACTTATACATAAAAAAGGTTTCTATTTCAAGGCTGGATTCTTTAGTTGAAAGTAACAAGTTGACTGGTGATAATGTATATGGCTAATTAGTCTCGAGTCAATCCTCTATCTAGGTAGTTTCAAATGAAATTCTGGTTGAATGGTCAAGTTTAGGACTTTGGGTGGCAAAGCCGGCATCAAGGCTTCTAGCAATGAAACCGACCTTTGATCTGTGTTGTCTTTTATGGGGTCCAAACCTCTGACTGCATGGCTCTGATTGGCCAGCCAATAAAAACCCTGAACCAATCGCCTTGTATCTTAATCACTGAGTGGGAGAGAGAAAAAAGCCCCCTGGCCCACATTTGATTGGTCAGCCAATTAAAATTCTGGCCTTGTGTTGCACATCTGTGGGAGGATGTAAAAACTCCACAGTCCTTTTCTTTGATTTGTAAGCTAATCAATAATATTCTATTATTGTATCCTGGTTTTGTGTCACCTTTAACTGAAAAGCCATCAAGTTTCAATTATTCTAATTCTAACTCAACTCTGACCTTTCAAACTGAATCATTTCTGTGCACCCCGAATTAAAATTGAAACAATGAGCTTTTCAAAATTGTTATTTTTTAATAATTCAAACTAAATGACCCCTAACTTGTATTAAGGACAATTTCAACTATTTAATAATTCTTATGACGATTTTTTTTTACACTACTTTATCAAAAAAAGTAATTTGATTATCTTTAATAAATTATCTCCATAATTAATCTAAGTATTTAATTTCATATCACCCATCAATCTGTGACACTCCTCATTGTGTTATATTTGCCTTTTTTTATTTTCTCCACATTCTTAACAGCTCTGTAGTTGTCAGACAACTTGGAATATCATTTTGTATTTAATATAAACACCATACGGTAATAAACTGGTGCTATTTCTTGCCCAAAGGTGACCTGTATTGTACAAAATGTGGGAATTTATCTCTGTAAAAATCTTTATGAATACAGCTGTGATTTTTAAATTAAAAAGATTTTCATGCATATATTAAAAACTTTTTTTTTTTAAGCATGGACTGTTCCTTTCCTGTTATTTTTCATTCTACTTATATCCCTCCAATAAAACCTTCATGGCTCTGGCAAGTGAAATATTTTTTTGTTTTTAAAATGATTCCAGTTTTGTCAGGTTTTCTTTTAAACACAATTATACCTTTTTAAAAATATCAAAAAAAAAAAGAAAAGAATATTACTATCAAAGCATGAGTTTTAGATATCATAATTACTTGCACAGTACCCATGAAAAATTAGATTATTTATGTAGCAATCAGCACTTCTGCTTAGGATCAGAGTGAAGTATCTGTACTTATAGTTGTTTCAAAAAACTTTGATAAAATCCTATATGCTCTCAAAATTATACAGACATAATTGTATACATTATTCTAATTTTGTGATTGAAATAAAAAATGTGTGTGTGTGTATATATATATATATATATATATACACAAACACACACACCCTACATTTTGATTCTTGGCAAAAATGCTGAACAGATACAGCACTCTCATCCTAACAAAAGTTATGTATAGATAAGCCAAGAAACGAACAAAAAATAGATGTGTTGTTTTCTTCTTAGATTTTTTCAAAGGTTTCTTCTCTATTTCTGTTTTTTTATTCATTGTCAAAATGTGATATACAGAAAAAAAACTTAAGCATAATTTTTAGCAGTTTTAAAAATCCACAAATGTTTAAATTTTGATTGTGTCTGTAATGACAACCTAACTCTTCCTCAGTTGCTTTATAACCAGACATCTTGTCAATGGTATGCCACAAAGGTAATCATATCAGAGAACACAGTTCTGGTTTTTATCATTTCAAAGTTCAAGCAATTGATAATTTATCAAGCTTAACTTAGCATAAGGCCATGAGAGTAGAGCACCTTGTAAGGCTCAAACTCACTACAACAGGAATGATTTATAAGACAACTATTCTCATTATTTCAAAAAAATAGTTAATATATCCATTGTCACTAATGACAAGGGTCCCAATATGACTATCAAATTTTGATTGTTCTGTATGTTTCTATAATGATGAAGTTTTTTGTTTTTTTTGTATGAGCTTTTTTCCATGAAATGGTCACTTATAAGAAATTTTATATATAAAATAAAGTCTTTTGTTTACTTTATTTTTTTTTTTAAATCATATATTTTTCTGCTTTATTTTGAAACTTATTTAAAGCTTAATTTTCTTTTCTACTTTTGAAACAACTGCTTAATAAATTTGTTTTTAAAAAATTTTCTTTTTTCTTTTTTTTTTCCCCCTCAAAATGATCCATTTGTTGAGCTGGAGGTTCCATCAATGTACTTTGTTGATGCTGTCTGTAAATAATGTACTTTGTTGATGCTGCCTGTAAATAATGTACTTTGTTGATGCTGTCTGTAAAGAATGTACTTTGTTGATGCTGTCTGTAAATAATGTACTTTGTTGATGCTGCCTGTAAATAATGTACTTTGTTGATTATGTAAAGAAAATTGTTTCAGTTAACTGGAAAACAAAAACCTACAATGCGTTCAAAAATTCAAGCTGGCCAGTCTGTTGAAAACTCTTGACTGGATTTTTTTAAATAAGAGTTTCCAGGAAATGATGAACTATTGTAAATATATTTCTTCAAAGTTGTTAGCTGATAAAGCCCAAGATTAGAATTCCCGATTGTTTCCGTTTGGTTCTTGCGAGATTTGATCTTCTTATTTATCTCACTTGCATTTTATAGGACAGGATGTAGTTTGGAAAACCTGCCAGGAGCGATGGATGATATAGAAGGATGGAGAGAGAGAGTCAGGGAAATCCGTGCTAGCAGTGTGACTTGATGATGATTTCCTCTTAAGCCTGTGTTATGTATCAACATTTTGTGATTTATGCTTTTTCCAGTAGGGTAGGGATACTTCACTGTACATGTTATATTCTTTCAGTAATACTCACTGTGATTCCTAACCATTGATTTGCCCAATCGGCTGGGACTGTAGAATACACTGACTGCACCCCTGCAGAGGGGTAAGACGCCCCCCCCCAAACGAGTGTCCTGGATATGACACTAAACAGTCTGATGGTGAGGTTCCAGCAGTGCTGGAGCTTTGGGGAATGGGGAGTACCCCTTCATTGCCTTTGCTCCCAGGTCCACTCTGGCCCAGAGTGGTAGCACCTGATAGGGCCCTATCTATGGGTTAAATAGAACTAACAGCATTCTTATGCTAAACTGAATTGTTTGAAATAGAAATGTTTTTGACAATTAAACTGTGTACTCATGCTAAACTGAATTGTTTTAAATAGGACAGATCATTTACATAAAAATGGATTTGACATTGAATAACCTACAAAGGTTGATATGCCATAAAACCCAACAAACCAAACGTAACCATGGATAATTTTTTTCTTTCTGATTTTCAATGCATTTTTATGTGACACTATTAGCTCTTCTATCCCTTGGTGCATTAAGATACAATAATGTATATGCATGTAAGTTTGACCAAGTCTATATAGGTGTTTATGAGCATGGGTAGCATATGTATATAGCAGTATCCAAAGGATAGCTAAATGTTGGGTGAGTCCCTATTGTATAATGACTACAGATCTGGACTGTGGCTCCTGAGTAAGTAAATTTGAACTTTAGTTATGTCATTATGTTTACTTTCAGACCAATGCCCTTAGGAAAGGTATGTATCCCCTATTCCTTCTGCTATGGATTAAATAGTATCACTTTGCCATTATGAGTTTGGGAGATCAGCAGATTTTGATAGATAAGATAGAAAGAGAAGGATTTCTCGATGAAAGTGAAAGAGTTTGTTTTTTAATGTCCACCATAAATAGAAGTCTTTGATACTAGTATAGTCAGAGGTCAGTAGACAAGGGTATCATTTTCAAAAGTGCTTTAGTTTTGGGAGTTCTATATAAGTGGTGTGGGAGGTTGAATTCAGAGTTCTTCTTCTCTTAAACTAGTTGCCTAATCAAGCTGAAGAACTCAGTCTGGCCTACTATTTACTCATTGCTGTAGGGATAATAATTGAATTCATACCTTTCCCAAGGGTATTAGCACTATGTGAGATGCAAACAGCCTCATCCAGGGTTTGAACTCAGCTCACCGTGTCCATTTCTCATGACGATAACTATTGCTCTACAAGCACATCCTAAAGCAATTCATTTATTTAGCACCTTAAGCAGAAAGCCTCTGAAATAAGTAAACTAGTTCACATACCTTGGCAGCAATATCTCATCTACTGAAAGTGATGTCAACATGAGATTTTGTTTTTTGCATATTACAGACTTTTAAGAATAGATGATTTTGCAATGAAATTCAAGTTTAAATAACTTAAAATAACAATTATTAAAATAAAAAGCAATTTGATTCAAGATATGTTAGACATAAATGATATTTCATAAATTCATACTGACAGCATGGAGATTTTTGACTCTCTCTCCCCCACTCTCCATCCATCCCTATTATCCATTGCTCCTGGTAGTTCCTATACAGAGTGGAATGATAAAATTGTTGCCCTAGAAAAGACGACATGATTCCATTTCCATTTAATGAAAACTGGTTTTCTTATTTTGTTGCAGACCATCTACTAGTTGGCCAGTTGTGTACAAATCCCAAGAGTGATAGGAGCCTTCTATCATGTCTGAAAGTGACGCTATGTTTAACAAGCAAAATCGGAGATGCGCCGCTGTACAACCATGCTCTCTACCGATCCAAGTTATGAAAACAGGACCATTGCCAGCACCCTCAAAATGCAAATCTGGATTGCCACGAATAACAGGGACGTGCCCAGGGTGATAAAAACAAAGTTTCCGGCTACAGTTATGGTCTTTGGTGTGGTTTCAAATGAGGGCCACATCATGCCACCTCACATCTTCGAAGTTGGCTTGAAAGTCAACACCAAAGTGTACCTGGATGTGCTGTAAAGAGTGTGGTGATCCCCTGATGCAATCAGGTGGCTGGTGGCAGACCCTGGGTGTGGCAGCAGGACTCAGCACCGGCCCATAAGTCCAAAGAGACCCAGGCTTGGCTTCAGAAGGAGTGCTACGACTTTGTACCCTTCTCTCACTGGCCCCCTCCTCCCCGACCTGAACCCGCTGGACTACTTCATTTGTTCATACATCGAGAACATCACCAACATGACCTCCCACAATACCAAAGCCAGCCTGATCGCCACCATCTGCCGAGTATTCACCGAGCTCCCACCAGCGCATGTGGAAAAGGCATGCTCCCAGTTCCGGATCCGTATCGAGGCAGTGATTGAAGCTGAAGGTGGCTACATTGAATAGATGTCAGCTCTACTACATAATCAAGTTACCTGAATTGATTTTTTTCTATAAAGTTTTAAAATGAAACTGTTGTGTTGTTTTCTTTAGGACGACAATTTTATCGTTCCACCCTGTAGACTGCATCTGGTGTCTGTACAAACCTGATGTATATTAGTCTTTGCTGGTTGCCTAACATTTGTGTGTCCATATGTTGGAGAACTTTGCTTATGAATTTGTTTTTAATTTCCAGCAATGCCTTGTGTGTCTTTTTTCTTTTACTCGGATGGTTTGTGAGATTAGAAGGTAAGTGGCCAGACAGCTGCTATTTTGTTGGGTGTTGCTTCCAGGATTTGTTCAAAACTGTATGTAAGACTCTTCAATAGTTCCCATCAAGCGTTTTCTCCAAGTATTTTGTTTGTGTTCGGGTGGTGCAACCATTCAGTAGTATAGACACAACTACAGCTTGGAACAAATGCCATTTCATTTTATCAGAGAGATCTGATTTCTATTTGATTGACAACCTGTCAATAGCAGACTCAACATATATATTGACATCACTTTCAGTAGATGAGATATTGCTGCTGAAGTATGTGAACAAGTTTACTTATTTTAGAAGCTTGCTACTTAAAGTAAAGATGGATCCATCTTGTTTAAAACTCATGAACTCTGTTTTACCTGTGTTTACATAGAAGCCAGTGCCTCTTGCTGTAGGGATTCGGCTTGGACGGTTATATTTGTGAGAAGTGCAAGATCATGTGTATTTGTCATAGTTTCTGCTAGATATCATCTACTTATCTGTTTTAATGTGAAACCATTTTTACATTTTTTTTTTTTATTAGACCTAATGATGTTCGTAGATTATGAACATATACAGTGATAATGTATCGCCTTACAAGACTCCAGCAACAACATCAAAGAAGTCGGTGTTGCCATCAGGTAAAGATTGTTTTTGTTTTTTTGTAAAGCATCATTACATCAATAACAGTTTCTTTAGGGAAACCATTTGTTGATAGAATTTGCTCCATCTTCCTTCTACTTTGAAGAAATCTATGAACAATAGTGTTGCCTTGAGATTTTTTTTGCACACCTTTGATGGTTCAACAAATAGAATCTGTGATGTAGATCAGTTTCTCTGAAAGCCATTCTGATTTTTCTCAAACTTCAGCTCGGATATTGTCCAGTCGGCTGGAGCTATAGAATACACCAACTGCACCTCTGCAGAGAGGTAAGACCCCCCCCCAAAAAAAGTGTCCTGGATATGACACTAAACAATCTGATGGTAAGGTTAGAGTAATACTGGAGTACCCCTTTATTGCGATCGCTCCCAGGTCCACTCTGGCCTGGAGTGGTAGCACCTGATAGGGCCCTATCTATGGGTTAAATAGAACTAATGGCATACTTATGCAAAACTGAATTGTCTGAAATAGAAAAGTTTTTCACAATTAAACCATACTTACATTTAAACTGTATGCTTATACCAAACTGAATTATTTGAAATAAAACTGTTTTTTGACATTGAAACTGTGTGTAAACAAAATCTGTACTTATACTAAACTGAATTAGCTGAATTAGAACTGCTTGACTAAACTGAATAGCTCAAAATAGAAATGTTTTTCACAATTAAACTGTACTTACATTTAAACTGCATGCTTATGCTAGACTGAATTATTTGAAATTGAACTGTTTTTGACATTGAAACTGTACTTACACTAAACTGAATTGTTTAATATAACTGCTTGAATAAACTGAATAGTTTGAAATAGAAATGTTTTTGACAAACTGTGTACTCATGGTAAACTGAATTGTTTGAAATAGAACTGATTATTTACAAAAAAAGGGATTTGGCATTAAATAACCTTCAATGGTTGATATGCCATAAAACCAAACAAACCAATCAGCTCAAATATGTTTGAAAAGCAGGGCATTATGAACCTTAGTAGTACGAGCTATACCCTGTAGATTTTAGTGATTCTGAGGTCACCTTTAGGAAGGGAGTAAGCAGTCTTTCATCTATTTCTATATTGTTTTTTTTTATGCAACATTGAAGTATATTGTCAAATTTTCCCCGTTTTCCATTTCTGAAGTCTGTCTTGGCTTGCAGCTTTTAGTTTTGCTCTCAAGGTGCTTTTCTATCTGCTTTCTCCGTTTACAGTCACCCATACTAATTGTGATTGTTTATTTTCTACCAAATTTCTGATCTTATTGATTTTGGCCTTAAATGTATTCTAGTTCTTTTTGGAATGTTTTTATTACTTCTCTCAGGGCTTGCTTTGTTAGGTTTCTTTTATTAAGTAAGGATCCTTTTTTTCATGTTCTCATTTTTCCCTAATTGCTATTGATTCTCAAGGAATTTAACTTCTGGCTCTTGGTTTGATTGGTATCCAATTAGCTGTTGCTTTTTTTGTAGGCAGAAACAAAATTCTCACATTCGTTATTTGGAGTATGTTTTTCAGATGTCTCCTGAAGAGTATCAAATTTGTTTCTTACTATTACAGAATATTGATTGCTAATAGCACAATTGACAAGTGAGGACCAGTCTTATTGTGAGACTTGTTTGTTTCAGTTATGCATGCATGAATTCCCCCAGTTATGAATCGCAGCAGGTACTGCTCGTTAGGCAGAAGTCAATATTCCAGCAGACAGCCCTGACAGTCATACTGGTAACCCTCTCATTTGTATATGTTGTATTACTGTTCTTCATTAACATATTTGTTTAAGTCAATTCCTTTCTTGTGTATTTATTTGTGGCCCTTAACAAGGCCACAACAACTTGGCGGCAAGGACCCTTAAGGACCCCAAAAAGACGATGTGGAAATTGTCAATATTGGTTCAATATGAAATTCTATTTTCATGACACTTTGTTCTACTCAATTCAGAAAAGGAAACTGAACAAAAAAAAAATGTCACTAATTTACGCAGAACTTAAATGTGGACCGCTAAACTGCAACAATTCATGCCTTTTCAAAAAAAAATTTAAAAATGCACTTGTGATTCCCTGAGTGACCAGGAAATTAAAGCTTGTTTTTTTGTTATTAAAAAACAAAAAAAAGAAAATTTTTTCACCTCAGTTAAATTTGATTTTGGTTTAATCCTAAAAAAAAGACACAAACATAGACAAGTTGAAAACTGCCATACTAGATTTTCTTAAGTTCCAAAAAGAATAGCAAAAAAAATGGAAGAGAAACAACTTGAGTGGCAAAAAAGAAAGGATCAACTCCAGCTGCATATACAAAAAGAACAGCTTGAATTTCAAAAGTGAGTTGAAGAAGAAAGTCTCGCATTACAAAAACAAACAGAAATCAGACAACAAAAACTCAAAGAAATTCTACTTCAAGCTCAATGGACACTATGCTGAGCGACCTTGACTTCACGGTTGCATATTTGGATGACATATTAATGAACAGTCAAAATGTAGATCAACGTAAGGAACATATTCATAACATCTCAAGAATTCAGGAGTACGGTTTCAAATTGAAAGAATCTAAATGTGACTTCTTTATGAAGAAGATTAAATGCTTGGGGCATATTATCAACAGAAATGGCAGAAGGCCAGACCCAGAATGCGCTGCTGCAATCAAAGACATGCCAGCTCCTGAAAATGTCTCTTCCTTTCAAAGCTTCTTAAGAGTGGCAAACTATTACCAAGTGTTTGTACCTAATATGCACAACTTATGTGTTCTTTCAAATGAACTTCTGAAAACAGACAATGACTGGGAGTGAACACCTGAATGCCAGGAAGCATTTGTCAAAATAAAAGAAGTCTTGACATTGGTCTTGTTTCTACCCCAGATCTGGACATTATAGTTGCCTGTGATGCCAGCTTGTATGGCACTGGAGCATGTATTCTGCACAAGATGCCAGGTGGATCTCACAAGTCACATGTCGAGAACTCTTCTTCCTGCAGAAAATAGCTACTCCCAAATTGAGGAGGAGTCGTTGGGGATTCTTTTTGAAGTAACAATGTTTCACTGGTTCATTCATGGTAGATACTTTACATTGCAAACAGACCATAAACCATTACTTACCATCTTTGGTTCTAAAAAAGGTCTGTCTGTGAATACAGTAAATAGACTGCAGAGATGGGGAACAATCCTCTTAAATTATAACTTTAAAATAGAGTTCCTACTGTCTAAAAAAATTGTCTTGCCAACGGACTGTTCGGATTAATCCCGAAATACAGGGAACCCCTTTGAAGATACTGTGGTTGCTTCTCTTCAAACTGAAGGAGAATTTAAAACCACATAATGCAAGACAGTAAAAGAATTCCCTGTAACTCTCGACCAAATTAAACGAGAAGCTCTAAACGATGAGTTTATCAGGCAAACCAAAACCAAAATTTGTGAAAACAATCTGCAAGATATTTTCTCCCTATGTGATGAAGTACTGCTATATAGTAAGTCATCATTTCCACAACACTACAAAGGAGAATTCTGAAAGATTTCCATGCTGGCCACCCAGGGATTACAAGGATGAAAAGCCTTATGCGCAGTTATGTGTAGTGCGTGAACATGGATAAAGATATCAAAAACATTATAAAATCTTATAACAGCTGTGCCTTTGCAGTTAATATAGTCCTTGGCCTAAAACGGACTGACCATGGTCCTGAATACATATAGATTTTGCAGGTGCCCATGGTGTAATGGTTATCGTTGTAGGAAATGGACACGGTGACACGAGTTCAAATCCTGGATAAGACTGATTGCATTTCACATAGCACTAATACCCTTGGGAAAGGTATGAATCTAATTATTCTCCCTCCAGTTATGGGTAAATAGTAGGGCAGACTAGGTTCTTCAGCCTTGGTGAGGCAACTAGTCTAGGAGAAGGAAAACTCTGAATTCAAACCTGTTAAACTCCACTTAAAAATTGGCCTTGTGTCATATCCTGCCTGGGTGGAGGGGTGGGGTAAATATATATAGACTTTGCCAGCCAGCTAGACAGATTCAACTATCTTATACTAGTAGATAATTTTTCGAAATGGTCCAAAGTCCTTAGAAATCCCACTACAGAAGTTACAATCGATTTCCTCCATGAACTGTTGACCAGATTTGTGGTAGTCAATTGTCTAGTGTCCAACAATGGGACACCATTTACATCTGGCGACTTTAAGGATTTTTGTGAGACCTTCCAAATCAATCTTATGATCGCCCCATATTACCCAAGGTCCAACAGACTGGTTGAGCACTTTGTTGATACACAGAAAAGAGCCCTGAAGAAAGCTAGGAGCACACCCACTGGAAAAGCCCTACAACAGTTCCTTCAGGTATATAGAATTACGCCCAATGACAACACACCATCATTATTAGCCCCAGCCGAGGTAATGTTTGCACATAAAATCAGGTCTGTGTCCAATCAGCTACTCCCCAAACAAACATAAATGGATGAACTGTGTACCCAAAAAACACTACCAACCCAGAGAGAAAGTTTTTTTTTCCAGATGTTTCACAATAATGAATCTTTCTGGGGAATGGATACAATTAAGAAAAGAGTTGGAAATATGATCTAAATAATTAAAGGTCCCCAGTTTATTCACAAGAGACATTTAAACCAAATCAGAAAATGCCTGTTGGACAATGCTTACAGCAATATTCCTGAAGGGAAAGAAGTTCTGGATGTTATTAACAATACTTTTGACCTGCCAATACTGCAAGCGGCCCCAGAACAATACCATTTAAAGAGGAAAAGGAAACTGATAGTCTTTACCATCATTAACCCGAAGAGAAAAAGGTATTGAGACTCCTACAGAATTAATACTTTGGTGGTGGTGTTATGGTAATTTACCCAAGCAGGCATGAACTCTCCCAGCTATGAATAGCAGCAGGTAGAAGTCAATATTCTGGTAAACAGCCCTGACAGTCATGCTGGTAATCCTCTCATTTGTGTATGTTGCATTCATGTTTGTTGTTAATATATTTGTTTAACTCAATTCCTCTCTTGTGTCTTTATTTCTGACCCCTAACAAGATCACAACAGTTTCTTATTTCTGCATAGACTCAAGCAAATCTTTACTGAGACAATTCTATAATCAGAAGATTGCCCAGTCAACTGTACACTGATTGCACCTCTGCAGAGGGTTAAAACTCCCCACCCAACGAGTGTCCTGGATATGACACTAAACAGTCTGATGGTGAGGTCCCTGTAATGCTGGGGCCTTGGGGAATACGGAGCACCCCTTCATTGCCATAGCTCCCAGGTCCACTATGGGTTAAATAGATCTAACGGCATACTTATGCTAAACTGAATATTTTGAAAAAGAAATGTTTTTTGACAATTGAATCGTGCTTACATTTGAACAGTGTGCTTGTGCTAAACTGAATTATTTCAAATAGAACTGTTCTTTGACATTAAAACTGTACTTACACTAAATTAGCTGAAGTAGAATTGCTTGACTAAACTGAATAGCTTGAAATAGAAATGTTTTTGATAATCAAACTGTGTACTTATATTTAAACTGCATGCTTTTGCTAAACTGAATTGTTTTAAATTGAACTATTTTTGACATTGAAACTGTACTTACACTAAACTGAATTGTTATATACAGATATCTCTGACTCTCTCTCGCCACCTGTCTCTATCATCCATCACTCCTAGGAGTTCCATCAGGCTACAGCTTGTATCGGCACAGAGCTGCTGTAGATAGGTTCTAGCAGGTCATCCAACCTTTGCTTGTCTATGTGAAGGGATCTACTGGAGTACATCGCTTATGGTTTAATCTTTACTTCTCCAGCAGTGTTCCATATGTCTGGTTCATCTAACTTGGATAGTTTTCGTGATGGGTGGTCAGTAGCCGTATAGCTGCTGTTTTGTGGGGTGTTGCCTCCAGGACTTGTTCAATACAGCTTGCAACATTCTTGTGTAATTGCAGTCAAGCTTTTTCTCCATACATTTAGTTAACGTCCATGTTGTACATCTATATAGCAATATTGATATGATTGCTACTTGGAAAAAACTGCTTTTTACTTTAAGTTAAAACTTATGATAAAAACAACTTAAAGTCCAGAAATCCCATTTCATTTTAATTAGGTATTGTAGGTTATGTCTTCAATTTTCAAGTAATCAGTTATTTGCATTTATTATTTTATGGTAGTCCTACCATCTTAAGTTTAAAAATCTTTTCTTTTTTTGTTTTTATTTAAATCTACCATATTGATTCTCAATGGGTTTTTTTAAAATTCAAAATTAATTAAATGAAATAAATTTTTTTGCCTCTCTAGGTTGGCCAGCAGACAAAAGCCTCTTTCTTAAACATCTGTCTTGAAGAAATGTTTACCATACTTTTGTTGTGTGTTTTCATTACAAACTGAAAATGTGCTTTCATTTACAGTGGAAGGAAATGGGGTTCCTATCAACTGTACTATGTTTTTAAACCACTGAATTGGCATCATCATTCTCCTCTCCATAAAGTATGTTTTATATGGTACCAGTGCCTGGAGAGAATCCCTGACTTGACTGAGAAGGGGAAGAATCTCCATGGCATAGTGTCTAACATACTGGACTGTCACATTAAGACAGATTAAACTCCAGCAATATAATAACATTCACTTTCAGATTATTACCCTTTGAAAAGGTTGTTCAGTCAGCTAGGGCTGTAGAATACACCAACTGCATCTCTGAAAAGGGTAAGACTCCCCCAATGAGTATCCTGGATATGACACTAAACAATCTAATGGTGAGATTCCAGTAACTGGGGATGCGGAGTATCCTTTTATTGCCATCGCTCCTTGGTCCTCTCTGGTTTGAAGTGGTAGCACCTAATAGGGTCCTATTTATGGATCAAATAGAACTAAACTGTGTACCTATGCTAAACTGAATAGTTGGAAATAGAACTGTTTAATGTATAAAAATAGATTTGTCATTAAATAACCTACACTGGTTGATATGCCATAAAACCAAACCAAACCATTGAAAGGGTATGAACCCCTTATACTCTCCAGCTATGGGTTAAGTAGTACCAGTACAGTCATACAAGGATGGTTTTGGCATTAAAATACCCATGAAGGTTGATATGCCATTAAAACAAAGAAACCAAACAAACAAACAAACTGCATTCTCATCAACTATTGTGATAGTGTTCAGTAATAGTGGTGATCTGTGATGAAATTAAACAGAGAACCCCACACCAAAAAAAAAAAACTTCTCAATTTATATGCAACAACTGGCTCATTGGCCCAGTGGGTAGAGTGCTCGCCAATGGTCCGGAAGACCTGGATTCAATCCCAGGTTGCATCATACCAAAGACTTTAAAAATGGTATTTGATACTGCCTTGCTTAACACTCAGCAATATAAGGTACGTATCAAGGGTAAACTGGAGCAATCCTGGGAAAGGAGTAGTGCTCTCCCTTACACCTTGGTGTAGAAGCTATTGAAAAAGGAGCGTTCGGGTCATCCTCGACTACGGTTGCCTACTACAACTACTATTTATATATTACTAGATATATTACTGTGACATAGTCATGTCTTGCACTTTGTTCATTGTTGGCAGGTGTGCAATATTGGAGGTGAATGTAAATGGTTAGTAAACAAAATTAAAAAAAAAAGACAGATTTACTATATCTATAAGAAAACCAAAATTTAGAATTTCATATTTTGAAATGACTTTTTAACTTAGAAATATTCAAAAGCACTTACCACAGTATGATGTGTATATATATATATATATATATATATATATATATATATATATATATATATTTACCCAACCCTGCCACTGCAGGCAGGATGTGACACAAGGTCAATTTTTAAGCAGGATAAATCTGGTTTAAATTTGACTTGTTCTTCTCCTAGGCTGATTGCTTTACCAAGAGCTAAAAAATCCAGTCTGTGCTACTATTTAGCCATAGCCAAAAGGATAACAGATGGATTCATGCCTTTTTCAAGGGCATTAGTGCAAAATAAAATGCAAACAGCCACCCTTATTTTCTCCAACAGTGACTGTCACACAAAGCGTGCCTCCAGGTGGAAGGACAACAACTGAGATACTAAAAACGCTACCCAGGGACTATGAGCAGTGCTTGAACCAAACATAAGCTTTCGTCTTTTATTTGTGCATGATATCTTTGAAAATCTGCAGGGAATAAAAGAGACAACTTTGAAGGAGACTGTGGAAACTAGATGCTATGGTAAGTAATTTTTTTTTATAACCAAATTTGAGTAACAACTCTCTCTCTATCTATCTATCTATATATATATATGTATCATAAAAATTGGAAGGTAAAGTACTAACTCATGATTACGAGTTTCACATCTAAGATCTGATTTGCCCAGTTGGCTGGGGCTGTAGAATACACTGACTGCACCTCTGCAGAAGGGTAAGTTCCCCTCACCCCAATGAGTGTCCTGTATATGACACTAAACAATCTGATGGTGAGGTTCCAGCAATGCTGGAGCTTTGGGGAATGCAGAGTACCCCTTTGCCATTGCTCCCAGGTCCACTCTGGCCCGGAGTAGTAGCACCTGATTAGGGTCCTATCTATGGGTTAAATAGAACTAAATGATGGTTGGCATTTACTGTTTTTATACATTTAAACTGCGTATTTATGCTGAACTGAATTGTTTAAAATAGAACTGTTTTGACATCTAAACTGTACTTATGCTAAACTGAATTATCTAAAATAAAACTGTTTTGACATTAACTCTGTGTATTGCTCAGTCAGTTGGGGCTGTAGAATACACTGAAAGCACCTCTGCAGAAGTGTAAGATCCCCCCAATGAGTATCCTAGATATAACACTAAACAATCTGATGGTGAGGTTCCAGTAATGCTGGAGCTTTGGGGAATGCAGAGCACCCTTTAATTGCCATTGCTCCCAGGTCCACTCTGGTCTGGAGTGGTAGCCCCTGATAGGGCCCTATCTATAGGTTAAATAGAACTAATGGCATACTTCTGCTAAACTGAATTGTTTGAAATTGAACTGTTTTTGACATTGAAACTGTACTTACACTAAACTGAATTGTTATATATAACTGCTTGAATAGTTTGAAATAGAAATGTTTTTGACAATTAAACTGTGTCCTCATGCTAAACTGAATTGTTTTAAATAGAAGTGATTATTTACATAAAAATGGATTTGGCATTAAATAACCTACAAAGGTTGATATGCCATCAAACCAAACCAAACCATTAGATCTGATGATCTTATAGAAGTGAAAATGACTTACCCCGTGTGGCAAAGTGAAATACGAAATCAGTGGAGGTCTCAAAAAAAGAAATATGGCTGCCCTAACCCCTCAATTTAAGATAAAACATGGTCTCTAGCCAGGATCATTGGCAAATGCAAATTTTTCTCGAGATTACCTAAGCATAAAACACCACTTACAAAAGAAACGGGAAATTTCGTGAATGTGATACTGCTTATACAGTAAGACCTTTCAATTAGGAAAGTGATTACTTGAGTCAGTTTCACATAGGTCTGGTAGCCCACATCTGATCACTAACCCACCTGATGATCAAAGGCTTGAAACTTGGTGAGTTTTTACCTAGCCTTACATTTTTTATACTTGATAATGTATTGAACTATATTTTGTGTATTGAGAACTGTAAAGGTTTTATGATTGAGAGGCACTTTAACCCTAGATATATATATATAAAAACAACTGCTTCCTACCATATTACTGTTATAAGCAAACTTGTTTTTACAAGTCAATTTAGTAGATGAGTACAATATACAGCCACATCATGCAGGGACAACTGTTTAGTACTTTACCATAAAACTGGTGAATTGTACTTTACTCGGTGGTGTATAAATGGACTGTTTCCTTGAATGAAGGAAATAATATATCATTTATTTTGGGCAATTACTGCAAAAATAAAGCCAAAACATATCTAATTAAAAGTGATTCTGTGCCTACATTGTTTAGTTGGATTAAAAATAGTAGCAATATTAGTTCATTTTTATCTAAGCCACTTTTGTTTGGTAAAAATGTAAATGAATTATAAGACTGATAATAACCATATTCTATCAGTAACATTGGTCTTCGTTCCAAACATTCTATGCAGTTCTGATAATAAATATTATTAATAATTCACTTATATTATTCTTACCTTAATTCCTGACAATACTTTTTTTTTCTTCTTCAGGATTTTCAAAGCATTTACATTATATCATTCTGTCAGTAATGCTAACATTAATTCCTGACCATAGACAATTCTTTTTTTTTCTTTTTCCCCTCTCAATTTCCAATGTGATACAGACTGAATACCAAAACCTTTTATTTTGGGTCAAAAATACAAAAGTGAGTATGGTTTCATTTTATTTTTTTTTTCTCTTGTCAAAATTTGCAGCATTGATTATATGAGATTAAAATGAATCTAAGTTTGGGGATATTTATGAAATATAATATTCTAATATAAAAATTTAAGCAACTCCTATTCAACAGAAAGCAATTAACGAGTTGGATCTCTTCAATCTGTATGCCCTTCAGAAGGAGTAAAACCCCCTCTTTTCAAAGAAAGGGGTGTCCTGGGTATTAAACTAAATTGCATTTGATAGTGAGGCTCCATTTCTGGATATCTGATAGGTGTGAAGTACCCCTTCATTGCCATTACTCCCACGTTCATTCTGACCCAGAGTGGTAGTACCTATTAGGGTGCCATTTCTGGGTTAAATAAAAATTATTCTTATTTGATCGAGCCATATACAAAAAAATTTCTTAGACATCTACACAAAAAATGTAAATAAGAATGTACAATGAATGTTTCCCCGAATCTTTAGGCATAAAATAACCCCAGACAAGTTGACATACTATTAAAATTAGTCTTCAATGCATCAACTTTAAGACTTGAATAGAAATTGTAATGATTTTTTATTTCAATTTTAACTTATTTTTGGCTTCAAGAAATTAGGTTTAGACATTGGCCATTAATTTATTCAAGAAACTAATGTCATTTGAGCATTTTTTCCCCATACTATTACATAATCCATTTTTCAAATTGTGGGAAAAAGAGGACGATCTGTCTTTTTATATTGAAATGAAAGAAAATTGTGTTGACAGATTGCTTATGCTGTTGTTGTAGGTAAATAGTAGTATGAGCAAAGATTAGTCCTGTGCAAATGTTATCATTTTTGGATGCCATAACTCCTACTAACTATAAAAGATGAGACACATGAGATAAATAAGTGTTTATTACTGATTGATGGACAGAGAATGTAGTTAAATTATTGCATAATATGTAGTTTCATTATTATTTCATTGTAGTTGTAGAAGCTGCTGCTGCTTAGTGATTGTTTGGCATCTCTTTGAAGAGGGATTGGATAAATACAAAGATGAGATTATATATCTAGCATTTTAGACTTGTAACATGAAAAAAAAAAGAAGATTAAAGCTCATGTGATTGTCCAGCATTGATGAGGGGGTCATAAAATTTGTTCCTCAGATTCAATCAAAGGAAACTGGACTAATCGCTCAAGAAAATAGAGCAGACTGGGTTCTCTAACCTCATAAATTGGTTGCCTTACCCCCGCCAAAAAATAAAATAAAACAAAACAAATTCTGAATCCAAACTAATTATACTCTGCTTAAAAATAATTGACCTTGTGTCACATCCTACTTGTGGCAATGGTTGGATAAATACGGATTTCTTTTTTCTTGAGAAAAATATCCATTTATATATTTATTCAGAATGACCTTTGCCCAGTTGGCTAGGGCTGTAGAATACATTAACTACATTTCTGAAGAGGGATAAAACCCCACCTCCAACGAGTGTCCTGGATATGACACGAAATAATCTGATGATGAGGTTTGGGGAATGCAGAGAACCTTTTCACTGCCATCGCTTCCAGGTTCACTCTAGGCCAGAGTAGTAGCACCTGATAGGATCCTATCTATCAGTCAAAACTGAATTCTTTTAAATAGAACTGTTTATTTGTACAAAAGTTGATATGCCATAGAACCCAAACAAACCAAACCACATATACCTGTTGTGTTTACATTCGGAGTGATATCCTTGAGGAAATATAAGAACCCCACTTCTTCTCGCTGCTGTGTGTTAAATAGTACCATTACTGTCCTTCTCTACAAGGATATCTTAGGTATTAAATAACCTATAAAGTTTTATTTACTATTAAAAAAAAAAACCTTCAGATTATTGATCTTTTTTTTTTAATGTGGATTTGAAAGTTAAAGAAAAGATGTAGAGGGGAAGGTGAGTTAGATGGGAAAAGAGGAGAGAATTTTAAAAAGGAAATGGAGAAAAATAGGGAGTTTAAAAAAAAAAAATACAGAGATTAAGAATAGAAAAAGAGTAAGATTAATCAAATGTTTTACTTAGTTAAACAGTTATAATAAATGAAATCAGTAATCTGAGTTCAAATCCTAGATGAAGCTGTTTGTATTTCATATTGTGCTAATTCCTTTAAGAAAAGCACAGTCAAGATCCTTTAGCTGAGGTAAAGCAATCAGTAATCTGTATAAAAAAAAAAAAATTCACCATGTCACATCCGGGGCAGAGGGGTTGGGTAAATATATGATATGTGTTTCTAGCACACATTTATTTGTATAAGAATCTTTGATTTTCTATCCATAAAATAAATAGTGGCTAATATACAAACCAAATCTTGCAATGCATATCACACTGTGTCACTATTGACCAATGCAAAGTTGACTCCATTGAAATCTTTCAATTTAAAGAAACTATACTAGTACCCTTCTTTTCTTACAGGATTGCAGGGTCTTTTGTGCATATGTGAAGGTGAGGACAATTATTCAAAATATTTATTTTCAGGGGTTTTCCAATATATTTGAGATGTTCAACTTCATAGTGTACTGGAGTGATGCCTCTTCACCCCTATTTATATTAGGGTGAGTATTATTCTGTCAATATACCAAGTTTTCCAAACTCTAACTTACTAGGATAAGAGAAAAAAAAAATCAAAAGGCAAACAATATTTTTGAAAATTCTTTATTATCAAGAAATGAAAAAGGAAACAATCATATTTTTAAAAATCATCATCAACTTTATTACATAGCATTTTATATACCTCTTTTCAAATATACAGTTGGTTTTTTTTTTTTTTTAGTGAGAGAGAAAGATGTCAAAGGACAGTGAGTGGTGGAGTTATTTAGAATAATAAAAAATTCTTCTCTCTTAAAAGAAATCAGGTGAGTCACTCTCTTTCATAAAAAAAAGTTGCAGGCATTCAGTCTGGGTGGGATGGGGTATTAGGGTTAGAGGGAGTCACAGCCATTGCATTTTCTACAACTCAAGCAAGAGACAAGAAAATTGAATGGAGACAGAAATGGCGGGGAGGTGAGGCAAGGGGAGGGGGGAAACAAGAAGCATAATTAATGGACGACAAATTCATTTATTATTAATCTGAAAACCAAATTTACTTGGGAAGGAATTAGAATTAAAAATTGTTTGGTTATCTCAGTCTGGCACGAGGCTAAAGCAAGGATTGAACCCACAACAATGGTTACAGTTCCCAAAAACAAGCTTAGGCAACCCCCTGTATTTTTATTTAACTATCCAGGGTATAACTTGAGTGAAAGTCAAATTTATGACAGTAGTAATTGCCTTTTAAAAGTAGCTTGTTTACCATTACTCCATTATACTACTCTCGGGGAATTTGTCTGCCAGACTAGATCATTAACCATAATTCTATGCCTCTTATAAATGGATTATAGTTAATCTGGCACAAGGTCACAGCATATAAGTGAATTGGCCTGTGAGACAAGCTTGTTAACCATCACACAATGGTGAGCACCCATATATAATTCAATATTTACTAAGTTTATTTTAGTACTTGCGCACAGCCAATTATGTTGTGCCAATCTTCCAAGAAGTTGAGAGGAAGAGAAAGTTCTATTTGTTATAACGTGTCTTTTGATAGGAAGTATTAGAAATCTGTGTATGTGTGCATCCATAAACATATCTGCTTAATTTAAAAAAAAAAAAAAAAAAAAAAAAAAAACAAACAAAACAAAACAAAAAACATTTAAATTTGAAAAAATTATAAAAACAAGTGTGGTTTCCATAAACATCAATTACAAAAAAGTTCTATTTTTTGGGACAGTTGATATACGTATTAATGATACGAAAATTGATATTTGTGGTGGAAGCCATCTTTGATCACAGAAAATTTTTCCCCCTTACTTCTATAGTGGAATATCAGAGTTGCTTATTTTAGTAGTTTTGAGTGATTTCGGTTAATTTAGAAAAGAGGGGGAAAAAAAAAAATATTAATAGGAAAAATAAATTTAGAGCACCATTTTTTCCTCATTTAGGTGTAGGGAAGAAACAAAACTTTACACTACTATTTTTGGAGAGCTGCCTAAAAATATGATAGAAATCTTAGTCAATAAAAATCCTGAATGAGGCTTTTTGCACTTCACATAGCACTAAAAATGAATCTAACTATTGGGTAGGACAGGACAGATTGGGTTATTTAATTTTGGTATGGCAACTGATCTAGGAG
This sequence comes from Sepioteuthis lessoniana, assembly GCA_963585895.1. Taxonomy (NCBI): domain Eukaryota; kingdom Metazoa; phylum Mollusca; class Cephalopoda; order Myopsida; family Loliginidae; genus Sepioteuthis; species Sepioteuthis lessoniana. Next base: position 109,594,753 of record OY757915.1, read on the forward strand.
AAGGAAAACTCAATTGAAACCAGACCTGGAAAGACTTACTGTATGAGTAAGCACCCCTACAACTAACTAAGCCCGGTTACTTTATGATATAAAAATGTTAAGAATATTTGGTCTCAAGAAATTCATTAAGGTGTAAAACATCATATAAAACGATAAATATAAAAAGTATGTGGGGGGGGGGGGGTAGCCCCCCCCCACATACTTTTTATATTTATCGTTTTAAACTGATGGGAATTGCTGAAAGATTTGGGATGAGTAGCTGTCATTTAGTTTCAATATTTAATTCCTCAAAATAAACAAAATTTGGGTATCAATAATGTTTAGAACATCACTTTTTTAAATCACCAGAGTGTTTGAAGTTATTCAAATTGTAGTGCCTAACTATGAATAGTTGGTTAAATAGTTCTTTGGTATCACAAAGAAGTTTATTTAGATAATGATTAAGGTTTAAACACCGACATTTTCAAAAGAGACACCAACAACAAAGAAAATTATAAATAGATTTTTAACACATTATGTATAGGTTTGAAAATAAGTTAGCAATTAAATATGCAATAAAATTGGCCATTATTTTTCAGACAACCTAATATTGCTATTAAGTTTGATATTTCAATGTATATCAGGCAATACATTCCTACAAGCAGGACAAGTGAGTAGTATACAAAAAGCAGGAACCAAATTTATATGACGAAAAATTTTTTTCTTTAAAGTTTATATAATTATAGCTTTCATAAAAGATCAATTCAATACAGATTGGAATTTACAGTGTTTAAAATTCCAATTTTTTTCCCTTCCCACAAGCGTTAGGGTTGTGTCATTATATAAGTTAATATTTTTCCTAAACTTTGCAATAAACTGGACTTTATGAAATTAAAAAAAGTGGGTCAGATAACAGCATGTTCATATTGACTAATGATAGAAAGAAGATAGCGAATTAATTCTTGAGGAGATTATTCTCTAAAGAAATTAAATCCTTTAAAATTGGCTGTTGTTTCAAAGTACCAGTTTTTTCTTTTTTAACCAATTATTTTTATGCTTGTCAAAGATTATCAGTTAATATCTCCACCCACTGATATATATATATAAAATACATTTTAATATCAGTTGTACTTCATTACCAGAATGTTAATTAAACACTTTATCAAAATAAAGAATATATATTATAAGGCCATTACACCATGTGAGGAACCCTTTCATAAAACTATTCATGACTTAGATTTGGTACAAGGGCACTCCTTGAAAATTGAATTCCGTAATGATGGATCTGCAAAACTGGTTTGTTAACCATTACACTATCTCAAGGTGCCCAAAGAAAAAATGTCATTCACTAATGTTCTCTGTCTCCTATCTTCATCGTTATTATAGTCACAGCATTTCAGCTATTGTATCTTCTACAGCTGTCTCATGTAGTTGGTAACTGTCGAGAAATTTAAGTGACATCTTAAGGAGGAATGAACTGATACAAGATAAATTCTCAGTATGGACGGTTGAATGAGGAAAAAGTTTGGTTCAAAATGACCAGGTTACTTATGTCAAACACCTGAAGAAGATTGAAAGATGCTACAACCAAAGCATTGTAACTATAATAACAAATTTTAGGTGATGGAATCTAAGTCCAATATGAAAATAATTCAATTTTAAGTATTTCAAGAATTTTCACAAGTTTTTACAAAAAAATTCTTTCACTCTAACTTTACAAATCATAAGTAAGCCTTAGAGATAAGTAAAAGATAAGCTTTTCAAGATACTCAAATTCACATCTCTTCCCCCTCGCAAAGGAAGCCAATGGTTTCCATGATCTAATCCATAAAGCAGCTGTTGCATAAAAAAAAAAGGGTTGTGAGTTTGAGATTTGCTGGAGGTAGATTCCTTATTTCCAATATAAGCTTTTTATTAATGGTCATCGAATTAACTAATTAGGCAATTTTTATTTGATAATTATTGACGAAACTTTGTATGTAATTATAATGAAGGATAAAAGTGCTTCATGTAAAAACAGGTATATATATATATATAGTAAAGTTGGCGACCATAGTCGAGGGTGACCCGAAGGCTCCCGCCTTGATCCTTACCTTATAATGCTAAGTGTTAAGCAAGGAGGCATCATTTTTTGAGTCTTTGGTATGACTCAACCTGGGATTGAACCCAGGTCTCCTGGGCCATTGGCGAACACTCTAACCGCTAGGCCAATATCCGGTTAATATATATATATATATATATATATATATATATATATGAAAAAAAATTATAAAATCTCATGGGTTATGATAGGGGGGGTGATGATGATGATGTACAAACAAATTAATGGAATTAGGAAAATTATACAAGCCCTGTCCCATAACTGGTTACATTTACATATAAATTCCATATACTAAGCATATCAACTATTATGAGACAGAAATAGAGGCAAAGATTCTGTTCAACTCACTCAAAAACATATCACTCCCGAGTTTCATCATGTCATAAGTTAGAATTTATAAATATTTACTAAACTTAGTTTGACCCAAGGTCAACTGGTCGAGCCTTTTTACAGTCATCAGACAAGATAAGCCAAATTCCTGTGGATCTACTTTCCAGGAAAGACCTCCTCATTGCACCAGGAAGGGTAGGCTCTGTAAGCATACCCTGGAAACCTACACCAACATACTCATAGAAATCGGCTATTTTTTAAAAAAAAAACTACCTTTTTACACAAATGGAGTTCAAGTCTTTAAAACAAAAAATATTTCATCTCTATAAGGGGTTGACTATATAAAAACAGTGAGTGGCCACACCAAAATTAGCCTAATCTGCCTAAATAAGAAAAAAGAAAGATTTTCAGGGCCAAATTGACCCTGATGTTCACTCGGCAAAATGCAATTACCTTTACAGCAGGCCTCATGAATTAATGTTGATATGTGAAACAGTTTTTCTTACATTAACCAAGATATTTAATTAGTTACTTATACTAGAACTGTTCAGATTGAAAATAGCTTAACCCAAATGATCATGTAAGAACTGTTGTTTCTACTTAGATAGAAGTATTTGGTGTTAGATAAATCTACAAGATTAAAAAATAAAAATCACAAAAGAAACTTAATTATTTCTAATATACATTTTTTTTTTTAATTGTCTGTAGATTCCTTCAATCTAATTAAATAAAATACAAAAAATAAATACAAATAAAATTTGATTGAAATCACCAGAAGTATGGTACAGAAATATTTGTTTGAAACAAAATATATCTTATGATAAAAAAAAATATTTTGAGACAAACTTTAAAAGTCAAATGAAGATGTAAGTACTGCTAAGCTACTTCTATGATAAAGTGATAAGATTTAGACAAGTCAGTAAAAATCTGATTCAGTTTTATTTTCTTTGTTTTAATAGCATATCAACCTTCATGAGTTATTTAATGCTAAAGCCATCCATGCTAAAGAACAGTAGTGGAACTATTTAATCCACAGTTGGGGGGGATAACAAAGTTCATACCTTTCTTAAGGGTATTTAATCTGAAAATAAACATAATAGTGCTACGGTAGTTTAAACTTGCTTACGACAATGTTGTAGTCAAGCATATGAGGATCCCCCCCCCCACAGTACCAATTTGGAGGTGGGCAAAGTTTCTTTTTTTTCAAATTTATATACATGTATACACAATTACTAAATTATATACTTTTTAATCTGCAGTATTTGGTGAAACACAAGATAATGCAAGTGCAGCCCTTTTACTCACCATACATAACTTGGTATGACTTTCTTGTTTTATAAACTGAAAATTCATTTAAGCTTAAGATTGTGAAGAACACTACTTGATAGTTATATACCCCCCACCTATCCTTATTGTATCTCTATTATACAGGAAGTTGGGAGATTATACTTAGAAGAAAGATATCTGAAAAATTAAATGTTTGATTCAATCAAAGTATAGCTTTGAATTTTCATTTTTTTGTTTTCGTGATTGAAGTTAAAGGATGTATATATAAAAAAAAAAAAGTCAAACATATCTGAGTGTAGGTATTTAACTAGATCCCCTTCAGCTGTAGTATACAAACTACAGTTATTTTACCTAAGCAGAACCATATGCGTATGCAGAGAAAGGGTCAAAAATAGCCCTAGTATCAAGAGGTTCAGGCTTATCACATTTTATTTTTGCAGTATCCTGTTTGAAAACAAGAACACAGCTGAAAAAGACGAGCACACTCAAATTGCAGTCTGAAGGTCAAATGGGTGAGTAAGTGTTACATGGAAGATTCAATGATAGTTATATATATAAAAAAAAAAAGTATATTATATACATAGAAGAGATTGGGGAGTGGGGAAGGGGGTCAATGATAGTAAAACTTGGAAAGAGAAAATATAAAAATGGTAAGATGATTGGAATTTACCAGACGAAAACTTCCGACAATTTTTTTTCTTTTTTTTAGATATAGAGAAAGGGTCCATACTGGTGCAGTTCACACCAACCAAAATTAAAGTTGAAATCCTGTTTTCATTTACAGCAAATCACCTTCCAAAATGTAACAAGTACTGATTATATATTAGACCCATTTTTGATGTGAGGGGAATATCAAAGTTATATTGGGTCTCCACGAACACTGTTCTTAGTAACTATAGCTAGAGCAACACATATTTCTTAATATATTAGTTTATAACTGAAGAAATATTGGCTTTTGGTTATATTGATCAGCGTGACATATTTTTTATAATAGGTTGAGGAAAAGAAAGAGATCTTCAATCACACTATACTTAGAAATTAGATGTCAGAAAAATGAATCAGGTTGTAAGGGATTTTTTTCTTTTTTTTTTACCATGTCACAGACACCAGGTGTTTATAAAATGCTCTTTCATTTGACATTGACCAATAAAAGTAAAGAAAGATATTTAAAACAAAAAAAACTGAATTGATTTTTCTAACTCTAAGGATTCAGGTAAGGAAAAGGACTACCATTTCTTTTAATTGCTAAGGACAGTGTGGCTGTAAATCCAATGCAATTAATTCTCTAATAAACTTCTGTGACCAAGAGAGGACTATTTAATATCAGCATACTGAAATCTTTTTTGAAGGGAGGAAGGATATTGATTTTTTTTTGTAAACAATTATCAAAACAAAAACAAAAAGATCTTTAGGAAACCACATGTGTGAGATTATATATATATATATATAAAACTCATGAAAATGTTTTTATATCCTCCATTCAAAATTAATCAATTTACCTTATATAAGTTTAGATAATTATACAACAATTTCGTTTCTCATCTTCATCACCACCGATTACCTGTACACTACTAGAGGCAGAAAACTTACGAATGGATTGTTGGTTACCATTAATCATGGAAGTAGTCCGAGAGCCTGTGGTTGTGTTGTTGTTATTATTGGTACTCTGTGTTCCAGCTGTGTTTAGGTTGGTGTTACTATTTCTCTTTGAATCAGTTCCAGAAGAAGAAAGGCCAGAGTTACGTCCATTCTTTCCCAAAGAAGGGGAATGGGCAGGGCTTCGGTCAGCCATGACATTAGCAAGAAACATATTTTGAATCTCAGAATCAAGGGTTGAAGTTTTGCCGGTTGATCCTCCACTGCTACTTGCAGCAGATGCTCCCACAGAGTTACTGTTCGTGCCACCATTGCAGTTGGAAGTACCGCTGCGATTATACTTCTCTATACGTTGTCGTTTAAGGTCAATTAGTGTCGTACCAGTCGTGCTTCCCCCAGTCGGGTAGCGGGATTCTGAACGAGGTTTCAGTTTTGGGGTTTCGTTTGCACTGTTGTTACCTCCAGACACCTCGTTCAAGACAGATGGAATGTTTAACTGGGGTTGTGCAGATGTACCAGATGGCTGGGTGGTACCTGTAGTAGCTGTGATACCTGGAGATTTGCTGCTGACAGTTTGTTTTTGTAAAGATGGATCAGCATTTTCTTTACTTTTCTCTTTGAGCACTGTCGGAGCAGAAGCTCTTGGGCTTGAACCTGTGGGCCCTTTGGGAGCAGAAAGGGAAGAAATGACAGAGGAAGAACTAGAAGTGGTGGTGGTGGTGGTTGTTGTTGTAATGTTTGTTTTAGAGGTAAGAGACATTGCAGAGGGAGTAGATTTGGAGACTGTGGAAGTTCCCTTTGAGTGTCCAGAGACTGAATCCAAGGAACTCATTTTCTGTGAAACCGACTTGCCAGTAGTTGTTGTTGTTGTTGCAACAGCTGGAGGTTTAGCCTTCCCTCCAACTATTGCAAGGGACCTAGATTCACCTTCAACGGTGGTTTTAGTGCTTGAGGTCGAACCAGATCCAGCATTAACCATTGTCTTTTGTGATGGCAATCCGCTGTCGTCTGTCCAAGACGATGAGGGTGACGTAGGTGTCAGAAGAGAAGATATAATTGTGGTAGGCTGTTTATGATGTGTAGATGAACCAGATCTCGGACGAACACCTTCGCCTAACTCTCGCAGAGGAGGGATCACACGTTTTCCAGGCTCGGATGGGTGGTTCCCATTCATTTGTGGATGGGGCAGATCAAAGTGAGGCAATGATGGAGGCTGGCCAGCAGGGAGTTCATTACCATTCATATCATCAAGTATCAGTTCAACATCGTCAACATTGGCAATGCCATGCTCTTCTTCCTCATCTTCGTCCTCTTCATCCTAGAAAGTCAGGGAGAGAAATAATAATCAAATCAATTTACACAGAATATACAGGAATATAAATCTTTGATCTGAAGACTCAATCATTTAATCTGCTGAAAGGGAGAAAACACTTTCAGTTCACAAAAGAATACAATGTTAGGTTTAAGGAGCTAAGATTTTTATAGTTTTTCTTTTTTATTTGATAACGTATCAACCTTTGTGGGTTATTTAAAGCGAAAGCCATCCTTATAGAAGGACATCAGTGGTACTATTCAACACATATCTAGTGTATGTCAGGTTAAAGGTATTAGTCTAAAAAGTGAATGTAATAGCACGACTGGAGTTTGAACTCACTCTGATGTCAAAGTCCAGCATATTAGCAACTATCCTACAGAAACTCCCCCTTAATTTTTTTAAAAATATTAACAAATATAAACAATAATTAAGTTACAAATTTGTATATTAAAAGTAGACACTCTGTTATGGGACAAGACACTTTTTGAGACGCAATTTTATAGTCCTTGTATACATTTAGCCAACCCGTTTGCCACAAGCAAGATGTGGTATGAGGTTGATTTTGAAGTGGAGTAAAGATGATTTAGATTTGTCCTCAGAGATTGCCTAATCAATGTTAAAGAAGCCAGTCATCTATACTATTTACCCATAGTTGAGGGTAGAATGGATACATGCCTTTCCCAAGCGAGCTGATAGTCCATGTATGCACATAGAGTAGTTATTCAATAAGATTAGTTTAATGCAAGACCAGAAGTCGGAGGCAATTAGTAAGAAACAAATTGAAATTGCTAGAGAACCTATATATAAGGTTGAGAAATTTGCAACTAAGATTTTCAGTTTTCAATGTAAAAAAAAATATAGAAAATATTCAGATAACTAAATAATTTAACAGCATATTAACCTCTTATGGATTATTTACAGCTGAAATTTAATTTTGTAAATCTTTGATTGAATAAAAGTATATTTTCAAATTGTACATTTTTCATTAGTCTCTTGTTTCCACATGGTATCATGTATTCTTATCAAATGCAAATAATTTCCAAACAGATTTATCTAACTCATAGATGGGACCCTAACAGTCCGGGTCAGAGTGAATCTGGAAGTTATGGTAATGAGTGAGAAGAGTAGTCTCACCACAAGATACAGATTAAAGTCATACTCAGTTCAAATGAGCACACAGAGGCACATTTGATTAACAGGAATACTTGAGACACAAGTACGTGATGTGAAATCAGCTAAGACCATCTTGAAATAATATATTATACTGTCTTGGTAGAATTTCGTGGAAGTAAACTTTATAATGTAGGTTGAGATGTGCAAACAACATCTGTTTTGGGTGGTTGATTGTGTTTTATGACATTGTAGCAGAAGGAATTTTCATATTTTTATTTGGCGTGTAATTTAATTTGATGCATAATTTCACCCAATCAGGATGACCACCTTTCTGGGCAGCAGTAATTGGGAAAAACCGTCAAACACTCTTTTTGGCTGAACAACTTCGTTCAGTGCAGACGTCTCACTGGCTGTTCTACCATAGCAGCAGCAGCATGGACACAATGAGGGAAGCTATCTAATTTATGGATCCCTTGCGTCTATTTCTCTTAGACCAAGGGTTCCCAGTTGAATATGAATTAGATAAATTCAATATGCCACACACAGGAACTACTTTATGTCACCCCCAGAATTGGCTATGTCGACTGCAATGCAGAATTCCGCTCCGACACCAAGCAACTTCACCTCTGGGCAACATTTTCTGAAGACATTCACGCTCCTCCCCGAAACAACCAGAACCACAAACTAACGGTGACCTCACCATTTCTCTCCCCAAACAGCAAACCCGACTTTTGCTATACTATGGCGAAAATATCCCCCTCGCACGTCCAACAACACGCGCTGCTATCTCAACTCTATCATAACTTCAAATCGTTCACTTACTTCTTTCCTTCCTACGAGACTTGCAGCATAAATGTAAACTCTTTATTCCATGCTGCCATTAAAAACCTTCATGTAAAAGCTAACGGCATCTTCGTCTTCTTACTTCTTCATCCTCCTTTATTAACAACAACAATTAGCGAGGGAATAACACACACGTTTAAGGATACATTTCTTCACCTAAAAACAATAACAACCATTCCCTATCGCTATAACATATCAACTATTGTAGTTTATTTAATGCTAAATTCTGTTATGTATAATTTTTAAATGAATAGTTTGTAGGTAACATTATTCATAAAAAAGCCAGAACTTATTTCTTCGCGTACAATTAAATGATTTCAAGTATTGATATTAGATACTAATAATTCAATTTAACATCAGTCATTTGTTTGCTAAATAGTTTCAAGTCCAATCAATGATTAAACAGTTCTATTTGACCCATAGATAGAACCCTCACAAGTGCTACCACTCTGGATCAGAATGGATCTGGGAGTAATGACCATGAAATAGTACTCCGCCATATTACCCAAAGTTGCAGTACTGGAAACTCACAGTCAGAAAACATGTCTAGGACACAATGCAGTCATCAGCAAATTTTACAGTCCCAGCCAACAGGGATTATTTAGGAAAGAGTGAATAATTCTAATTAGGATTTCATAGTTAAAACCAGTACATGATTATATCGAGGCTTCTATTTAGTAAGAAATAAATAATCTTAATTAGCATTTCATAATTATCTCTGTAATATTGATAATTTTGATGATTAAAAAATGATGCCAAGCACAAAGTAGAAACAACAAAATTATCATTTCCTCAGAAATTTGACAGAAAATTGTTTTATTCTCAAAGAGCATTTCAAGTGTATTTTGCTCGAATAAAAAAAATCTCACTAATGTGTCATGCACGCATTATATAACCCTACTGAGAATTCTAATATTATACAAGACATTCTTTGACAGCTGGTTCCAGTTGTAATATCAGTCCATAATTATATTGACACGACTATCTAGGAAGAAGTAAAGGGGATTTTAATTAGTATTGCATAGCTATCTGTTATATCAAGAATTTGAAGCATTAAAAAAAAAAAAAAATTAGCATAAAGCAGACCCAAGAAAATTATCATTCATTGACAAATTGGACTGAAAATTGCTTTATTTTTAAGAGTCTTTTTTAAATATTGCTCAAGCAAAAATCTTACAATGTTTTTTTTGCTGGGTTATGTTTACTTATATGAGGTATAATCGGAAAGTACTGAGACCAAATTAGAAATTAATTTAAATCAGCTGATATGATAAAGTCATTCATGAGTCAGAGTCAATTTGATGAGATGAAAAAAAAAGAAAAAAGTCTTTTTGAGTAACAGTTTCGTGATAAAACACAGAACGGCGCAAATGCAACAGTGGTCTCTGAACAAAGTAGATGTAGATCTATGTGATGTTTTATTTCTTAAACAGAAAATATATCCTCAAGATTTGAGGATACAGAGGACATTCAATGAAATATGATGGTACAATTTCACACCATATCAAAAGAGATATTCAGAGGTGCTTCAACCGATGGAAAACTCATTATAATAAGTGTGTTCAATGCCAAGTGTACTGTTTAAGAAGAAAACATACTCTGTTACATTTCTGCCTGAGTAAATACATCTTTAGTCTTCATATTTCTAAACACACATTTATACAAATAAAAATTTTACTTATCGTCAGACAATTACTTGTAATTAAACAAGAAGAATTTTAATAATGTATCAATAAGGAGAGCTAGAGAGTACACCTGATCAAAAAGAAAGATGAAGGTACTTGTCTTAATCAAATCTTGAAAAACAAACTGATTTTGTTTTTTTTTTATACTCACAGGAATGTCATCATTGGAATCCACGGTTCTCAATCCAAAATGTGCTGCTTCCTCTTTGACTTCTTTCATGAATAATGCACTTTTCTCTCCCCTCATGCTGCTACGCCGCATTGAAGCACTGCAAAATCGTCAAGAGAAAAAGAAAATATTATGGTATAACTCCAACATGAATTCTTCAAAGAAACTTAATCATATAAAATTGTCTTTTAATCTACCCCAAATATAAACTACACTGAAATCTAGTAGTAATATTGGACTTCATTTTAATTATTAATCACAAACCTAATATATGAGTATAATCCAATGGAACTAAGTGTAGAATGTTTCATTAATAATAAGCCCAGCTAAAACATCGCCACAAACCATATTCAATGAGTCTGCAGCAAACTGCTCTAGCAGAGCAAAAAAAAGAAAAAAAAAAAAAAAAAAAAAGAGAATACCCAATCTCTAAATAAGATCATGATAGAACCTGTATCTATTAAAATTTAATATCTGAATCAGTTGGCTTCCAAGAATCACATAGTGCTTGTCTTAACCAATTTCTGCAGACTGGTATGGAAGAGTTAGAAAAGACATCACCAAGTAGTCTTCTTGATACTGAACTTTTTAAAGAAATTTGGTTTGGTTGGGTTTCTTTGTTTAATGGCATATTAACCTTTGTAGGTTATTCAGTGTTAAAGACATCCTTGTACAAGAACAGTAATGGTTTAATTTAACTGTTAGCTGAGGGGAGGGCAAAAATAAATGGGCTTCATACCTTTCCTGGGGTGTTAGTCTGAAAGTGAACAAGATAGTGTTACTGTAGTTTAAGCTCATTTGCTATGGTGTCGCTGTCTAGAGCATTAGCTATTACACCGTCATGGAACAAATTTCTCACAGCTCTGTACACAAAAAAAATAATAAAAGAATACTATTATGTAGCTGTGTCAGTTCTGTTGTATGATTGCACCCCTGGAGAAAAATTAGATAGGAACTACACAAGGATACTGCATGCTATTTTGAACAAATCCTGGAATCAGCATGCTACAAAAAAAGCAGCTGTATGACCACTTACCCCCCATCTCGTCAACTGTCTAAAGAAAGACGAGCAAGACATGCTGAGCATTGTTGGAGAAGTAAGGAAAAACCCATAAGCAATGTTCTATGGAATCCTACACAGAGACATACCAATGTTGGCCAATCAGCAAAAATATACATTCATCAGCACTGGGTGCTGTCTTACCAAAGCTGATGATTGATAGGGATGGATGGCAAGAGAGATTCAAAGGAATCCATGCTGTCTGTACACAATGATGATGATTATTGAAATTATACCCCCCACCAAAAAAAAACAAACAAAAAAAAAACAAAAAAAAACAATCACCCTAAGCAAGACCAAATTAGCCATCCATCAGTAAAGGGTTAAGATATGGCAGTGAAATGGGGCAAATGAATAAGATGAATGAATAGGTGGACTATGAATGGTGGACGAGAGACTCAGATGTCTATGGACCGATGAGATACTTATCTGCTTTGGACATGAATGGTTAGTTGTTTTTCAAGTCTCTGTTAAAATATTCAAGGTCATGTGCAATTGGAAAACAATCTTAGGGAATTGAGGGAAGTGTTCCACATTTCAGCTGTTCTTATAATTTCTTTACTTCTTTCAACTCATTTGAGTAATATCAGCAGTATAGTAGCTTATTGTAGAACATGCTAGGAGTTACTTATACATGTCAACTTTAGACTGATTAATTTATTTTAATGGCATGTCAACTTGTCTGCAGTTATCTTATGCCTTTAAGTTAAGGGAATCATGTTCATTGTACATTTAAATTCTTGTGTAGTTGTTTCGTAAGTTATATAAAGTCAAGTATTCCTATTTTATTCAAAGAATTTCATGATTTCAATAATAATAATTCTTAGTAAATAATTATAACTGAAAGTAACTATTCTTAATACAAACAATTTAGAGTTATATGGTTTCAAGTATTCATAACAAATACAAATAATTTTTTAAAAAGATCTATTTAATTATAGATGGAACCCTAACAGGTATAACCACTCCAGGTCAGAGTGGACCAGGGAGTAATTACAATGAAGAGGTAATCAGTTGAATAATGACTGTTACAAAACCAGAGTACTCATTAGAAGTGGACTATTCCAAAGATTTCTGTCTCAAATAAATTAGTTTTTTGGTAGCAGTTAAAATTTCTTACCTACTTGCCTGGTGAATTGAAGTCATTATCACCTGTTACGGTTAGCACCTTATAGTAACCGAAATTTTTCAACTGCAGTTTTAACACTATCCACATTTACCCATCTCAGTTGCTTTAAGGAGATGAATTGCCCTAACGATCTTGCTATTTTGTCTATTGTTAGGGCTGGGCAGCAGAGAGTAATCACTTATCTAATGATAAAGTTTCCCAATTATTTTTTTCCAGGCTAATAACTATCATATGACTGTCAGTCGTAAGAGTAAAAATCTGTTACAGCCGTTTTGAACCTTGACAGGAACCTGTTAGTAACAGTTTAAAACAAACAATGAATGAAATCTAGACAGTCACACTTACTCAAGTCATTTTTAACCCTTTTACTACCAAGATAATTGATCAACAATTTCAGTCTATTTAAAGAAAAAGAAAAAAATCTTTGTGTTGTTAGCCTTTTGTAGATAACCTCCATCTTTAACTCTTTCATTACAAAGTTTTTTTGCTTTTCTAAAAAAAAAGTTTTGGACATGAAAAATTATTCTTTGAGTATTATATTCTAAAGTTTAAAATAAAAATTTCTATTCAACTGGGACACTGGTGTCCTTGTGGGAGTGAAAGGGTTAAAACAGACACTTAACTCTACTCTATAAAGTAGACTTTAGAAAAAATATCATTGAACTAGCTTTTCTCAAGAATTAAATGTGTTGGTTACTAATTCATTTTTTTTCCATTGCAGGAGAAAATAAAATAGAATATAAAACAAAAGACCTTTTCTTGGAATCAAACTGAAATGCATGGCTACCTTTTTCTATTTTGCCCAAACCAGCTTGGAAAATGAGTTCTTCAAAAGGCAAGATTTTCACTTCCCATAGTGTGTAAGATGGCAGACAGTAAAATAAAAGACATTTCTCAATCAGTCTTTTTTTTTTTTTTTTTTAGTAAAATTATTCTTTTCATCCTCAATGCTCCACAAGGAAATAAGAAGCCAACAAAAGCAATTAGTCCAAAACGAAATTTCTTAGCTTCATTTTTTTCTTATTCTCACTATTGGCAACATTACATTCTTTGAATATTCTAACACAGACTTGAAAAACAGCTGACCATTTCCCAAGATAAAATCATAGAATAGCTGTAAATAGGCAATATAATTGGCTTCTTTGATACGACTGGGAAGTAACTTTTTTTCTAGAATGGCAGTTTGTTAACAAGAAGCAATTTTTTTTTTAAAGTCTGGAAATGACAGGCTAAAGATGATTTTAGAAGAATCAAGATTAAAAGAACTTCTTTCTTTCAATCAGAGAAGGAGTTTTACATGAGTATTAATATTTACTTGTCTCTAATTTGAAATATACAGACTATGTGAGAGAAAAAAACTGACATACAAGTCTTACAAGCAATAGTTAGTAAGTTTGTTGGCCTACGAGATGCTCGACAATAAACGCATACTTGAACATCCGTCACAGTAAAATTTACAATGCTAGTCCCACTAGCCATTGTTAGGGAGATCGTTTCTTAAGAGGTGCTTCACTTTATGTAAATCTGAATGTTTACAAAATTTTCAAAAATTTATTTTAAAAACTATTCAAGATATTGACACACTAGACAGACAGTTTTGTAAATAAATACTTAGTTAACTCATCACTGAAAATTATGATTGATTTTAAAAGCATGTCAACCTGACTAGGATTATTTAATACCTAGAAAAAAGAGAATTGCATTCATTATATGTTCACATATTTATATTTTTGGTAAAGTTTCTTCAGATTGTTGGTTTGGTTTCATGGCATATCAACCCTTCTAGGTTATTTAATGTCAAATCCTGCATATACACATATATATAAAATCAAATATATCTATATGATTTATAAATGAATATTTAGTAGGGAAAATCATTTTTAAACAAGCCAGAACTTATTTGCTTGCACACAGTTAAATGGTTTCATGTATTGCTATATAACACTAACAATTTAACATCAGTCATTTGTTTGCATGCATAGTTAAACAGTTCTATTTGATCCAGGTACTGTAATGGCAATAAAGGGGTACTCCACATGCCACAAAGCTCCTGGACTGGAACCTCACCAACAGAAGCAGTTTAGTGTCACGTCCAGGATACTTGTTGAGGTGGGTGGGGTCTTAGCCTTCTGCAGTGTATTCTACTGCCCCAGCCGACTGGGCTGTGTTTCCTAAGTGCTTTTTTGCACACAATTATATATCAAGTATTCCTATCTAATCCTAATAATTATATGGTTTCAAGGAATTATTTCAATTCAATAATAGTCATTTGTTTGCACATAGTTATATGGTTTCAAAAAACTAATACTAATCCTAAATAAACAATTATAGCTTCAAGAAATTTTTCTTAATTCACAGCTATAGGTATTCCTACTGAATATGAATAATTTTTAAACAGATCTATTTGACTCATAGATGGGACCTTAACAGGTACTACCATTCCAGGTCAGAGTGGGCCTGGGAGTAATGGCAATGAAGGGGTACTTTACACTTCCCAGAGTTCCAGAGCTGAAGCTTCACCATAACATACACTAGAGTGTCATACTCAGGATACTCTTTTTTTGAGGAGGGAGCAGTCTTACCCTACCCTGCGGAGGATACAGCCAGAATATTCAAAACCCTGCTGACAGGCTGCTGAGATGTTTTAAGACAAAACTGTATTACGAGTATCACAATGTGAAATAGGTTTTACATAAATTTTTAAACTATTTCCCTGTATTTAACTAAATTTTCTTTTACTCATCAGATCAAAATTGAAATTAATTAAAAAAAAAAAAAAATTCCTTTTTTTCATATAAATTCATTCAATTTAATCAATTTAAACATCTTTTTTTAAAACAATTTTATCAACCATAGAGAAATCCGATCTCTCTGATAAAAATACAATGGGAATTCTTCCATGCTGTCGCAGTATCAATGCTACTGTGTGGTAGCACTACTTGGACTCAAGCAAAATGCTTGTAGAAAAAGCTTGATGGAAACTACAGAAGGATGCTGCATGCTGTTTTGAACAAATCCTAGAAGCAAAACCCTACAAAACAGCAGCTGTACAGCCACTTACCTCCCATCTTGCAAACCACCTAAGAAAAGGGCAGAACTAGGGAAGTAAGAACCAACTCATAAGCTATGTTCTCCTATGGACTCCAATATATGGACACACCAGTGTGTACTGACCAGCAAAAACTTACATTTATCAGCTCTGTGCAGACACTAGGTGCCATCTGGAAAAATTACCACATGCAAGGGCTAATAGAAACAGGTGGTAAGAGATAGAAAATATGTGCTGTTGGCATGCCCTGATGATGATTGATTAGATTGGATTGGATTGGATTTTTTTCTTGAATCGTTTCTTTAGAGCCTTGAATATCCTGGTGGCTTTTTTTTCTCTTATCCATACATTTTTATTTATTTAGGAATGAGAGTAGTGATATAGGTTGGTTGGTTGCTTGGGTTTTAAGGCATATCAACCTTTGTAGGTTATTTAATGCTAAATCCATTTTTATGTAAATAATCAGTTCTATTTAAAACAATTCAGTTTATCATGAGTACACGGTTTAATAGTCGAAAACATTTCTATTTCAAACTATTCAGTTTATTCGAACAGTTAATTCAGTTTAGCGAAAGTACAGATTTTGTTTACACAGTTAAATGTCAAAACAGTTCTATGTTAAACAATTCAGTTTAGTGTAAATACAGTTTCAATGTCAAAAAACAGTTCTATTTAGAATAATTCAGTTTTGCATAAGCATGCAGTTTAAATGTAAGTACGGTTTAATTGTCAAAAACACTTCTATTTCAAGCTGTTCAGTTTAGTCAACAGTTCAGTTTAGCATAAGTATGCCGTTATTTCTATTTAACCCATAGATAGGGCCCTATCAGGTGCTACCACACTGGGCCAGAGAGGACCTGGGAGCAATGGCAATGAAGGGGTACTCCACATTCCCCAAAGCTCCAGCATCACTGGAACCTCACCATCAGATTGTTTTGTGTTATATTCAGGACACTCGTTAGGGGTGTCTTACCCCTCTGCAGAGGTGAAGTCGGTGTATTCTATAGCGCCAGCCAACTGGGAAAGGTAATATAGGAAATATCTTTTTAAGTTCATACTGAAAGTATAAATTTTTAACCAAAAAAAAAAAAAAAAAAGACATCTTCAAAATCCATACAGTTAGCATGCCCCGATGACTATGAGTTGTTTTAAAAACTTACCAATCTAACATTGTAAGCATTCACAGTTTATTCTTAAATCTTAGAAGACTAAGTAAAATTTGGTTTTTGCTTTTTTACAAACATTAAAAAATAGATAATTTTATAATAAATTTTAAGTTAACTTAAAATAACAATTATTAAAATTAAAAGCAATATCGTTCAATCAAGATATAAATTAGATATAAATAGTATTTTATATTTCATCAAGTTATGCTGACAGCATGGAGTCCCCTAACACTTTCTTGCTATCCATCCCTATTATCCATCGTGCTTAGCAGGTCGTATAGACTGCATCCAGTGTCTGCACAGAGCTGATATGTCTTTACTTCACCAGCCATGGCCCGCATGTCTTATTTGTCTTACTAGAGATAAGTGGCTGTACAGCTGCTGTTCTATGGGGTGTTGCTTCCAGGATTTTTTCGAAACAGCACAAAGCATTCTTATGTAGTTCTCATCTATTTTTTTTTCTCAATGCGTTTCATTAGTATCCAAGAGGTGAATCCATACAGTAGTATTGACACAGTCACAGCTTGGAAGAAATCATGTTTTATTTTATCAGAGAGATCAGATTTCCATATGATTGATAACCTATTATATAACGTCTTCCCTAAACACATTTTGACAATGCTTTTTGTAGATGAGATATTTTTGCCAAGGTATGTGAACGGGTCTATTTATATTATTTCTGAATGGACAATTTTGTTTCTGATTCTCTTAAACTTTTAAGGAGAAATAAGCCTGACTGACAGGAATTAATAAGTGAAACAGCCTCTTTTGATATAATTTGAATTCTTTTATTTAGTCAGTATTTTGAATTTCAAAATGAATGCTCAAGTGACAATAATCTGAAATGAACTGAAAAGAAAAGCAAAAGCAAGAAAAAAGAAATAAAAATGTGAATGGAATCAAGTTCTATTTTTTCAAGAAAAGTGTAAGAATTAACTTTTAAATAGAAACAAGTAGGTTTTTGGCAAAGTTTCAACAAAAGATGAAAATAAAAATAAAAAAAAACACTAACTAATAATGAAAAAAATAGAAAACCATGCAAAGAGACAAAGAAAAAAGGATGAAAAAAAAAAGCAGAACAAAAAAGGGAAATCAAAATGAACAAATATGAAATAGCAAGAAGAAAAATAGAGTGAGAATTTTATCAATCCTTTAAGTCAAGAAATAATAGTTAAAAAAGAAAGAAAAAAAAGTTAATACTTGTATTATTCCATAATCTGGATGCACCTTAAAAAAACTTTTGACAGCATTAATCTTTTTAAAAAACTTAAACCATTAAAAATAACTTTAAATTAATTGAAACTATGACAGACTAATATCCCGTTCACCAAGGAGCTGTAAATTTATGGTGTAACTAACCAATAATAATTTCAAATTTTGGACTACATATGTAATATCTGATGGGAATAGTTTAAGGGCTAGACTCAAGTAGTAATCCAAGGTGAATAGGAATATCCAGTTGAGTGCTCAATGTCAACAGCTATCGAGTATATAATTAACTTCAGATCAAAAATATATCGAAACGCACATGCAAAATGAAAATATTTTTTTATAAAACTGAACGAAAAAAATTAATTTCAGCAGTTTCATTATAAATTTAATTCCATCTGATGAAGTTCATTTTATAGACTTGAAATGAATTTATAATGAAACTGCTGAATTGAAGTTTTTCATTCAATTTCATTATATATATATATATATATATATATATATATATATATATGAGAGTGTGTGTGTTTAGATAGCATAGACATGGAGTTAATAGTACTTGCTGACTGTCAGATACTGACCTCTTTACATATATATACATATATAAACCTAGGGTTCAACTAGTTTCCTAGGAGCAGTATATTAATAATATATTGGTGATATAAGATGTGTAGATCTAAGTTTTGATAGCGTAGACATGTGGTGACTTAAGTTCTCTCTAAAATGATCCCCTCTCTCTCTTTATATATATATATATATATATATATATATATATATATATAAAATCCATTTCTGAGGAGGTGCCCGTGGTGTAACTGTTATCGTCTCAGGATATGGACACGGCGATATGAGTTCAATTCCTGGACAAGACTGATTGCATTTCACATAGCACTAATACCCTTGGGAAAGGTATGAATCCAATTATTCTCCCTCCAGCTATGGGTAAATAATAGGGAAGACTAGGTTCTTCAGTCTTGGTGAGGCAACTAGTCTAGGAGAAGGAAAACTCTGAATTCAAACCTGTTAAACTCCGCTTAAAAAAATTGACCTTGTGTCATATCCTGCCCGAGTGGAGGGGTTGGGTAAATATGATAATCCATTTCTGAAAATGTGGTATTACTTTTAGAACAACCAATATATCAATATATATAAAAGTTTGCCTTGGTAGTTAAGGTAGTTGCATTTTTCTCCCTTTCCTTAAATACTTTGCATGACCAGTATGGGCTCTATGGTGGGTCACATGATAGTCCCAGTAGCCCATTCTCAAACTCAGGTTGTTTTTGCCCCCTGTTCTTTGACCAGTAGAGACAAATGGCTATCTTTTACCTAGCCATATTAGGTAAGCCTTTTGTTATTTTTGTACCCCTTTCCACATACTGCTTGTTCATGAAACATATGTGTATAATTTTAGCTGTTGGGATATGTTTGTGCATTCTTCTTCTAATACTGCGTGTAAAAATCATTTACATAAACAGTTAAGTGTTCTTGTGCGTATAAATGAGTATTTTTCATTGACTTCTGTTGTGTTTTGTGTTAGTAAATTATGGATCTATTAATGCTATTAATGGTCCTTGGTAAGTGAGGATTAAGCAAAATATCTTCTCGACCATCAAACATTCCATTAAGAGCAATTCCTGTACAAATACATAATTATCCTAAAGACTTATTTTTTTCCGTGTTGCCTATTGATATCTGCAAGATTGCAAAAAAAAAATCATAAAAAATGATAAGCACATTTTTTTGTTAATAAAATAAATAAATGACAATAATTTATCTAAAAAAATTGAAAAATATGAACACATTTATATAAAAAAAAAAAAAAAAAAAAAAATGAAAAAAAGAAGTTACATATAAGTAGACATGCAAAGACACAAAAGAAACATTTTAAGAGTTAAGAATAAATAAATAAAAAAAAAAAAGGTTTAGAGTTAGAAAAGACAGTTGAAAATATCAAAGAATTTTGTCATGCGAATCAAACAGAATTTTCATTTTGGTTGCAACAAGCAATTTCTAAGAATCAACAACAAGTGTTTTCATATTTGTAAACAAATTGATGATCTCGTTATTTGGCTTTTGATATTTAACCAAAATAATCACGAGTTGTTCAACAAAATACTTTCCTCGTTAATTTTTGTCTAATTTTCTCCTTTTTATTGCTTTTAATCATGATATTCTGGATCAATACACTCTGATCATCTATTGTATAATGAACCATTCAGGTTTATAACTACAAAACACTAAAATAAACTGCACATTGTAGCTTGATTTTTGTTAGAGCATTTTAATGATACTGCACTAACTAGAGCAATTTCCAGTCCAATTTGCAACTTAGTTTGCATTTGATTGATGTTAACAGCATGTCAACCCATTTAGAGTTATTTTATGCCTAGGTTAGGGAAACACATTCATACTTACATTTTTTTTTTTGTTTATTTGTATTTTATTTATTTATTTTGGCACAGTTCTATCAAATATGAACAATCAGGTCAATTGGTTGGTTGGGTTTCATGGCATATCAACCTTTGTAGGTTATTTAACGCCAAATCCATTTTTATGTAAATAATCATTTCTGATTCAAACAATTCAGTTTAGCATGAGTACACAGTTTAATTGTCAAAAACATTTCTATTTCAAACTATTCAGTTTGTTCAAAAAGTTCTAATTCAGCTAATTCAGTTTAGCTTAAGTATAGATTTTGTTTACACAGTAAAATGTCAAAACAGTTCTATATATAACAATTCAGTTTAGTGTAAGTAGAGGTTCAATGTGAAAAACAGTTCAATTTTCAAACAATTCAGTTTAGCATAGGCACACAGTTTAAATGTAAGTACAGTTTAATTGTGAAAAACATTTCTATTTCAAATTGTTCAGTTTAGTCAAGCAGTTCTAATTCAGCTAAGTACAGATTTTGTTTACACACAGTTAAATGTCAAAACGGTTCTATGTTAAACAATTCAGTTTAATGTAAATACAGTTTCAATGTCAAAAAACAGTTCTATTTCAAATAATTCAGTTAAGCATAAGCACGAAGTTTAAATGTAAGTACGGTTTAATAGTCAAAATTATTTCTTTTTTTTAGCTATTCAGTTTAGCATAAGTATACCATTAGTTCTATTTAACACATAGGGCCCTATCAGGTGCTACCACGCCGGGCCAGAGTGGACCTGGGAGCAATGGCAATGAAGGGGTACTCTTGTATTCTCCAAAGCCCCAGCATTACTGGAACCTCACCATCAGATTGTTTTGTGTCATATCTGGGACACTCACTGGAGGGGGTTCTTAGCCCTCTGCAGAGATGCAGTCAGTGTATTCTACAGCCCCATCCAACTGGGCAAAGGTCAATTGGACTCATAGATTGAGACCCTAACAGGTATTACCATGTTGAATCAGAGTGGACCTGGGAGTAATGGCAATGAAGAGTTACTTCACACTCCCCAGATCTCCTGAACTGGAGCCTCACCATCAGATACAGTTCAGTGTCATACCTTGGACAACTTTCTTTTTTTTTCTTTCTTTTTTTTTTTTAGAGGGACGGGTATTATCTTTCTGAAGGGGGATATTGTTGGTGTTTTCAAAGCCCTGCAGACAAGGCAGTATTTTCCATTTGTACAAACGATCAAATGTATCAAGGGAGGTAAGTAGAGGTATATCAATGGATAATTATAGTGTAGTTTCCATTGCAAAAATAAATAAATTCTATAAATACAAAGGACTTGGCATCAAGTTTATACACTACAAATGGCAGCCTTTAAGTGCATAAACAAACGGAATGAAAAAATAGAAAATAGTATAGATTTAAGAACTGGAAGCAATATGACTATAGGTTTTGAGTCTAGCCTACCATGAGGCTACTGTGGTCAAATTGATTAAGTTATTATCTATAAAAAAGATTCTTGCTATAAGGGTTGCTAGTTCAAGTGTCGCCAGAAGATACTTCTTTATCCCAATTTCATTTTTTTTTTAAGGTCAAAAAGTGTGTCAACCTAAAATATCAGAATGTAAAGCAATAATAACACAAAGAAAATTAATCAAAAATTTATAACACAATATAATACAATGTTGATTTGGATTAAAATCTTGAAAGCAATAATACAAAATATAATGTATAAAACATTCTAGAAAATAACACTTATATCCCCCCCACCCCCGCTGACATCTGATATAAATCAGAGTCAGCACCAGGGTGATACGTTTAATATTTATTAGTACTAAAACATTTTTTGCATTTTTCATATACAGTATGAGACAAAAAAAAAAAAGTGACACCCCCGCCAAAAAAAAAACTGAACCATATATTTTATTGCAACAAATTTCAATGAAACTTCAATGGCTTGACACACATAGGAAGTGATTATTTTCCTCGATTATGGTTGTCAAAGTTGTAGCAAAATGTTATAATCATCTGAGAAAAAAATAAATAGATAGAAAAAAATAAAAAAGGAAATTTTTTTAGAATTTTCTTTTCCTTCATTTGATATCCTAATCACAAAGTGACAGTTCACAATCATTCTAGGCAACAATTTGACCTTTTCCAAACCAAGACAACTGCTTAGTAATGGACTAACAATAAATGG
>OY757915.1:109622557-109700057 GCA_963585895.1 Sepioteuthis lessoniana
TTCATGGGAGAAAGAATATTTGTGATTAGCATATCTAATTTTCCATTTCATGGAGGAGATTCCAATATAAGTTTTTCTATCATTTATATTCTCTTTTAGGTAAATAATTCCTTGATATACTACATTATTTAAGTTACATAATCTATTCAAAGGATAATCATTTCGAGTTTAGTTTATTATAATTATTATTATTATTTGTTCGATTCTGAAATTCCTAAATTATCTCTATATTATGATTATTGATTATTTGAAAAATATTTTTCATGCAGGAGTAACTAATTTTTAACGTTTTTCTATTGAATATTTTATGTAGTATATTATCATGTTTAAAATGCTTATCTATCAGTTTCAAAAAATATTTACCTTCATTTATACTAGCTAGTCTACAAAAAGGAGAGTTAAAACATATAATTTTTCTTTTTCTATTTTTATGATCATACTTATTATTTTCTTTATTAATATCATTAGGTATATTTTCTTCTAGATACCTAAACTCTTCCTTAAAACTGCTGTTTTTAAGAGCATCTATATACATCTTACTACTCTCTTTGAAAATTTTCTCATTTGCTGATAGTTTACATATTCTTAGATTTACTGCTTTTGAGACTTGTTTAATTATGATCTTAGGGTGATTAGAATTAACATTAATATATGAAGGGTGCTGATCCGTTTTTATGAACGGTTTATAAGAGTTATTCGAGAGGTCTAGGGTCACATCCAGGAAATTAACTATCTTATTATTAGACGAGACTTCTATCTTGAATCCTAAAAACTTAAAAGCCCGTATAATCCTCTTTTGTATGCTAGAGCTAATTGGGCCATTACTATTTGGGATATATATTAACCCATCATCACGGTATAACCCTAATAGTTCTGGACTAATAATCCTAGTAAGTATATTTAATATATATAAACCTACAAGGTCTGCTATTTGTAAGGAATCATAACCCCCCATAGGAATGTCAAAATTATCAAAACCACTTTAACCCACGTGGATTCATTATTTTTTATAACTGTTTTCCTACAAGCTAATATTATTTCATATTGTTCATTAGTTACATCTTCATATTTACGGGCGTAGTTAATACTATCCATTAGAATATTCTAACAGGACGGAAATAAATTTATAATCCTATTGTGACCGGTTTGTTGTTTTTTCTTAATGAAATATATAACTTTACATAGTTACAACCCATATATATATATATATATATATATACACACACAAACAAACACACATATGCATGCATTAACATTAACCATATATACACACTAAGATAAAATATACAACCCATTGACTAGTTATCTGATTTAAATTTGCCATTTTGAATTTTGTTTTTTTCTTAGTGTATGATTTTATAATTATGCAACCACCGGACTTTTAAAAAAAATTTTCATAATTTATATATATATATATATATATATATATATATATATATATATATATATATGCATCTCTCATTTTATGTGCAGTGGTGCTTGTGATAGTGATAGCAAGATGTGACACAGCGAAGGCAAAAAGAATAAGTTTAACCCCCACTGTAAAATTATGCAAAGAAATCTATGAAAGCCTCAAGTGGGTTGTATTTGGAATGTAAGCACCAATTCCTAACAGTAGCAACTAAAATAGATTAAAAATTATTCCATTTCTGCTTCCATTGCCTTTAAACAACAAGTCATTGAATGATCTTCAAGTAGTTACCACATTGGAAGAATTGTAATCATGACTTGTTTCAAAACTAAATCCTAATTGGAGGGAAACAAATGGTGATTGACGTAAAGATTAAAAAAAAATTTTTTTTTAAATATTGCTTGGTAATATTTTGTTTTTGATCACTGTTTCTTTTAATATTTTCACACAATTTGTAGGAACAAAAATTACTGATTGATTTTAACTGGCATGTCAACCTGTCCAGGGCTATTCTATGTCGAGAGGTGAGGGAATCAAGTTCAGTTTTACATTTTTTGTAGTTGTTAATGAAATTTTCTTTTGCACACAATCCAATAAAATATGAAAATTTTTTTAATTTAACCAATAGATGGGACCTTAACACGTACTACCATTCTGCATGTGAATGGTACCTGAGAGTAATGGCAATAAAGGGATACTCCATACTCCTTAGAGCTCCAGAACTGGAGTCTCACCATCATACGTTGTTTAGTGTCATATACAGGACGCTCCTTTTTGGTAGAGCCAAAAACTGATTCGTTTTTGTCTAAAGTTAATGAAAGAGATCAATATGCCGATTGCTTGGTCGGCCATGGAGATTTATTAGTGACCCTCCCTTTTTGCTAAATTCATGCATATCATTAAATGTTTATGACCCTATTTACCCAACCCCTCCACTCGGGCAGGATATGACACAAGGTCAATTTTTAAGCGGAGTTTAACAGGTTTGAATTCAGAGTTTTCCTTCTCCTAGACTAGTTGCCTAACCAAGGCTGAAGAACCTAGTCTGTCCTACTATTAACCCATAGCTGGAGGGAGAATAATTGGATTCATACCTTTCCCAAGGGTATTAGTGCTAGGTGAAATGCAATCAGTCTCGTCCAGGATTTGAACTCGTGTCGCCGTGTTCATTTCCTACGACGATAACAATTACACCACAGGCACCTCCAAATGTTTATGACATAAGTTTTTATTGTGTGGTTATGCAGCTTAGAGAGTACTCTTGTTATTCTCCAAGTGGTTAAATTCACTGTATCTAAGAAGCAATTTTGGGAATATATAGAAAATATTGCATCTATTAGTCCTTTGAGACCATAAATTTGCATCAGGATCTGGATATAAGCCTTAGTCGGTCTGTATAGAAGAACTTGACACCTTTGATTTTGTATTAACCCAACCTCTCTGCCATAGGTTTGAAAACAGTTTTCCTTCTCCTGGTCTGGTTGTCTTATCAAGACTAGAGAATCCTGTCTGCCCTATCATTAACCAGAGTTGAGGGGATGAGGGATGGATTGATATCTTTCTCAAGGGCGTGGTTTTAGTTTCTTTGTTTAACATATCAACCTTTATAGGTTATTTAATGCCAAAGCAAACCTTGTAGAGAAACTGTAGTATTTAACCCAGAGTTGGTGGGGATAAGAGAGTTTATACATTTCCCAAGGGTATTAGCCTAAAAGTGAATACAATAGCAAGACTGAAGTTCCATCTTGCTTACTATGTTACAGTCTAGCATATTAGCCACTATGCTATTGGGACTCAATCTTTCCCAACGTTATTAGTATTATTAAAATGTATTATTAAATATAAATAGCTTCATACAGAATTTGAACTTTGGTTGCCATATACATTTCCTACCATGATAATTGTTTTGTTATGAACACCCCAAACACTCCTTACATCCCTGATATTATGCAAGAAAAAAAAAAAAAGCAAGTATTGAAATATTTTGGCACCTATCATCATGGAATTTTTCTTGAGGTTTGAAAACATTGGAGTGCCTTAGAGTCTTCAGTTCCAGGTTTTAAATTCAGAATTATCTTTCTGCTGTACGGGTTGAACACCAAGGTTAGAGAGCCCTGTCTATCCTACCTTTTTACCTAAAACCAGAAAAACCTCAAATAAAAATCTATGTTGAGTTTTTTTTTTCCCTTCAGATTTTTAAAATTTTCATTGAAGAACAGATCTCAAATAGAAGCCATTTTCTTTCCATTCTAATAGAATCTATTATTTCTATATTAAATATTGTCAAACATTATCATTATTGTTAATAATTTTGTTCAGTATTTTCTTTCATCTTTTAATCATCTTTTTATTGCAATTCTTTGATAGTATAAATTGATGCCCAAGAAGAAGCTGCAATTAAAAAAAAGCAAGTAAAATTCTAAAATGAAAGAAAATACAAGTCAAAATTAATTGTAAAACTTAGTATTCACAAGTCACAACTTCACTTAAAATGTTTTCCAAAGTTTGAAGAATTTGTTTGACAGGGAACAAAACATTCGGAACTGATAACAATGTGAATATAAGGAAACCTAATCTGGACAGATCAGCCAAAAAGTCAGCAAATAATGTTCAGATCACATGATCCCATTTAATATGTCTATTTTTTTTTTTTTTTTAATTTTTACAGTTTGCTTTTAAAAGTAATACCTGAGCCCTTCAACCAAACTATAGATACCAGGACATGTCTCTGATTTTTTGCCTTTTAAATTGGTCTAGTGGGTAGAGTGTTCGTCAATGGTCTGGGAGACCTGGGTTCAATTGCAGGTTGAGTCATACCAAAGACTTTAAAAATAGTACTTGATATCTCCTTGCTTAACACTCAGAAATATAAGGTACGGATCAAGGATAAAGTGGAGGAGCCTTCTGGTCACCCTCGACTATGGTTGCCAACTTACTTACAATGCAAAGAAGACTTCTTGTCTAATAGCGAATCTCTCACTCCTGGATGATTTTCTAATGACTTTTCTATGTTTGAATTTACTTAAGTACATGGTTTTTTTTGTTTTGTTTAATGGTGTATCAAATTTTGTGGATTATTTAATGCCAAAGTCATCCTTGTAGAAAGACAGTTGTGGTACTCTTTAAGCTTGGGTAATAAAGGGTTCCATACCTTTCCCAGGGGTATTAATTTGAACGTGAATGTAATGGTATGACGAGTTTGAACCCACTTACTACAAATGTCGCAGTCCAGCTCATTAGCCACTATACCATGGAAACTCTTCCTTAAGCAGTAGATGTTTGATATGAATTCCTAGTATTCTGAACATTTAGCAGAACAACAACAAAAGGTGATCCGATTTTAATTTTCCCAAGTGAACTTTAGTCTTTGTTTGAAAAGTGCATTTGTCTCTGTGGCAATGAAAGTCATAAACCAAAATAAGCAAATGTGATTTCCCTTCACCAAAACTTTAGTCAACTGAAAACTTCTTTTGAAATTGGTAAAAACACCTGACCCGTTTCTTTTAAATTAGATAACAGCCACCAATTATATTGTTATGCCAGAAAGGGGAAGGAGAGAAAGAAGGAAGAAAAAAAAGAAAAAAAAGCCTTTCTGAACATTGAATTAAACTTTGGTAAAATTGAGGATCGGTCTCCTATATATATATATATATATATATATATATATATATAAAAAACTTGACTATTTTTTATTATTGGCAAAAATTTTGATGCAACTTCAATGACTAAGACACACATAGGAAGAGATTATTTTTCTTGATTCTGGCTGACCAGCTAAAACTTGCATCCATAAGTTGTGTGTAGACACTGGGTGCCATGTAGACGACCTATCAGGAACAATTGGCCAATAGGGATGGATGGCAAAATAGAGTCAAAAGAATCCATGCAACCAGCACAACTGGCGGATGACAACTTATCAAAGTTCTCTTAGTTGTCGCAAAAAGCCATAATTTTTAAAAAAAAGAAATTTCTTAGAATTTTCCTTTTAGAAAATGATGACTTTTGTCACAACTAAAGGAACTTTAACAATAATCAAGGAAAGTAATCACTTCCTATACATGTCTAAACTATTAAAATTTCATTAAAATTTGTGGCAATAAAAAGGCTTCAGCTTTTTCACTGTTATTTTTCGCTTTTTTGTTCAACACTATAATTGATAAAGAAATCCAAATATACTTTTTTGGTCATGGGAATAGCTTTATTATAATAACAATATGGACGGATCAGTAACTCCTTTGAAAAATGTAATGTTTTCAAGATTACTTAAATCAAAATGACTCAGGGAAATTGAGAGAAATAGAGAGATGAAGGTTGTAAATAAATATTTTAGCTGGTTCATCTTTATTCATTTATAACCCATAGCTTGGATGATGAGGGGGTTCATACCTTTCCCAAGGGTATTAATTTATTAATTGATCTATTCTGATTTTTGTTTTCAGAGGATATATTCATGTGTGTTTTAGTAACCTTCCCTTATCTGTATAGGATATATTCCAAGATCCCCACAGATTCCTGAAGCTGAAGATCATACCAAACCCTATATTCTCATCTTACATAAATAAAGCTTTAATCTATTCAACCAGCCGTATTTTATTGCTTGAGTTTCTCATTAATAATTATTTGGATACCGATTTATCTTTACATCAAATTGTATATAAAAATATGAGTTCAAATTTTGCTTGAAGATACTTTATCCTATTTACCCAACCCCTCTGCTCGGGCAGGATATGACACAAGGTCAATTTTTAAGCGGAGTTTAACAGGTTTGAATTCAGAGTTTTCCTTCTCCTAGACTAGTTGCCTAACCAAGGCTGAAGAACCTAGTCTGTCCTACTATTTACCCATAGCTGGAGGGAGAATAATTGGATTCATACCTTTCCCAAGGGTATTAGTGCTATGTGAAATGCAATCAGTCTCGTCCAGGATTTGAACTCGTGTTGCCGTGTTCATTTCCTACGACGATAACAATTACACCACGGGCACCTATTATACTGTTTACTTTAAACTCTGGGTGTCCCTTTATTACATGCAATATTTTGGATACCCAAAGATTGAACTCACTATGAATAGTCTGTAAGACATTGTTTTATGACAATTTCTTTTAAAGATAAACAGGAATTTTTATTTCATAATATTTTACATTTGTCTTTCTTTTATTTTTTTGTATGTTTTCCATTGATTTTAACAGCATGTCAACCCATCTAGGGTTATCTTATACCAAAAGGTTAGGGAATCACATTCATAGTATGTTTATATTAACATTTTTTGTGTATTTATTTCACGAGATTCCTTCCCCACCACATCTTATCAAATACAAATAATTTCTAAACCAATATTTGACCCAAAGGACTCAATCAAGTACTATCACTGATGATTATGATTGATTGATTTTAATAGCATGTCAGCCCATCTATGGTTGTTTAATGTTTAAAGGTCAGGGAAGAACTTTCATCATAAATCTATGTTTACAGTCTCATTGAATGCAAATAATTTTTAAACAGATCTATTTGATCCACAGATAGGTAGTACCACTCCAATTGCAATGAAGGGATACTCCAGATTGCTTAGATCAACATCAGTTGCAGTTTAGTGTCACATCCAGGACACCTCATATTATGGGGGTCTGACCCCTTAGGTGGAGATATACAGACAGTATATTCTAAGTCCGACCAAAAGGGCATTATATGTTTTCAAGTCTTCTTGTTTGTCTATTTCACCTGGTACCTCATTGACCAGTTTAAGCTTTAATCTGGCATCTGTGCTTGGCCTCATGTTTGGGTCCATGTCCAGCTAGGCTCATTGGCTCACATTGCATCAAGTGAGCTGATGACCAGTATAGACCAGCAGAGTTCGAGCCTTAGCTCGGGTCCAACCGTCCCCTCTCTTAACCCGACCTTTGGGTCATGTCCTGTCTAGTGGGAGGCAGAGCCAAACATACCTTATACCTTGGTAGTTTCGCCTGTCATCACTGATAAATGGAAATCACCATAGGTCCTTATTTCATTCATTTTGGCTTGTTACAGCAATATTTAAATACATGACAGCATTACTGGATCTGGATTGTAAATTTCCAATGTAGCTTCTATTAAACCAATCTTCTAAATTTCTTTTAATGTGAGCAGCTCAACACAAGCATTTATTCATTGGATTAATAATGTAAATATCCTTCTTACAAATACTTGATCTTAGCAATTATGAAGCATTGAATAAACTCATTAGTAAGGAGTCTATTTATAAACCAGAAATAGATGCAGAGGAGAATGTTACTGCAGATCTGAAGTCAATATGTGGAAGACATTTTGAATATTTCATGAAATAAAGTAATCTAATTTACATAATTTACACTGAGAGGTAAATCGTAAGATTTTCACGGATATTGATAGCTAAACATTAAATTTTGCTGGTTGAATTAATTTCTAAATTTTATCCAAGGTAACTCAAAGTTTTATTTAAAACAAATTTATTTAGCATCTACTCTTTGGTCTATTTGGTGTTGGTTATAAACACACCCACGTTTGGTAAGATCAAGTCAGTTCATCTGGAAAAAGTTACAAATAATTTATGACTATCTAAATTACGTAGAGTAAGAAAAAAATCCCAACTTTTAATCATTTCCATACTTATACATTTTATTATATTAAGATATTCTTTAGTTTTATTTAAGCAATTTTCTTTAGGAAAAAAAAAAAAAAAAGTTTTAAACAAGGAAAATTCTGGTGATCATTACCATATCTATTTGAGATATTTAATAGAGGTTAGAAAATTGTGTTCACTGTCCATTTATATTGACATTTTCAGTGTAGTTATTTGCTAAGAGCTTTTTTTTTTTTGCAGTTATATAAATATCAAGTATTCCTATCTAATACAAATAATTTGCACACATTTTTTTGTTTGTGTTTTATGGCATATCAACCTTTGTAGGTTATTTAACGCCAAATCCATTTTTATACATATAAACATTCCTATTTCAAGCTATTCAGTTTAGTCAAACAGTTCTAATTCAAACAATTCAATTTAGTGTAGATACAGTTTCAATGTCAAGAACTGTTCCACTTCAAACAATTCAGTTTAGCATAAGTATGCAGTTGAAATGTCAAAATAGTCCTATTTTAGTATAACTACACAGTTTAGTTCTATTTGACCCATAGATAGGACCCAACCAGGTGTTACTACTCTGGGCCAGAGTGGGCCGAGGAGCGATGACAATGAAGGGGTACTCCACATTCCCCAAAGCTCCAGTATCACTGGTGCCTCACCATCAGATTGTTTAGTGTCATATATCGGACACTCATTGGCGGGGGGAGTCTTACTCCTCTGCAGAAAAGCAGTTGGTGTAGTCTGAATTTTGTAACTATTTCTTTGACACTGTGATATTAAATGAAGACAAATCTTATGTGATATCAAATATAGTAGTTTTATTTTTGAGGCCATAATAAAAAAGATTTTTTTTTTAAAATGCTAAAATGAAAAAAATCTTATCAATTGTTTTGACATTTTTTTACCTCATTAATTCCCAACTTTCCAGAAAATTACAATTCATATCAACACCCCAACAAACAGAATAGATTAAAAAAAAAGAAAAGAAGGGAGGCTGGTTAAACAAAACAGAAAATATCATTAGTTTATGAGCCATTAACAAACATTGCAAGGACAGTAGTAAAGTCCAAAGAAACAGCCAAGAAGTTGTCAGTGATTAGTAAAAGTGTTTATAGCATGAAAAAATAGGAAAACAAAACGAAGTTATTAAAAAAAAAAAAAAAAAAAAGGCAAGCATTTTGGCTTTGTCTACATTCTGACCTGAATGGAACTTTATCACTGATAGAGCTGTTTGAATTAAACAGGTAACTCATGGGGCTATTAGATAAGCTGGAAGAAAATAGAGAAAAAAAAAGAACAAAAAAGACAAAAGATTATGGATGAATATCACAAAAGAAAGCAAAAAATGTTAAGCAACAAAGCAGATTCATTTGAGTGAGCAAAGAAGGAAATATTAAATGAAAAACAAAAAAAAAAAAAAAAACACCAAAAAACGAAAAAACAAGGTACCTGATAAGTAAACAACAAATTTCTGGGAAGATAATAATAAGCAAAAAGAAAAAATGTACAAAGTTCTGGAAAACTTATTAACTATTTCATATTGGCTGATGAGATATTTCTTTGTCCTAAGTTGTCTTACACTGGCAGACAATCGACTGTCCAATTCAAGATTATTTAGAGATGAAGGTTATCCTAGACTGAAAGACAAGATGTCATTAGAAATTCCATTTTCTGTGTCTTTTTACTTTGATAATTGCATTGGATAGTGATTCAAAACAATTTATAGATAACGAAGGCATCTGTTTTATAAGAATGGATGACAAGACAGCTAATAAGAATATTTTCTCTTTGGGTTATCTTATCCTGACAGTGGGTCAAGATAGTTCTGCTTATCAAGCACTTGAGAGCAGATGATAAAATATCTCAGGAATTTCTTTGTGTGTACTTTGGAATGAAAACATCGACCATGGAAGATGGTGACCACTACAGAACTGAGCAGGCTATCAGTCAGGGTGGTGGGCTGGCTTTGGTCAGGTGACCATGATAATAACAGCTAAACAAGTCTGGCCCTCTTGATCTGTTGGCCTTGTGCCAAAAAATATGACCAGACAATTGATAGGCAAGGTAGAAGGCAATCAGTTGCTGATGAAATGTCTTGATAACGCATACATTATACACTGACAATGATAAAAAAAAATCTCAAGAGAAAAAGACATTTTTCACAAAAATTAAGAAAGAAAAAAAAAAAAAATTCAATCTGGAGGCAACAAAAAGTGAAAATTTTAGGCTGGCATTTAATTGTTAAAACCAAATTCGGTGGAAAAAAAAATTTTTTTTTTCATTTTAAAGTGTCGCAAAAGTTTCCTGAAAAATAAGAAAAAGTTTAGCAGACATAGAATCACAAACTTGTCATTTCCACTCAGTATAAACTATTGTAAATTGACAGGAAGAGAAAAGCAGAAAGAGATTCAAAATAAAAACAAAATATTTAATCTGTCAACTATTGAAACTAATATAGTTATCCCCCCTTCCAAACTTAATGGACTGTTCCTAACTGCAACAGGAGAATGGACACTATTTAAACAGTTATTATTTGTCCCTGAAGTTAGGGACCGATGATTTGCCTGGAGGCAGCACTTTACCAGACCTTTTCAACAATGATAATCTATATCCGAATTATGACTTGAATAAAATATGAATTTATCTAAACTTAAAAGTTGGGAGAAAGTGATAAAATAACCAATAAATTTAAATAAACAAAATTGAAAATAAGATTATTTTTTAAAAACATAAGACTTGATAAAACCTAATATGAAATATACAGTGTGATTGAAAAATAATTTTAAAATTCTAATAATTCATTTCTTAACTAGAATTTTTTAGAATTATAAATAAGTATTTTAAAACAGTTCCGCCTTGAGCTACCAAAACTGTGTTATCACCCTGGTCGGCAGCTGATGAGGCTAGGGTATCGCACATGCTTTCACACATTGTATGATGAAAAAAAAAAAAAAAAAAAAAAAGTATTTTAAAACAGGAAATTACTTTTCAATTACCTTGTATATATGTAAATGAACAAATTGTGATAAAAACATTTTTCTTAAATCAAGAAAATGCTCAAAAGCTGGTCAGTAAAGCAAGATAAAACCTAAAATAAATTGTTACATCAACTTCATTACTAAAAGTTTGAAATATTAATAAAAAAAAAAAATCTCCAGATGTAAAATACAACTATTTGTTGGAGTAATTCTAGAGAGTAATTATGTTTTTAGAGAGTAATTATGCAACATTTCATCCGTTCTAATGTGGGTTAATATTTAACAAAAACAAAATAAAAAGGCTAAAACAAATAGATAATAATTATTTGGAAAAGATTTGGTTGGTTATTTGGGTTTTATGGCATATCAACTTTTTTAGGTTATTTAATGCCAAATCCATTTTTAGGTAAATAATTGGTTCTATATCAAACAATTCAGTTTAGCATGAGTACACAGTTTAATTGTCAAAAACATTTCTATTTAAGACTATTCAGTTTATTCAAACAGAGCTAATTCAGTTTACTATAAGTACATATTTTGTTTACACAGTAAAAAGTCAAAAAAGTTCTATATATAACAATTCAGATTAGTGTAAGTACAGTTTCAATGTCAAAAACAGTTCAATTTTCAAGCAATTCAGTTTAGCATAAGCATCCAGTTTAAAGGTAGAGTTTAATTGTGAAAAACATTTCTATTTCAAGCTATTCAGTTTAATCAAACAATTCAGTTTAGCATACATATGCCATTAGTTCTATTTAACCCATAGATAGGGCCCTATCAGGTGCTACCACGCCAGGCCAGATTGGACCTGGGAGCAATGGCTATGAAGGGGTGCTCCATATTCCCCAAAGCCCCAGCATTACTAGGACCTCACTAGACCATTTAGTGTCATATCCATGACACTCATGGGTGGGGGTCTTACTCCTCTGCAGAGGTGCAGTCAGTGTAGCTAACTGGGCTTTGGAGAAGAAATCTCCACACTGAATGGTGGTTCTCTGAAATCAGAGGACAGGTTTACCTACCCCGGAAGCAGCGTCTCATCTACTGAAAATGACATCAATATATAACTAGTGAAGGCAGGAACTGCTATCAATAGGTTATCGATCATATGGAAATTAGACTTATCTAATAAGATAAAACGTAATTTCTTCAAAGCAGTGGTTGTGTCAATTCTACTATACGGATGCACCACATGAATACTGACTAAGCATATAGAGGAAAAGCTAGACAGAAATTGCACAAGAATGCTACGAGCTATATTGAACAAATCCTGGAAGCAACATCCTACTAAACAGTAGCTGTACGCCACCAACCTTCCATCTCTAAAAACCATCAAAATAAGACAAACAAGACATGCGGGACACAGTTAGAGAAGTAAAAACAAACTCATAAGGGACTTTCTCCTATGGACCCCTTCACAGAGATGTGCAACTATTGGCGAACCAAAAAGAACTTATCTACAACAGGTCTGTATGAATACAGAATGTAATCTAGAAAATCTGCTGGTAGCGATGGATGATAAAGATGAACGGTAAGAGACTCGGGGGAAATCCATGCTAGCAGTGCAACATTATGAAGATGAATGAAGAAAAAATAAGGTTTTTCTTAACTCAAATGCTTAAATACTAACCAGTAGAGCAGGATAAAATCGAAAATCAATTATGTCAGCTTCATTACTAAATATTTTGTGAGGGGGGTGTCCTCGTGGTGTAATGGTTAAAGTGATGGACTGCAGAATCGTAGTAAGCGAGTTCAAACTTCAGTCGCGCTATTACGTTCACTTTCGGGCAAATACCCTTGGGAAAGGCATGAACCCCTTCATCCTCCTAGCTATGGGTTAAATAGTACCACCACTGTTCTTCTAGGAGAATAGCTTTGGCATTAAATAACCTACAAAGGTTGATATGCCATTAAACAAATAAACCAAACTAAACCTAACATAAATATTTCATGTATTTGAAGGAAACAAAAAACTCACAAACAGACATACTTCATATGAAGATTTTTTCCCCTCCAAATACAAGAGACTTTTCAGTATTCAAATTGACATGAGGAAGTGAAATGTTTATTTCTGTGTGCATGTGTCAAGATAGTAAAATTCACAAGCCTGGAGGCTATGATTTACAAGAGAAACACATTAGGTTACTCGTGGAAAATGGAATACTCTGGTCTACTAAAATGTGAACAGCTCAATCAGACAGAAGTACTTATGAGGTACAAGGAAAACAAATAATAGTGACAAATAATCTGAGATTAAGTCACTTTTTGAGAAAAACTGCA
The DNA here is from genome assembly GCA_963585895.1 of Sepioteuthis lessoniana. NCBI lineage: Eukaryota > Metazoa > Mollusca > Cephalopoda > Myopsida > Loliginidae > Sepioteuthis > Sepioteuthis lessoniana. The sequence goes on from OY757915.1 coordinate 109,635,824, forward strand.
GAACTGGTATTGAGAAAAAATTAAAGCTAAAAACTAATGTTTTATCAAAAATTCATCCTCATCTCACACAGCCCCTTGCAGTTGTAATATACTCTATAAGCATTATCACACCATATTGTTTGTTTACATCTTGTAAGAGTATTCACTTACTAAAACTAGCATAGTCTAGCACAAGGTCTAAAATATGAAGCACCCAGTGAGAATTGAACCCACAAGCAATGGTCTGCAAATCTAGCTCACTGACCATTACACCATGTGAGACATTTCTCTATAAATCAGAATAGAATAGATTTTGCACAAAGCTGCAAGTATGAGATCCCCAATGAGGATTGGTCAATGAGATAAGTTCACAGTTAAATGGTTTTAAGTATTGCTATTTAACATAACTCATTCATTTGCACAGTCAAACAGTTTCAAGTATTGCTATCTAACACTAATAATTCAACATCAATCATTTATTCACAGTTAAATGGTTAAACAATCCTATTTAATCCATAGATGGGACCCTATCATGTACTAATACTCTGGGTCAGGGTGGACCTGAGAGTAATGGCAGTGAAAAGTACTCTACATTCCCCAAAGATCCAAGACTGAAGCCTCACCATCAGATTACTCTGTGTCATATCCAGGATATTTGTTGGGTGGTGAGGGGGTCTTACCCCTCTGCAGAGGTGCAGTTGGTGTATTCTACAGTCCCAGATGACTGGGCTTCTCTTTTATAGAAAGTGGTTGAACAGAACTTGAATGCCATTGGTTGGTGGTGATATAGCCGATACAGATAAAAATCACGGAACCACCAAGTGACTATAATGTTTTGTAAATGTAAAAACGGAGATTAAACTTATAAATATCAGCTGCGGGGGGGGGGGGGGGGGAAATCAGAGTTCAATCAGTCCTGATTGGGTCATTGAGAGACCCGAAATCTTCCCACCAAAGAACAATGCATCACTGACAATTCCCCTATGCATATGAAAAAGATCTATTTTGTGAAAAGAAAACAAATAAAATAAAATAATGCCAAAAATAAAGAAACTGGTCTGAAAGAATGTACAACAGTAAAGACATTGTCTTTGAGACAGACACAGAATTTAAAATGCTAATTTCTTTTATTGAAACATTAGCAGCTGATGATTAAAACAAACAAATCTGTCTGATTTGCTTTCAGCAAGAGTGGTAACAGCTTGTGGCCGATAATTACCACTCTTTATTTCTTCCTTATAGAAGTAACCAAAGGTATCACCATTATAATTAATTAATACCCAATAAATTGCAGGAGGGAAAGTGAAACACCTTCATAAACAGAGCATTTAAAAATCAGCAGGGGTCCCTGAAAAACCTGTTGACAACCACCATTTATTTCTGCAATTGGTAAGGTAAGGGGATCTAGTTCACCTTTCACCCTAGAAAAAAAAAGGGCCTGACAGCAGGAAATTATCAGAATTTGGATTTCTTTTGAAATACAAACTAGATAAATAAGAGACTACAGGATATAGTGTGTGTGTGTGTGTGTGTGTGTGTGTGTATGATGTGATTATACACACACACACACACACACACACACACACACACACACACACACACACAGAGTGTTTCAGAAAAATCAATATCATTTTGTAATATAATAACTTGACCAATTCTCATTCAATTGATCTCAATTTTAACAGCAAGAAACAACTCCCAATTAAATATTTAAGGTTTTTATTCTTTTCAGGTATAGAAATACCATTCACTGGAAAAGAAAAGCCGTTTAAATATTAACCATAAAATTTTGAGTTGTTTTTACACATGCAGTTAGAATTTGAGATTATTTGGATAACAATTCCTCAAATTATTAAATCATGAAATGATATCAATTTTTCTGAAACACGATAAACATCTTAAATGATATCCAACTTTTTTAAACATCATATGTGTGTATGTGTAAAATAGGCAATATACTTTAAGAATAAAATAAGTTAAATAACAGGATAAAGACTCCCTATTCAGATTCATATTGTTATACCCCCTGGCAAGCTAGTATTCAAAACGTCTGGATAAATTCACTACAAATGCATTGAATGCTAGCTCACCAGATTTATTATTATCTTATACTTGAAATATATTGTAAAGATTTTACAGATTAAAAATGCTTTTAAGATTAAATTTTAATTACACACACACACACACGTATATACATATCATCATGTCGTGCAGCTCACACAGATTTCCCCAACTCTCTCTTGCTATCTGTCCCTATCATCCATCGCTTCCAGCAGATCTTCCAGGCTACATTCTATGTCCCTACAGAGCTGTTGTAGATAAGTTCTAGCTGGTCACCCTATAGTTGCATATCTGTGTGAAGGGGTCCATAGGAGAATGTCACTAATGTGTTCATCCTTGCTCCTCCCGCAGTGTTCTGCACACGCACACACGTGAATACATATATGCACACACAAGTAAATATACACATGAATGCATATGTTTATATACAAGAGTAGGTCAATAACCTGACAAAGTTATAAACTAAATTTTTATCTGAAATTTGTGCAATGTTTCATGTATTGTGCTTTGATAGCATTATATAAGTAAAACTTACAAATTATATATTTCTAGGAACGACTGTAGGTAACTGAAGCCATAGAAAGCAAAACATTTAATAAAGGAATTGATCACTATACACTGTGTTTTATCTAAATTCATTTTAATAACTCAAAAATTCAAGATGAGAATATTAGATTAATTCGTGAGAAATGACAAAAAATCATTTTAAAATTTCAAACAATATCTAATTATTAGAATTTCATTATTTGTTTTTTTAATGCTGGTACAAGAACAATTCAATTTCACTCTTATATAATAATTAGATATTCACTTTCTCCCAACTGTTCATTCTTAAAAGTTTAAACTTCAATGGAATTCAAAAAAGGAAAAATGGATGACATCAGTTTAAGAATTAAAAGTTGGGCAATTTACATTGTTAGATCTAATGGCTGATAGTTTTTTTTTAAGTTTATAAAGTAAAAAAGAAAAACAATGATAGATAAATTTTCTGTTTTCCTTAAAATTACAGATATTGTCTTAAAATATTGTTTGTTGAATAATTTTAAATGATATGTCAACTTGTCAAGGATTATTTTATGCCGAGAGGATAAGGAATTGCATTCATTCTATGTTTATATTTATATTTTTTGTGTAGCTGTTTCTTAATAGTTTTTTTTGCACACAGTCCTACTGAATACAAATAATTTTTAAATAGACATATTTGACCCACAGATGGGACCCTAACAGGTTCTACTACCATTGCAATAACAATGAAGAGGTACTTTGCACTCCCCAAATCTCCAAAACTAGAGCCTCATTATCAGTTGCAGTTTAGTGTCATACCCAGGGCACTTCATTTGGAGGTAGTCTTATCTAACTGCAGAAGATACAGCCAGAATATTGCAAAGCCCTGTTGAAAGGTGATGTGTGTAAGCTAATTTTGACCTTTAACATTAAAATATTTACAATGTAAAAGTTGATCTGTTTTTTTTTGTTTTATTTTTTATCATTTTGGCTAAGAAAATCCCATATTTTATACTAGATAAAATATATTATAGAAAACTCACTGAATTTTACTGTAGATATACATTGAAAATCATTAATTCTATTGTAATTTTCTTAGTTTTTTTTTTCAAAGATTATTCAATCTGAAGTGTTTCTCATAGTTCTTTCCCATTATGCAGATATTTCCCTCAAACTAATGCAGATAGTTGAACCGTTAATCTTTTAAAACTGTCCCATATTTTATGATATATAAAAAGATGTTTCCAATATTTTATAACTTATCCTACATCTAGTTGCTCTGACCTTTCAATGAAGAAATCAGTCTTGATAAGAAGTAACAATTGCTGATACCTTGAACACTCATATTAGCTTCATTTGTAAAAGGGAAAATATCAAAATTCTTTCACGTATCCCTTCCTTGATCTAAGGTTCTTCTTACACTGTGTAATCATTTGAAAAGCATTGACTGTGCTCTAATTGTAACTTACAATACAAACAATTACGTTAGCTTTGCTTTGACAAGACAAATCTACTCTTGAAATACTCAAAAGCTGTTGGTTCTTTGTATATATTGGATGTAAACAATTGTATCACTTTATGTGGATTATAATACTGACTGTGAAAACATCAAGGTGGGTTTGTTTTTCTATGTCTATGGTAATTGTCATATATATATATATATAAAAATTGTCAAAGGGTGACAGCAGGTACAATTGTAAACAATCTAAAGTTTGTGTGCCAGACTAAACAAAGTTTTGTAATTCTATGCTAAACTGGCCAGCATTAAGAATATCCACACAGACTGTCAAAAGAATGTTTTATGTTTCTTAAGCTGGTTTATCTTCCAAATATTTATTATTTATGTGGGGTAAATGTAGTTTGGTGGGCCAATTTACTTTTAGCATAATCCGGGGTGAAGATTGCTACCTAATACTGATTGAACCAATTCATTAGATCAAACCCCACATATATATATTTTATATGTATAATATATAATAACATATATAATATATATATATATTTTATATATATAATAATAAAATATGGTGCATTTTATATAATCTTTAGATATACATGAAAGAGAAAAGCCAAAATTTATCTCCAAACTCAGCCATGAATTGAACCCTGGTTCAACAAGACATATTTATTACAATACAACAAAAGACTTGGTTGTACTCTCTCATAAGACAAATTATTTGGATACCTAAGTCTATTGTCCCTTTTCTTTATCTGAGGTGAAAACTGATACCATCCAAATACTGATCAAATACTGAACATATAATACAAGACATTTTGTACATCAAATGTAATCTTTCTCTAAAAATTCTTTCCTTGTTAATAATAACAACACAAAACAACAACATAAGAACCAACTATGTTAAAACAAAAATAGAATATACACAAGAGGACAGCAAGTGTCGATTATGCAGTGATAGAGATGAAATAATTAATCACATCAGCAAAAAAGAGCACAAGACTAGAGACAACTGGGTGGAGGAGGTGAGGGTTACTGGGAATTTGGTTGGTTGGGTTTTATGGCATATCAACCTTTGTTGGTTATTTAACGCCAAATTCTGTCTATATGTCTATACATTCAGCCAAAGATTTCTGAACGAATACTTAGTAGGTAAAATTTTCTATAAGCAGGATTTCATTTTTTTGCACATGATTAATCAGTTTTAATTCGTCATATTTTTTCGTACAACCCTGTCTCTCGCAAGAAAGACAGAACGTCATCTATTTTGACATTTTCGAACAATTCGGTTAAACTAGTCACTTTGAAAAATTGCTTTCTGATGACAGCGAAAGCTCTGCATTCTATAAGAATGTGTTTAACCGTACAAGTTGTCTGACACGTCAAACACTGTGGTTGTGGTTCCTGTTTCAGTATGACCAATGCGCAATCGGGATATAACGACTTGTTCTCTTCTCTATGTTCTAAAAGCTGGTCTCTATTCTCCCAAGGTGGGCAGAATTTGTTTAAGAGTTTATTATTGAAATTTGGAAGAGTTTATTATTGAAATTTGACCAGATGAACAAATGACATATGCACAAACCAGAATCTGTGCTCAAGAATGAGATGCATAAAATTTTCCGGGATTTTGAAATAAAAACTGATTCCTTAATTACAGCCAGAAGACTAGAAGAGAACGTGTCAAATAGTGGATTTTGCTGTTCTGGCAAATCACAGAGTGACAATCAAAGAAAACAAAAATAGAGACAAGTAATTAGATCTTACCAGAAAATTAAGAGAGCTCAAGAACATGAAAGTGACTGTGATACCAACTGTATTTAGTGCACTTGGAATGATCCCGAAAGGCTTGGTAAGGAGGCTAAAAGAGTTGGAAATCAGAAAATGAGCCGAGACCATCCAAACTACAGTATTGTTGAGGTCACCCAGAATTCTGAGAAGGGTCCAGGAGACTTGCTGTCACTCAGATTCCTGTGAAAGACCATCAGCAAGCACTGATGTGAAAAACTCACTAGGAATAATAACAGTAATATTTTAAACAAAACTTGGGAATAACTTTTTTTGCCATGTCATTCATTTAATTTCCTTCGTAACATCTAATGATGGTTCTACAAAAACTTTGACAGACAATTAGAAAAATTCTGGAAAAGGAAATTAGAAAAGGGAGGTGCCTGTGGTGTAATGGTTATCGTTGTAAAAAATGGTTAAAAATTGACCTTGTGTCATATCCTGCCTGAGCGGAGGGGTTGGTAAATAGGATTAGAAAAATTCTGTAGTCAGCCAATATATAGTTAGTGAGAATCAACAGCTAAAAGCACTGCATAGCTTTTCATTATTGATATAAATTACATGCAATGATCAAATATTCAACGGCTGCTGACATATTGTGTATCAATTCAAGATCCAATTGAGGATTAAAATACCAAAAGGATTATAATTATATTCTATATACCTATAGCTACACTCATTCAATATCTGAGATAATTTAAGATTAATAATTTCCACATTGACTGCAGGAAGAAAATTTTAGTCTATGTATTTACCCAACGCCTCCAGGATGTGATACAAGGTCAATTTTTTTTAAAAAGAATACAGCTATTTTGAATTCAGAGTTTTCCTTCTCTGAAACTGTTTGCCTAATGAAGATTAAAGAAATCAGTTTGCCTTACTATTTCCCCAAAGCTGAAGGGAGAACAGATGAATTCCTGCCTTTTAAAAGGGCATTAGCCCAAAATGAAATGCAAACAGCCCCGTGCAGGATTTGTATTTAGATTGCTGATGACAACTGTTACACTAAGTGCTTCCATTTTAGTCAAAGTTAAAGTGAGTTTTATTGATCAAAGACACAGCACTGTTTTTTTTAAAATCATTAATTAAGTATATAATATTTGTATTAATGGCAGTGACTATTATGTTTAAAGTTTTGAATTGTTTCTGGTTCTTCCGATTATGCCTGTATTTGAATATTTTTTTTTGGAGGGGGGGTTGTATTGAAGATTTGTACTTCAAACCCCAATTTATACAGGAGTGTATTTAACTAGATGCAAATTTAATCAAAAGAGAAGAGTGAGCATAAAAAGCAAAAGAAAAAAAATAATAAAGCTTAAAATGTATAAAGAAATCAAAAAAATCTTGTGTAAAAAAATAACAACCCCCCCCAAAAAAAAACACATGTAATATTCAGAGAGTTCTTAGTTGGTCAGCATTATCTATCTTGTTTCCAAGTAATAAAAGACAACTTGGAGGAATACTTGGTGTGACTAAATTAAAAGACCCCTGAAATGCTATGCCAAGTCTTTCATGCATCTTCAAGATAAATAGTATGCAGAAGACCCTCCAAGTCTCCCACACTGACATTTCTATCAGTCACAACAACATCTGCAACCTTTATTTTGCAGACAGTATAAACCTGATTAGTGAATTGCTAGCACCAGTGCATAGATGTCAGCAAATAGAAATTCAAGATTATAGTGAACAGCTTAATGTTAATATCACTATGAACAATGGGCAAGTTTAAGTATTCAACTTCAATTATGTAGGAATGACCTTAAACAAATATCCTCTGAACAACAAAAGGATGGAAAAAGCCAACAAAGCCTTCAGAAAGCTTGAACATCATGTGTAGCCTGACAGAGACATCACCATCAAAATCAAACTTTGTGTCTATGAATCATACATTTTATCTGCCCTTTGATACTCTCCCGAGACTTGAAGATATATATATATATATATATATATATATATATTATATATATATATATATATATATATATATTTTATATATATATATATATTGTCACCTCAGCAAAGCTGTTGAAATCATTGAGTTTGGTAGATATAAGTTAGCACTCATTTACATAACAAGTCGAGTTACGAGTTAAAGTGAATTAACCAGAATTCTGAAGAAGGAAAGATTTTATAGTCATTGGAGCATTTTATTATGCGTATGTTATTAAATCTAATCCTGGCTCAGGAATGGACATATATCCCAGCTTGTTTCAGTAATGATGTGGCTCGTTCTATTTTTGTCTGCCAACTGGATGCTAGTTGGGACTCCTGTGCTGGTAAGTGTTGTTATTGTTGTTTATTCTGCACATTAGAACAGTAACTTTCTGTTAGGAAAGATTCCATCAAGCTTGTCTGAGGAGGATCCTAAACTTCAAATGGTAGTCTCTAATGCCAGACACCATTGTTCTCCAGTGAGCCAATCGATTCAGTATTGAGATCCTCTTCATATGCAATCAGATGAGTTGGGCCAAGCACCTTACTAGCATGGAGAATGTTTGGTTATCTAAGCTGCTGTTTTAAAAAGAGTTACACAATGATGAATGTCCAAGATATAAACTGGCAAAATTTTCAGGTTATTGTAAAAAAACAACCTTAGGGCAACTCATGTTGAAGACTGGGTGCTGATAATGGAATATCAAGAGGAGGTGCCCATGGTGTAATGGTTATCGTCGCAGGAAATGAACAAGGCAACACAAGTTCAAATCCTGGACGAGACCGATTGCATTTCACATAGCCCTAATACCCTTGGGAAAGGTATGAATCCGATTATTCTCCCTCCAGCTATGCGTAAATAATAGGGCAGACTAGGTTCTTCAGCCTTGGTAAGGATACTAGTCTAGGAGATGGAAAACTCTGAATTCAAACATGTTAAGCTCCGCATAAAAAAAATGACCTTGTATCATATCCTGCCCGAGTGGAGGAGTTGGTAAATATGATAATGGAATATCAATCAGTTTGGAAAAAAAAAAAGTGATTAATGATGATTGTATTTGAAGTACTCTATTCAGATTGTCACAGAGGGTTTTGAAGAGTGACAACTTTTTCATCAAGTACAGATTCTTTAAATCTTTGGTGTTCTTGGTCTATGGGTGTAACTTATAGATACTGCTGATGAAGAGAGAAAGACAAATCCAGACATTCAAAATTAAAGGCACAATAAAATTACTGAATTACCTGGAGTACAAAACCAAAAAATACATGAGGTACAAGACAGGGAATCCTATGAGTACCTAAAAACATTTGTCACTGGGAAACAAGTTGGTAAAGTTCAGTACAGTCATGAAATACAAGAACTTATACTTGACTGTTAAGGGTGACAATAGAACGATTGGTCCAACAATAAGAGAAAAGATATGACAATGCTAGAATATTCAAACATGGAAGAGAACCTCTAGTTTCTTCAGTCCTAAAGGCCCTCAACTACTGATAATGGCAAAAATCAAAGGACTGAACTTGTCTTATTTCCAAGTAATAAGAGACAGTAAAGAGTTACTAAATATCAACTGTTGTGAAAAAAAAACCCCTAAAGTTACTAAAATCCTTTTTATCAACTGTACTAGTAACAAGACATCTGGTGATAGCATAAAATGAAGAGAAATATAAGTTTACACTTTTCCTTGAACGGTATTAGTGCAAAAGAAAAAAAAAAAAAAAAAAAAAGAATACATACAAATTTGAAAACAGAGGCAAAACATAAAATAAACACACACAAAAACAAAACAAAAAACAACAACAAATGGACAATTACCAATACATTTAGCATATAAACAATATTTAAGGTTAGGTACAAAGACCTTTATGTGAAGTTTGTAAGATAACTGTCAGTTTTAAAAGGTATTCCTTTCTACAATGCTTTTTGGAAAATAAAAAAAATAGTACTATTTTTCTCGTTTTCCAAAAAGTATTGTAGAAAGAAATATCTTCCACTGTAATAGATAGGATAGAAATGTTTCATTCAAAAGTTCTGATCATTAGTAATATGAATAAGAAGCCAATGATGTTACAATAAGTAATAATGAAAGAGTATTGACTAGTGGTTTTCTACCAAATATTCCAATACACTAACATTTAATAACATGTCACCACACATGAATGTGTGATAATATGTCACAATACACTAAAAATTGTTAGAGTATATTACAAAGTTTTTCCATTAAATTAGAAGATATATATATATATATATATATATATATGCAAATTTCATTAAACATAATAGACATTTTATGCCTACATATTTTCTTTTGGATCCGTTCGATTTCCCGTATTACTTTTATCGTATTCGGGGGGAATTGATTTAGGTATTGTCCATAGTTGTATGTATCCCTAGTACTTTCTGCCCGACTTTGGGCCATCATCAGGGGAGAATCTGTTACAAAAGTGATGTAACTTTTGTTTTAGCAAATTACTACTGTGTAAGGACGTCTTTGCTGTTGGAGATTATGGCGCTTGCTTTTAAATGTAATACTGTAAATAGTGCCAGTAGCTAAAGACATTTAAGTACGTTAGCACTGGTTTGAAAATTAATTAACAACACAACTACGAAAAATTCTCACCGACAACACAACAATACTCGAACATCAAAATAATAAACAAAAAACTTCAGATTCTCGAAGCACTATATATTAGAAACCTGCAACCAGCACTTAATAGAATTAATTTTCAAACCAGTGCTAACGTACTTAAATGTCTTTAGCTACTGGCACTATTTACAGAATTACATTTAAAAGCAAGCGCCATAATCTCCAACAGCAAAGACGTCCTTACACAGTAGTAATTTGCTAAAACAAAAGTTACATCACTTTTGTAACAGATTCTCCCCTGATGATGGCCCAAAGTCGAGCAGAAAGTACTAGGGATACATACAACTATGGACAATACCTAAATCAATTCCCCCCGAATACGATAAAAGTAATACGGGAATTTGAACGGATCCAAAAGAAAATATGTAGGCATAAAATGTCTATTATGTTTAATGAAATTTGCATTAACAAAGAAATGCTGCCTAAATATACATATATATATATATAATAAGCCCAAGACATTATAAAAGAAAAAAGTGTAATTTGACCAAATTAAAGATGTCTACATTCTTTATCAAGCTAAATTTTCTCCTTAAAAGTAATTTAAAGCAACAACCGATTGAAATTGTTTTATTTTTACAATTCTGCAAGACTGTTGAAAATGTTTGCAAATGTTACTGATACATCATAAAAGAAATCTATCAAAAATATTAAAATCAGTGTTCAACACATTGTACCTTTGAACATAATTGTAATTTATGGCTGCAATCATGAGACTGCCTGCAAGCAGATTTAACTTCAAATATTCAAAGAGGAAAAAAAAAAAAGAAAAAAAAGCTGACTTTTTTTTAGCAGTGGTCAATTGATTATTTTGTCAAATTTAAAAAAAAATATTTGACATTTTCTTTTCATTTGTCTTATATCATTTCTCAGGGTAATTGTTTTTTGGGACACATTTTTCTTCAATTCCAGATTGTATTGATTACAAACAAACAAAAAAAAATCTAAACAAAACTTATCCACCATTTCTATTTTTTTCATTTATTTATAAAACTTTTTCTTTTTTTTAAGCTCTTGAAAATGAGTAAAATATTTGATAGGTGTCTGTTATACTGGAATGTTTTCAGATGGCTCATTGCCTGTCATCAATCTCCCATATTTGCCGAAGGAAAGAGATGTGCACCAAAAACATGTCTACTTGAGAGGAAGATATTTCAACAAAGTCATAGAAAGGTTGAAAAACACTAGCATGAAGTGTAAGACAAGTCAGCAATAATACAAATAAATAACAGTAAACATATTATTACAGACAATAGAGAAATAGAAAACAATTGATTAAAAAAAGGAGAAAAAAGTTGATAAAAACATTTACTGATTATTTTCATCTATAGAAAAAAAAAAAAAATTAAAAAAAAACTTTATTTAAATAAAAGATATGAGATAGCTGCTTGAATTTGTCATTTCTTCAGTTGATAGTCTCAATGAATTGTCTGAAACCTTTTTCTTTTTAAAGTAAAATTAATATATAATTGGTAATAAATTGATAGTACAATTTAAATTCATAAAGACAAAACCAAAATGTGCCTTAATATTTCATACAAACACCAGGGTGGATCAATAAATCTGTAGCCTATCAGATGATAATTAACTGAATTTTGATCTAAAATTTTCATTGTATATTTAATATTCACAACTGAATTGAATGAACTGATAAGGAGATTATGTTACAAAATAAAAGCTTTTCTCATTGTTAGGCTATGGAATAATTGGAGTAACTATATATATCTCACTAGATTACTTATATATTTTATTTTGGTACAGACTTCCAGAAAATTCAACTGCTCATTCAGTATCTTGATGTCATCTCAACAACTGACTCAAATCTTACATTATTGAATAAACACTTTGTTGCTTGATCTCATTTATATTTGCCTGGGATGCTGCAAATACAACGAAGGAATACACAATGAAGTTGTGTTACATACCTAGATATGAATATGTGAAATAGACATACCCATACCGGTACGTAAAATGTTCATAACGCACATATAGATAACATAGGAATCCCGAAACACGAAAAACACTTATGACTTCTTCAGGTACGAAACTTTTTATTACCTTTGAGTTAAAAGGTTTTTCAACATGAGGAAGAGAGAGGCACAATCTTTCTATGACGACTTTGGCACCTGCCGCAAGGCCTCAGTGAGCCCCGAAAGTCAACCTTCTTCTTCGGACACTAAAACTCGACTCTCTGACTTTTCTCAAATCTCAGCCTACGCTTCCGGTGCGTGACGTCACTCACATCCCTGGTCACATCCTCAGTCCGGGATTTTTATTGTGACATCTCTGAATGACACGTCTGCTGTGCTTATGTTTGCACCTAACTAACCCATGCACTGAGCCAAAAGGTTCTCAGCCTAACTAAACCCAAAGGCAAGATATATAAAACAAAATGCCTCGGCCATTATATTACAGTTGGACTTTGATGTGGATTTTCAAAACATGTTAGAAAAACCACCTAAGCCTGGTTGTAAATTCTGGATTATGTAACAATGCTGATCCCAATGCTTTGGTCCTAAAAACCAGGCCTGATCCCACTCAAGATCTGGTGCAGGTACAGCTTGCTTTTTTGTCTTTTTGTTTAGTCAGCCCCCTTTATATATAACACAAAGATGGATTAAGAAGCATGAAATTATTAGCTGAATTTTTACATTAAAATGTTCACTGTATAAAGATCAATTTATGTAATTAATATTCATCTGTGAATTAAATGAATTAACAAGGAAAACAATTTGGCAAAAAATTACACACACACCAATTTACAAAAAAAGAAAAAAGTTATTTTTTAAGAATGCAGTTGCTTTTGATGCTACTATTTATTGCATGGATTATTCAGATCAGTACAATAAAAACAACAAAGATGAAGATACTCATCTGAATTATTCATGGAATAGTACAAATTTTAAGTTGTCCGCTGAATAAATAATTCATCTAAAACTATTTTTAGTGTTTGTGTATAGTGGAGTGTATTTTATCTCAGCATTTTTTACTTTGTCGTTTATTTTTTTTAAATTGTAAGATTAAAATGGCTGGAAGGATTGTGGATATCAGAAATTAATCTTCATCCTCTAGGAAGGGAATGAAAGATTTAGCGTATGAACAATAATTAGGAGATTTAAGCTTGAATTATTTTCATTTCACTTTCTTCATTAATAATTATAAAAAAAAAATATTTAGAAGAGTTCTACGCACAAACTAAAACAGAAATTAAATGCAAATTACAATTTGATATTTTTAAAAATTCTAATACCAGGAAAAAGAATAAATGAAGAATTAAGAACCTGAAAATGTAATAAAAGATAAAAACTTTTTTTTTTGATGAGTAGAGTATTCGCAATGGGCTAGGAGACCGGGGTTCAATCCAAGGTCGAGTCATACCAAAGACCTAAAAAATGGTACTAGATACCTCCTTGCTTGACACTCAGCATTATAAGGTATGTATCAAGGGTAAAGTGGAGCAATCCAGGGAAAGGAGTAGTGCCCTCCTTTACAACTCAATGTAGTAGCTACTGAAAAGGGAGCCTTCGGGTCGCCCTCGACTACAGTCGCCAACTTTACTTACTTATGTGTGTGTGTGTGTGATTAAATAAATTCCCCTCCCATTCTTTATATAAACGTACATGACTCATTATTGTGTTTGCCACTTTATCATTTGCTCTCCTGAAGATGGCTCCAGTTGGGGCCAAAAGTGCATGGGGAAACAAATAATGCTTTTCTAGATTTATTCCAATCAAAGGTCAAATAACTCATACAGAGACTTGAATGGATCAAAGATAGAATAAGCAGATATAAAGTGTCCGTTCTATTGAATCAAATGTTTAAAAGAAAAGGCTGCACACACACACACACACACACACACACACATATATATATATATATATATGTTTATCAGTAGCAACTCTAGATCATCAATGTTACATGGGCTCATATTTTTAACAGTTTACAATGTATAATTGCTGTGGACCAGTAAGGGATCCGGAAGAATAACACAGCTCAGGTTTGCGTGGAACAAAGTATATTAAAGAAGTATAATACAACATATCTATAAAGTGTTAAAAGTCAGTCCGACTGCCAAGTGTTCGCCGGGAATAAGTACAGAGCCCGGTATTAATAGTCATGGAAGATTTCATTACCGACCACAGGTTGGGTACCATAACAATAATTTAGAATACAAAAACACTTTTGGCATCAAGCTGCATTGTTTTCTAAATACAATTCAACGAATCCCTTCAAGTCTTCACAGCTGATACTTAACAACTGACCATTCTATAAAATCCAAAAAGATATTTTCTGTTTATCTGTTGGATTTTTCAGAACAAATATTATTGACCCAGGTTAAGTACTCATCTTGGTCACCACTAGAGTCTTTGAGGTTAACCACTCAGTGTCTGGGTCAGCAGAGCAGACTCAGATACAAAACTTAGAATTTTAATCTTTTGGCCCAATATCATTATTTCAAAATTTCCCTCATATAATATTATAATAAACAAAAAAGATTATAGTAAAAATTTAGCTGTAAAGTTGAAACCAAAATATAGGAAAAACAGGGAGTAAAACTCATTTAAGATTTTTAAAGTTTTTTTTATTTTTATTTTTAATTATTTCAGTCAGATATCTATTTGTCTTATTCATGTTATGGGAAGGATTTTATTTTATTTTACAACAGATTTTCATGGGCCCAAAATAACAAGAAACATTTCTTCCTAGCAGCGGTCGTGTCGATACTGCTATATGATGCACTACTTGGATGCTGAGAAAAAGCTAGAAGGCAATTACACTAGAATGCTGCGAGCAATATTGAACAAGTCCGAGGGCAACACCCCACAAAAAGTACACAGATTAGTTCTATTTCAGCCATACATAGGACCCTATCAGGTGCTACCACTCTGGGCCAATAGATAAAACAAAGCTATAAAGTCAAGGACATGACTTGTTCTGAAAGAATTTTCATTGCTTTGAAATAGATAAGACTTGAGAAAATAGCTACTCAAGCTGAACCTGAAGAGCACTACCTGCACAGTTACCATCTATATATATATATGTTGTAGGTGACTCACCTAAGACCAGAATAATGGACTTACCCAAAGGGTATATTAATCAAGAACTAAGCTGGCAGAGCAAGCAGCAGCTGTAGTAAGCACCTTGCCTGTCTTCGTGTATGTTGAACCAAGGAAACCCTCCTCAGAGACTTGGTTTGGTTTGTTTGGTTTTATGGCATATCAACCTTTGTAGGTTATTTAACGCCAAATCCATTTTTATGTAAATAATCAGTTCTATTGAAAACAGTTCAGTTTAGCATAAGTACACAGTTTAATTGTCAAAAACATTTCCATTTCAAACTATTCAAGCAGTTATATGTAATAATTCAGTTAAGTATAAATACAGTTTTAATGTCAAAAAACAGTTCTATTTGAAATAATTCAGTTAAGCATAAGCACGCAGTTTAAATGTAAGTACGGTTTAATCGTCAAAAACGTTTCTATTTCAAGCTATTCATTTACTCGATTCATTTTAGCATAAGTATGCTGTTAGTTCTATTTAACCCATAGATAGGGCCCTATCATGTGCTACCACTCCGGGCCAGAGTGGACCTGGGAGCGATGGCAATGAAGGGGTACTCCGCATTCCCCAAAGCTCCAGCACTGCTGGAACCTCACCATCAGATTGTTTAGTGTCATATCCAGGACACTTGTTAGGGTTTTTTTTTACCCCTCTGCAGAGGTGCAGTCAGTGTATTCTACAGCCCCAGCTGACTGGGCAATACAGATGTAAATGTCAGACAGTTTTATTTCAGATAATTCAGTTCAGCATAAGTACATAGTTTAGATGTCAAAAACAGTTCTATTTTGAGCAATTCAGTTCAGTACTTGTACGCAGTCTCAATGTCAAAACAGTTCTATTTTAAACAATTCAGTTTAGCATAAATATGCAGTTTAAATGCAAAAATCAGTATAGTGAAAGAAGCACGGTTTTGTTCTATTTAATCCATAGATAGGACCCTTATCAGGTGCTACCACTCCGGGCCAGAGTGGACCTGGGAGCGATGGCAATGAAGGGGTACTCCGCATTCCCCAAAGCTCCAGCATTGCTGGAACCTCACCATCAGATTGTTTAGTGTCATATCCAGGACACTTGTTGGGGGGGGTCTTACCCCTCTGCAGAGAAGCAGTCGGTGTATTCTACAGCTCCAGCCGACTGGGCAATCAGAGACTTGGATACATTTGTGTGGCACCTCATATCTTTATGTTGAGTTATTTATTTATTGACCCCTAATAATCGGTCATAACTATATATATATATATAAAGGTATGGAAAAATGGAGAAATGAATACCACCAGAAAATAATTGAACTTGGAAAGTTTTGAATTGATCATCTAAAGAGAATTTGAAAAAAAGATCTAATGTACCTGCTGTATTGTCCAGCAATCACTAATTGCGGTTCAGTTTGCAGGACACAAGCAGGATTAATATGCATAAATTTATAATTGGATGATTGGTTTTTTGGATTCTCATTTGTCAAAATCAATTAGGTTGATTGGTTTTATTATATGTAGGTTATTCCATGCCAGATCCTGTTTATACATATATATATTAAATATATATGATTTGAAAATAAATAGCTTTTAGGTAATGATTTTTTTTAAACAAGTTAGGGCTCATTTGTTTGCACACAGTTGAATGGTTTCAAGTATTGCTGTTTAACAGTTTTATTTGCACACATGGTCTCCAGTATGGTAAATGATTAAACAGTTCTATTTGACCCAGAGTTGAGACCCTAACAGGTATTACCACTCTGAATCAGAGTGGACCTGAGAGTAATGATAATGAAGGAGTACTCCATATTCTGCAAAACTTCAGGACTGGAGCCTCACCATCACTTTAGAGCCATATCCAGAACATTTGGGTTGGGGAGGGGGCTTACCCCTCTACAGAAATGCAGTTAGCATATTCTATAGTCCCAGCTGACTGGGATAGAATCAATTAGAAAAGACAGAAAAATATACATCAGACAACATCATAGAAAACAATAGAAAAACACAAAGATGAAATGTCTTTATCCTGGACAAAGCTGTTAGAGTTTCACTCCACACGAATAAAATAGGACCGATACCTGCGGAAAACACATCGCCATCTCTTCTCTCCTACTTAAACTATACGTAATAATAGGGTTCTGTTTGCTTAATTGAGCATCGAGTCAAGAAGAATGAAAAACTTAGAATTAGGAATTTATCTTTATTATAATAATTATTACATGACAAATCAGTCTATAATTTTATTTGTAAATTGTGGTAGAAATTATTTATACAGTTATTTTTATTATACTAAATTATATTTTGTATTTAAATGTACATTTTTTTTGGGGAAAAAAAAAAAAAAAAAAAAAAAAAGATGGAAACTACACAGAAATTCTACATGCTATTTTGAACAAATCCTGGAAACAGCATCCCACAAACCATCCAAGTAAGACAAACAAAACATGCTGATTACTGTTGGAGAAGGACAAAATCATAAGTGATGTTTTTCTATGGACTCCTACACATGGACATACCAGTGTTGACTGACTAACAAAGATTTAGATATATCAGCTTTGTGCAGATACCATTTAGAAGACCAGCTATGGATAATAGGGATGGATTGCAAGAGTAAGTCAAAGGACTCCGAGCTATCAGAATGACTTGATGCAGATATACCTTGTGTTAATGTATATTTTTTTAATATCTCATTATCAAATATGATATGAAATATTATAGAATGAGAAATTTTAACTGAGATGTTTTTGCTTGTCTATAATTTGTATTAAGTTTGTCAAGCAGAAAATTTCACTCGCCAAAAGGAACATCAAAAGCAAAAGAAAAAAAAAAAAAAAAAAATGAATTGGCCGCATTTAAAATAAACTTTTTTCTTTTCCAGTTTTTAAAAAATATTCTTATCATAAAAATCAAGCAATTTTAATTTTATTCAGTTTTAGAAATTGTTTACAAAATTTTTGAAAACTGTTTAGAAACACAATTTACTTTTTTATCTAATTTATTTATTTTTTAAAATTCATCTGAATGATCGATCAATCGATAGGTAATAATATGGATTTACAAAAAAAATATGACAATAAAAATTCATCCAAATAATAAAAATAAAGGTTTAAATCCATTGAAAGATTTGATTTAATGATAAGAAGAAAAAAAAAGGGGATAGAAATGTATTCTACATACTGTCCATACCATCAAATAAGTCAAATTTTAAAGACGTAATTTTAATGCAGACATATGAGTAATAATTTTCTATGGCTGAAATTTAAACAGGAACAATGGGAAGAAAGAGCAAACCTGGGCTTCAAAATTTATTTAAGAAATTAATGAGCATAAATCTAAGGTTGATCAGAAGCAAATTTTATTTTGATTTTATCTTTTAATAGTTTCATCATAGCCATAAAAATGCTTCTTTTTAAAAAAAAAAAAACTTCCATTAAGATTTATTTGATTTTCTTTTGAAAACTAATTTGAAACCTTTTAACTTTAAATCAAAATAAAAGAATAATAATCTATTTGCTAATATTAAACTACATTTCACTTTGTTTGGTTTCTTTGTTTAATGGCATATCAACCTTTGTGGGTAATTTAATACCAAAGACATCCTCTTAGAAGAACAGTAGTGGTACAGTTTAACCCAGGCTGATAAGGGGGTTCATATCTTTCCCTAGGGTAATAGTTCCTAAGCTATGGGGAGGACTCCCATTTCCCTTTGTATTTGTAATCTGAGCACAAAGAAATTAAAATTTAGTTTATTCAAGTGTGAGCAAAAGTCTCCAGCACTCATTAAAAAAAAAAAAAAAAAAAAAAAAGAAACTGGATATACAGCTGGAAACTTTTGTACACACAATGATATAATTAGACAAAGGTAAGATTGGCAAAAGGTCACACTTAGTGAGCACCATTTTACAGTCAAAGTATCATTCGCAACATCAGCAAATGTATTCAATCTGCATTCTTTAAATCAAGATATGTGTTACAGAAAGTGGATAGTGTCACAATTAAAGGCACAGACGATGAAGTGGGTGAACCAAGTTCTAATGTCAGCCTCGGCTGGTTGTGTTCACTTCATAGTAATACTCTAGGGCCATGAAGCCAGCCAAGGGTAAAATAGTATGATAGGCTAGACTGTCTTTGGATGGGGTAACCATTTTAAAAGAAAGAAATCTCTGTATTCAAACCAGCCAGTATAGCAGGATAAAACCTATTACTCCCCATATTTTACAGACTTTAGGGGAGGTCTGATTTTTGCCAGGGTCTAAGAAAAAGGCTGATACAAAGATGAAGAAGAAAATACTTTATCTCAAAAAGACAAAATTCATTTGTGGTTCCACAAAAAATATCTGAGTAGAATGATTAGGGCATTCCTGGCGAACCAATCTATAAAAGATGTCTAAGAAGAAATAGCTTCAAGCAATTCTTTAAGACCATAAAATGAAGAATTAAAAAAAAAAAAAAAGATTAAAAAAACAAAAACAAACAAAAAAACAAAAACAAAAAAAAACAACAACAAAAAACAAAACATTTTTCCTCCAAGAATTTACCATATCAACAGAGAATATGAAATCAAAAGAATAACAAAATTGTTATTCTTTGAAAGTTGATAAGTGGAGAATGGTGGAACAAAGAACACATACCTGCGGTTATTTGGTCTGCTGCTCTTCCGAATTGATCCAGAAGATCTTTTCTTTTTATTTTCCATTTCATCTTTCATATCCAAAATTTTCTGCTTTATATCAGGGTCTTCACAAATATCTGGGAAAAGACAAGGAAATATATAAGAGTTATTTTGTAAAAAGAAATATTCACCATTTTTTTTTTGACTTTTTAAAATTGGTTTGGTTTCTTTGTTCAATGGCATATCAACCTTCATGGGTTATCTAAGATGCCAAAAGCATGCTTTTAGAAGTACTATTCAACTCATAGCTGGGAGGATAAGGGGGATCAAACCTTTTCCAAGAGTAAATACTATAGTATGAATGGAGTTCAATCTAACTTACTATGATGTCTAGCATATTAGCTACTACACCATGGGGGACCCGTCCTCCATCTTTCTTTAAATTCATTGTCTTTTAGTTTTGTAGCATATTAAAGACAATCATATCAATAAATGGCTATGAAGGGGTACTTAATATTCCCCAAAGCTCCAGCATCCTTGGAGCCTCACTATCAGATTGTTTAGTGTCATATCTAAGACACTCAGTGAGGGAGGATCTTACCCCTCTGCAGAGATGCAGTCAGTGTATTCTGCAGCTTCAGTTGACATGGTCAGTGTTTTGGGTTTTTTTTTTTTAAAAACAAATGAACATAAAAGAAAACTCAAAAGGTTGACTGACCTGTTGGCAAGACTTAGAATACACTGATAATATCCCAAACAGAGGGAAGACCCTCAACCCTCCTCAAAAAGTGATGTCCTGGGTATGACACTGAACTCTATCTGAAGCTATAAGAGTGTAAAGTACTCCTTCATTGACAGACTCACTCTGACCCTGGAGTGGTAGTATCTGGCAGGGTTATCTATGAGCCAAATAGATTAATCTAAAAATTATTAGTATTCAGTAGGAATACTTGATGACATATAACTAAATTATTTGTATTAAGAATAGTTACTAAAAAGCAATAAAGATTATTAGTTACTTGCAAACATACGCTTATTAAAAGATAGAAATAATTACTTGAAATCACATAATTATTAGTACTAGATAGAAATTCATGAAACAATTTAACTGTGTGAAAATTATTTGTATACTTTACAATACGTTATATCATGACTGTGTGCAAAAGAAAGAACTCTACAAAAAATTAATAATATGAATATATAATGAACACAATTCCCTAACCTCTAAGTATGAAATAACCCGAGACAGATTGACATGCCATTGAAATCAATCAACTAACCAACCAACCAAAAGTTAAGAAGCCAAATGAATCCACATAGAACCTTTAAAAAGACCCACATTTTACAAATCAATCTTAAAACCTCCTTTTTACCCGACTCCATATTTGCAATGCATCAAGATCTTAAAATGCTACAATCTCATTTTAATTTGGTATATTTGTGACACTATTGAGATGTGTGTGTTGTATACAGACTTAGCTACATGAGTGTGCATATGTGTAGATACATGAGTAGGTGTGGTTACATGTATGCGTGTATGTATGTATGTATGTATGTACGTGCAGGTGTATATATATATATATATATATGTATAGTCGTGAGTCGACCATAGGTATGTGTATATATGTGTATGTGGGTATGGTGGATGAATGTGTGTGTGACTGTATGTACTTCGTATGGGAACCACAAATTCAGCTCTGTGAGTACAAGTAGAGATGGTCAGATACAAGTTGAGCTGAGACTTAAAAGAACTTCAAGTTTATTAGCATATCTTTTAGGGTTTCCTGGAGACATACAGTCCAGCAATATTTTTATGTCTAGTCTATGGGTAGCAAAAAATCCAGAAGTAGGAAATGTTCACCCCGGTATATATATATATATATATATACAAGTCAAGTCAGTCTGCTTGACAGAAGAGAAGAGAGATATAGAGATTGACAGAGATAGGGCCAGAGAACACAGATGGAGAGATGGGACAAGAGATGGACACAGATGGAGAGATGGGACAAGAGGTGGACACAGATGGAGAGATGGGACAAGAGATGGACACAGATGGAGAGATGGGACAAGAGATGGACACAGATGGAGAGATGGGACAAGAGATGGACACAGATAGACATGATGGTGGGAGGAGAGTAACGTCAAGTCCAAAAACCTAGCAGTCAGCTTTAATTTTAGTCAAGGGAATTTTGCCAATCATCAATGTAGCAAAAGTGAGGACTTGAGGCACCATCATTTTGTGAAGTGTCTCACACAAATTTCTGTTAACATATATTACAGCTTTTGTGTTTTCGTCTTTTTCATCCATTGTGGACCTGTCTTAGACTCATGCATTTCAACCTGCCGAGAACCTGCAACATGATGTGGCATGAGATGATTATGTAGATGAAAGTGCATGGGCCACAGACAGAATTCCCACATTATCACAGCTTCTTTTTCACTGCCTTGTCGGTGGGGGCTACAATATACCAATTGTATTCGTTTCAGAAGATAAGACAGTCTACCCAAAACAAATGTCATAGGTATGTCACAAAACTGCATCTGAAGGTGAGGATCCAGTTCTGGAGCCTTAGGGAATATAGAACAACACATCTTCATTACTATTACTCCCAGGTCCACTCTGTGGTATCTGTTTGAGTCACATCTATGGGTCAAACAGATCTATTTGATATAATGAAATGTTTACCTGTTTAAAATGATTGTAAAGATGAATTTTTGTACTGTGTATAATTTAAGACTAGAATTATCAAACAGATTTTGGTATAAAATAACCTAACAAGAGTTGACATGCCATAAAACCAACCCACCAACATTTTGCTTGTCAAAAACTTTTATGCACCAAACATGAACACACACAATTCAATCAAGTCAAACAGCAAATATTTTATCACAGAAACTTCAACTCGACTTAAATCGAATGGTCTATAAATAATTCATCTATATTACAACTTTATTCGTTAATGGGTTTACTGACAAAGGCTTATATTTTTTTTTCTATTTACTTAATTCAGGTTATCATACTTAAAAGTATTCTTGTTATTCATTTCTTTATCATAACATATCTACTATTTTGCAGTAGTTCTATTAAACACTTTATAATTCTGTCTCCCTAGGTGATAGGATGGGAGTGGGAAGTTAACTTGTCAAGTTAACCCTATCACTCAGCCACACAATTTAAATAGAAGCCATTATCATCAATTCGTGCTGATAGCACAGTTTTCTGATACTCTTACCATCTGTCCCAATTGGCCATCACTCTTGTGAAGTCCTCTAAATGGCATCCAGTGTCTGTACAGAGCTGATGAATGCAAGTTTTTACTGGTCGATCAATACTGCTTTGTCCATAAGTAGGAGCCCATAGGAGAACATCACTTATGCGTTCGTACTTACTTCTCCAACAGTGCCCCGCATGTTTTGTAGTCTTACTCGGATGGTTAGTGAGATTTGAAGTAAGTGGCTGTACAGTTGTTTTGTCGGGTGTTGCTCCCAGGATTTGTTCAAAACAGTATGTTCCACCCTTGTGTAGTTCCCATTGAGCTTTTTCTTCTTTTTTTTAACAAATATTCTATTAGAATCCAAATGGAGCAGTCGTACAGTAGTACTGATACAGCTACAACTGTAATTCCTGTAAATTAAAATCAATTCACCTGCTCACTTCCATAAACAAAAATTAAATACATTCTGTAAGTTAGTGATTTTGGAGCCAAACAAGACAATCTAAAAACTGTGCAAAATCTAATGATAAGCTATAATTCCATGATTTATTCAAAGTTAATTCTCTTCTTAAATGGAATATTTTCAATATACCATATTTTTCTGGTGAGCTGCTTCATTATAATTGCTGAATTTTATCCTAAGATAACATTGACACCAATGGTGATCCAAAATAAAATCGCAGTTTTAGACAAGACTCAAAGTATAGAATAAAAGCTCAGTTTTTACTAAAAGGTGTTATCTTTTTTTAAATTTTGAAATACAATAAAGACTCAATTGAGCACCAATTAATCTTAACTTTCTTCAGAGGAAACAGTTATATTTTAAACTCTGTAGATAAAACACCTTAATAATAGTAAGTTGGCGACTGTAGTTGAGGGTGCTACTCCTTTCCTTGGATTGCTCCACTTTACCCTTGATACGTACCTTATATTGCTGAGTATTAAGCAAGGAGGTATCAAGTACCATTTTTAAAGTCTTTGGTATGATGCAACCTGGGATTGAACCCAGGTCTCCCAGACCATTGGCGAACACTCTATCCACTAGGAATCATTGGTTTCAAGTAAGTATAACAATTTAATCATAAATATTTTTTTGAACTGTTATATGGTTTCCAGTATTCTTATCTAACACTAATCTTCCAAAAGAAGAGCTCACGGCAAAGTGTCAATAACAGAGATTATACAGGGTGTCCTCCCCCTCTCCAAAAAGTATATACACTTTGATCAGTGACTGTATCAAGAAGGAAAAAAAAAAAAAAAAGATCCAATTATATGCAACACTGATAAAGTTCACATGGTGTTCAACCATAACATACAGGTTCTGAAGTGCCCTACGATCATAATTGTTGTTTTTAACCAGGTCATTTAACTTTATAGCACAAAACCTGTGACAATCAACGAGTTGAGAGCAGCAAATGAAACAGAATGCATCGAAATACGAGTCGAAATAATTTGAGATGTTTGCAATTTCATCTGCAGTGCTTTAAGCAGAATGGTCATCAGTTTGAACACCTGCAATAACTTCATAATGTTTGCAATTCTGTCTGTTCTCGTTATCCACAGTGCCTGGATAAAGAACGCTCATCAGTTCAAACACCTGTTACCACAGAATTTTCTGTACTTGTCTTCTGTAACTTGGATTATAATATCTAAATATATCTGAACGAATATTTTATTTACAATAAATCAAAGTGTGTATACATTTTTCAGGGACACCTAGTATAAAGATCAGTTGAAGACACTTGTTTATAAGAAAAAAAAATTCTAATTCAATGAATGAATATACAACATCAGTAGTTTATTTTTTGCTGCTTCTTTTATAGTGTATCAACTCTTAAAAACTATTCCAAAAACTTTGTAAAAAAAAAAAAAAGAAAAAAAAAAAATCTTTTCTCCTGATGATAAAATTAATTGAGAACAATCAAAGAAATAAAAACCACAAAAGAAATATTCCAATTTGTCTTCTCACGTTTCATGATTCAATAAACAAAGTGAAATTTGCTAAGAAAGTTGATAATAAGAAGCTCTGTTTACAGTTGCAAATGTTTTTAATGAAATCAATAGGAATATGTCTTTTTATGTCACAGAAGACAATCAGCATGACCTTCTTGACTGACTGCTGTGCATGCCCTGAACCTTCTTTTTTTTATTATCAGTCAGTGTTTTTACTCCATTGACCGTCTTTTCGATTCAGGCTCGTAGTAACAAACACATGATTAGCCCAATTATAAACATCTCTATGTTTTTACTATAACACACAACTGCATACACATCATACATTCATCTGAAAATTTCATCTTGTTTGCTATTCTCAGCAAGCAAAAATTTAATGACAAACTTTTTGTTAAAAGATTGGAACTGTTTGATATGCTGCCATTTTAAATAGCCTCAAAAGTCATATTTTTGAGAGATTAAAATATTTTTGCTAAAAACCAATTCCGAACTGCATAGGTTACATTTATGGAAAAGAAAAAACAAAAACTCACTTTATGGAAGACCTACACACACACGTGTGTGTGTGTGTGTGTGTGTATATATTATATTGATTTTACACTTTGAAGGAAGGTATTTTGAACCTATCCACTTTAGATAACAAGGTCCAACTGTATTCAGCGGGAGATATTGATTTTATAAGTGCATATCTTATATAAACAAATTTGTCTACCAACAAATTGCTTATATTTACAAATAGACAAATTATATATCAACAAATTTATATGCAAACAAATTATACCTATGCAAATATCCATTTTCTATAAGCATACATTTCTGAACACTCAATATTAACATCAATTTGAATGAAAAAGAATAAAATAAATAAATATGAATGAATATCTAAAACAATAACTAGGAAATCTATTCAACTTTTTAATGATAATTTACAGGGATACCCAGCATTACTTGGCAGAAAGGATAAAATATTTAATGAAATAATTCTAACATATATTTTTTAAGATTTCAGTGGATACAGAAATATGAACATGATATATAGACAGCGCTGAAAGATACAGCGTAGACTAGAAGTAAAAGGGGTTAGTGAACGAGACTAAACAAAGCAGAATAAATAAGAAAAGTTAAATAGCAATGAGCCCAATCAGTACTTAGATGGGTAACAAATCAGAATAAACAAGCTGTTGCCTGTGTGCTAGACTTTAGCAAAGCTTAGTAAATAAATAAAATTAAAAAAAAAAAAAAAGATACAATAAAAAATAAGCGGCAATGATCCTACTTGGCATTTAGGTGGTAGATGATGATCTAACACTAAGTACAATAAGCAACCTGAGACTTGTATACCAAACTGACCAAGCAAAGATTTGTAAAATAAATACATTACAAAAATGTTCTTAACAAAAGAAAAAAATTTTGGTTCTATTTTTTGCAAATGTGTATTTATACATTTAGTTGAACATGGCCTTCAATAGAGACTGAGAGGTTGATCTATAAGGTTATTTAACCTCATCAGTTGATAAAGTATCATTTTTGACCAATTGGAATGAGTCATAGACATTGATATGAATTACAATGTTTTCAACATTTAATAGATATGCTTCGTTTTACACATGACTAATTATAAGTTGGATGTTCATGATTTGGTTGGAAATGTATAAAATTCAGGTCCCTGGGACCTTAGGAAGTGCGGGGCTGTGACAGTGAATGAGAGTTAAATGGAGATTCCAGCAGAAAGAGGGCAAGACTTTGTTTGGCGTGTAGAACAGAGAAATAAGAAGACTTACCCTAAATTCGATGTCGGCGAAGGTCAAGAAAATATAGAATAGTAGGTTTGGTTTGTTTTTTTTGTTTAATGGCATATCAACTCTTTTTAGGTTATTTAATGCCAAAGCCATTCTCCTAGAAGAACAGTAGTAGTACTATTTAACCCATAGCTGGGAGGATAAGGGGGCTCATACCTTTCCCAAGGGTATTTGCCCGAAAGCGAACATAATAGTGTGACTGGAGTACGAACTTACGTACTACGATTCTGCAGTCCAACGCTTTAACCATTACACCACAAGGACACCCCCTGTAGAATAGTAGTGAGCAGAATATGTAAAGACTAGACCAACATCGTATGCAAATTTTTGTTGCATAAAAGTAGGCTCAGAGACAGGGAAGCGGTTAATTGGAGAGAAGAAGAGAGAGAGAAAGAATGAGAAGCAAAGTTGGAAGTTAAGATACTCTGCCTGTAAAACTGCAAACTAGTATTATCGACACCCCCACCAGAGACGAACATTTTTTTTTGGAAGGCAAATACTATAATCATTTTCAACACAGGGGCCTAATCGGAATCATATAGACTGCAACATGTTGTTGTGTGTTCCTGATAGACCAAAAGTAGATTATGGATAAAGCAATAGGTGCAAAATTGGTTTAAAGCCGGCCCTGACTTTTCCCTTGGCAATGACTCTCAGTTCACACAGAAATGCACAATCATAACAGCAAAGATCGAGTATGATAACAAACAAAAGGAGAAAGAGAAATTACTAAATTTGGTTTGGCTAAGTTTTGTAACATAACCATTGCAGGTTATTTAAAGCCCAATCTTGTTCATGATTTGTAGATAACATTCTTAAACCAGCCTGGGCTCTTATTAGCACACAGTTAAATGGTTTCAAGTATTGCTATATAACAGTCACAATTTAAAATCAGTCATTTGTTTGCACACTTTTCATGTCCAGAGATTGGGGAAATTGAATTCATTGTACATTCAAATTTATATTTTTTTAAAGTTTTTTTTTTTTGTACACAGCCCCATCAAATACAGGTAATTTTCAAATAGATTTATTTGACCAAGAGGAGGGACCCTAACAGGTACTACAACTCAGGGTCAGAGTGGACCTGGGAGTAATGGCAATGAAGGGGTAATCTCACAGACCTTCAGAAGTGGAACCTTGCTATCAGATGTAGTTTAGTGTCATACCCAAATACCTCTTTTTTTTGGGTTGGTAGGGTCTTACTACTCTGAAGCGGATACAATCAGCTTTTTTTTTTTTTAACCCCCACTGATAGAGAAATACATAATTTCAAAATGGGCCTAAAATGTGTTCAAAGAATTTAGACAGATGAAAGAAATAAATATCCCATTTTTCTATCCAAAGATATTTTAATGTTTTGGTTTGGTTTCTTTGTTTAATGGCATATCAATCTTCATGGGTTATTTAATGCCAAAGCCATCCTTGCAAAAGAACAGTAGTGGTGCTATTTTACCTATAGCTGAGGGATAAGAGGGTTCATGCCTTTTCCAAAAGAGTTCATCCAAAAGTGAATATAATAGCATAAGTGGAGTTTGATTTCACTGACTACGATGTCACCGTCCAGCACATAAGCCACTTCACCACATAAACTCCCTCTCACATTTTAAATGGTGTTGATACATTTGAAATAAAACCCATAAATTGACAACTATCAGTTATCAAATTTGATATTTTAAAAAGAAAAGTAGAAAATGAAAGATTGGCTCTTGTCTGCCAAAGGACTACGACCAATGACTGCCAAATGGTGATGCCACAGCAATAGAGCTTGGTATAAAAGAAAAAAGACATGAAACCTCAATATCTTTCCCTGCAGCAGGGTCTAGTAGTGACATGCTTGTTTCTGCTCCCCCCACCGCCCCCAAGATGTTCATTACTAGCAGATCTCATGATGCACTGAATTTTACATTATACAGTAACACACAGCATGCAATACTGTAAACTTACTTTCATATATACAGGCATGTCTTATAGTTCTATACAATCAAAAACTACAACTCAAGGAATTCTTCTCAAATATGTAAGTCGCTCACAAACTTCCATATCATTTATTAAACCTATCCATAAAGTGTCATAAATGACCTTTCAAGATCTCTTTAGGTGGTGCACTTAGCATAACAGTTATCATCCTATGAAAATGGAACTGACAACCTAAGTTCAAACCCTGGACAAGGCTGTTTGTATTTCACTTTGCACTAATGTTTTTGGTAAAAGGCATTAATCCATCTGTTCTCACACCAGCTATGAGTAAATAATAGGGCAAACTGGGTTCTTTAGCCTTGTTAAGCAACCAGTCTAAAAGATACATTTAGAGTCATCATATGAACTTTAAAAAATATACAAAAACTTAAGAGATTCACCATGGACAATCATTTGGTAAAAAAATTTAAAAATATTTTAAATTAGCCTCAATATGAGAGAACCAATCTAAGAGAAGGAAAACTCTGAATTCAACCCAGCTCAAAAATTGAACTTGTGTCACATCTTTTCCATGGTGAAAAGGTAAATTCATATCTACACACCTTCTTTCACATTTTTTTCTGTCTGAATTCTTGATATGTCCTCTTTTCTATTTAAGTTTATTCTGGCAATAAAACTTGTTGAGTTGTACAAACTATTTTTATACTCACAACCATGATCAAAATGAAAAAGTACAAGTTATCACTTCAAGTTTACAATATGTAGCTGCATTTACACCCAAGCACACTTCCTCCACAGGAGATATCCACGATGTTAGAACATGGAGAAGACAACTTTATTCTTCTCAAATAATAAAGTTGCTACAAGGAGAATCCAACTCACAACAATCAAAAAACTTTCAGATTTCTAAAAGATTTGTAGACCAACAAATTGCTTATATTTAAATAGATGAGCTAAATATCTACAAAAGATACTTTAAGTCAAGTCATTTCACAAACTTAAAAAACAATATACAAAACTTAAGACACTCACCATAAACAATGATCTGATAAAAAATGTAAATAGATATTTTATAAACCCCAATATGAGACAAAGTAAAAACTTACCAAAAGGTGTATCATGCATTTTTGTTTTAGAATCAATATCTGCTCCATGTTGAACAAGCAGATCTAACATCAGAGACTGCAGAAAAGAAAAGGAAGACTATGAAGAGAATCAGAAAAATTGTAAAACAGCAATAATGATTTTATCAACTAAAATGAATGTTAATTTTTAGTAAGGATTTCTTTCATCTTAATTTTGTTTTTAATCAAATCAACTCATAGTAGTGACAGTAGTAATAGTATTACCTTGAATTTTTATTGATGTTAGAGGAAGCATAGTCAAGCATCATTAATTTTTAAATAGTACATCTGTCATCTTAATTTCAGTTGCTTTTCATTACAACAACTCACAGTTATTCTGATTGCTAGTAATCAGGATTAATCAGAAATAAAGAAAAAGTTTATAGCAAGACCTTTTTACTTAAAAAAAAACTGTCTCAGTACATGCCTAGCCTCACCACAAGGATCTGATGCACATTGGTACAGAATATATAAAGCTGCTCGCTCCGTCTGGTTTCTACATAAAATCATGTAGCCAAAACAACCACTTCTTCCTTCAGTGTTTATCTAACTTCTCTACTACAGGCAAGACGTGACACAAGGTCAAATCTTTAGGTGGAGGCCTTCTTGCATGGCTGAGTGCAAGGTTAGGTTGGGGTCTGGGGAAACCATTCCACCAAAGTCAAAATCTTCAATATAAGGTCAAGCTGTTCAAACTTTTGGCCTTAAAAAAAGTTTCTTATTAGCCTAATATATTTTCCAATAGGGTTAGATAATTTGCATTCTTTGCTATAAAAATCTTTTGAGAAAAAGAAAACAGGTTTGTTAAAAAAAAGATTGAAAATAAGTAATAGTTGTATAATTTATTTTCAATCTTCTTTTTTTAATAAGCGGTTTTCTTTTCTCTCTTAAAGTGATTGTTTTCTTTATATCTTTTATAATTATTATTGACTCCAATTGTGCTATTATCAATCTTGACCATCCAACAGTGTTCAACTTATTTTTAAATTGATCCACCCACCTCAAAAGTTAACACAATTTTCCCACAAAATGAAAATAT
Source organism: Sepioteuthis lessoniana (assembly GCA_963585895.1). Lineage (NCBI taxonomy): Eukaryota > Metazoa > Mollusca > Cephalopoda > Myopsida > Loliginidae > Sepioteuthis > Sepioteuthis lessoniana. The sequence continues at coordinate 109,666,881 of OY757915.1, forward strand.
TTATAAAAATGAGCTATTTACTTCACAAAAACAAATCTTTAATTTTTCTATTCAAATTTATTTTTATTGATGTTATTGTAAGGTTATACATACATTAGTGTACGAGCGTTATTAATTTAGGAAACTTTAAAAGAGAAAGATATTAACAAGGAGAAGTGAATTTGTGCAGCTATTATGCACATATTTTATGCAGTGTGATAATAGAGAAAGAAGGTAATATTAACCTGTTGCCAACAAGCAGCAGCATGGATTGGTTCCCAAGAATCATCATCTCTAATATTTACAGGAACTTTGTTGTCCAAAAGAAACTTTCCCACCTTCAAGTAACCATTGGCTGCAGCTATGTGTAACTGGAAGATGACAGGCAATAAAATCAATCAGAAAGAGAAAAGATCAATGAAAGAGAAGTGATAACATCCAAGGAAATTAAAGCAAGAGAGAGAGAGAGAGAGGAAAAATGGTTTGATTTGTTGGGTTTTATGGCATATCAACCTTTGTAGGTTATTTAACGCCAAATCCATTTTTATGTAAATAATCTGTTCTATTTAAAACAATTCAGTTTAGCATAAGTACACAGTTTAATGGTCAAAACATTTCCATTTCTAATTATTCAAGCAGTTATATGTAACAATTCAGTTAAGTGTAAATACAGTTTTAATGTCGAAAAACAGTTCTATTTCAAATACTTCAGTTAAGCATAAGCACACAGTTTAAATGTAAGTACGGTTTAACTGCAAAAGTCATTTCTATTTCAAACTATTCAGTTTTACTCAAACAATTCAGTTTAGCATAAGTATGCTGTTAATTCTATTTAACCCATAGATAGGACCCTTATCAGGTGCTACCACTCCGGGTCAGAGTGGACCTGGGAGCAATGGCAATGAAGGGGTACTCTGCATTCCCCAAGGCTCCAGCATTGCTGGAACCTCACCATCAGATTGTTTAGTGTCATATCCAGGACACTCGTTGGGGGGGGGGGTCTTACCCCTCTGCAGAGAAGCAGTCGGTGTATTCTATAGCCCCAGCCGACTGGGCAAAGAGAGGAAAAAGAAAAAGGTGAAATGAAAATAAGAATAGTAATGGAACAAGTCTGAAGATGAAGCAGTCATGATAGAAACCCATCCATATTGCGAATACAAATCCCTGTACCAAATACTATAGGCCAGTATGGCAGGATAAGGCCTATTATTCACCATATTTTATCGTCATAGCACTTTCCGATTCTATGGATGATTTTGGCACCTAAAAACTCCCTTCATCAACTTGAAACTCAAGTATGGCAAACTCTCGGCATGATAGAAAAATCATAAAAGTTGGCACAATACAGCGAGGGATTCATTTAGATAGAGCACCAAACACCCTAACAAACAGAAATCTCTTTTTCACTCTAGCAATGTATACTGGCTGAAATTACTTATACTCTTGTTCATACTTACCTCATATATATATATATATATATATACATATATATATACACACACACACACACACGAGTGTTGGTTGTCACTAAATCACTATATGGGTATGTGTCAAACCAAGTGCAATATAATATGGAGAGTGCTTAATATCTAGGATAGTGCTATTATATAATAATAATAATAATAATAAATATATATATATATATATATATATATATATATATATATAATCCATGGAAAATAGTCTGCAACCCTGGGTTTCATGGAGTTTTTTGCCATGAAACCCAGGGTTGCAGACTATTTTCCATGGATTAAATATATATATATATATATATATATATCTATTTATTATCATTTACACACACTCACACGTCATAACCACTCAGAACTCTTCCCCTTGACAGCCACTGCTCATAGGGCAAAGACAGACCTAAATTCAACTGGTTCCATGCAACCACTTCTTGACAAATGTAAGAAAAAAAAATAGATAAATAAAAAAAATCAAAGATCATAAAAATTTTATCCTCATTCAGGACGTCATTTATTAACTCATTTAGGAAGAGTTGGATTTGAGAAGGGCCTCATGGAAAATCAGAACATGAGGTGAGCGTGCTGGCAGCTTGTAATACCAACTTTTACTAATGGTTGAGCTACTCACTTAACATGTTCTCTCTCTCTCTCTCTCTGTTGCTTGGGTTATTTCTCTACCCACGGGGTCAAATTAGCCCTTCTTTTTATAGCACACAAGCAGCTTGGATAGGTTTTTCCAAATCTTGTAACTGGGTCATAAAATATTTTTATGACCCCTTATTTCTTCTCATGTTTGTCCAAGAAGTGGGTGTGTAGAGCCAGTTGAATTTCAATCGGCCCTTGTTCTTATGAGGGGTAGTATTTGAGGTGAACATTCCCATCTGGTATTATCTGCCTGAATTTTCAAGAAGAAGCTTGATGTGCAATATTCTGTGCGTGACTTTTTGGACTGTTGTCCTCATCTTTATTGTTGTTAGTCGTAACACAACGTTTCGGTCACTGTATCCTCTGGCCTTCCTCAGGTGTCCCTTGTTTATCTGATTGGATCATTTCTATACCCAGATAAACAAGGGACAGCTGAGGAGGGCTGGAGGAGACAGCCTCCGAAACATTGTGTTACAAGTAACAACGATAAAGATGAAGACAACAGTAAAAAAAAAAAAAAAAAAAAAAAAAAAAAAAAAATCAAACACAAAATGTTTCTGAGAATTAATTTTTATTTATTGCGGACTTTTTTCCTCATCTTGATAGTTTTTGTGTTGTTTCTTCTTTCACTACGTTTTGGCCAAATTTCACCTCAGGCCTTCTTCAGGTGATTTACCGCGACCTCGGATAGGAATGCTGAGTCTTGTAACCGTATCCCCAGTAATTACTGCCTTCCATAGTTGTTGTCTATCGCACCACGTTTTTTTGACCAAGTAGTCCTCTGGCCGTCTTGGGTAAAAAACGTGGTGCAATAGACAACAACTATGGAAGGCAGTAATTACTGGGGATACGGTTACAAGACTCAGCATTTCTATCCGAGGTCGCGGTAAATCACCTGAAGAAGGCCAGAGGTGAAATGTGGCCGAAACGTAGTGAAAGAAGAAACAACACAAAAACTACCAAGATAAGGACAAAAAGTCCGCAATAAATAAATAAAAATTAATTCTCAGATTAAGAAATCTCATCTCAAAATGATTCCAATTAAAGACTAGTACAAAATGTTTCCATTTGGGTTGTGGAGAGGAGTTTCTACAGATTACAACTAAATACACACACACACACACACAATATATATATATATATATATATAAGCATGCACGGACAAACAGATAGGAAGAGAGAAAGACTTCTATCTCGAGTAAGAAAAACAAATAAGGATTCTTTAAACAATATATTCAGTGGCAATAAATAAGACCTAAGGTTAAACATAATAGAAGATTAGAAAATATTGTAATAATGAGAAAATCCAAGAGACTTGTCTCTCCTTTTGTCATAACTGCACTTCCAAAGTAGAGCTTGTTTTTTTTTTTTTTTTTTTGTTTCTTCTCAGTGATAAAAGCAGATGGAAGTTGTTTAGCTTGTCACTGTCTGTCTATCTCTCTATCACTAAGTGACACTTTGTATGCTTCAACCAAGTGTCACTCTTGTTCTGGTTCTCTTCCAATAGTCATTGATTAAAGACTGCTGTTTGTCTGTCACTTTAGACAAGTCATTATATAAACAATAACTCGTACATATTCATAAACAATAGTAATATAACGACTTGAATCTGCACAGGCATAGGGATCACACAACAAATAGCTACTTTCTAGGAAAGACACATTAAGAAATGTATCCTTTTTGTTTCGAGCTAAGTGAAAGTTGTCAGAGATTACCAGTATTTAACCACCAACAACAACTTCAATGTTTTTTTCAGAAACCAATTCTGAAATATATTTTTTATTGCATATAATTTTCAAATAGTCTTTGAAAGAATTTTCCTTATGTTTTTCCAAGAAGAATATAGGTTAATCAGCCAAAAGTCTAGTATAGATATCAGGTGAGATTAGAAAATATATTTTTATCAAGAACTTTGCCATATATGAACAGCACTTGTAGAAGAATCTTGATAGAGTTATGGAACCAAAGTTCCTAGTTTTGCTTAGTATAAGAATATTCTGGCGTCTATTCTTTTAATAAAGGAAGTGACTCAATGTAGCTCCTTGCAATGAAAGAGCCTTAAGAGGATCATAAAAACAAGATTCAATGTTTTATGAAAGAATCTTTTGCTATTGATTCATAATAGAGAAGTTGTTTTCATATTGATACTATTTACCAACCCCTCCGCTCGGGCAGGATATGACACAAGGTCAATTTTTAAGCAGAGTTTAACAGGTTTAAATTCAGAGTTTTCCTTCTCCTAGACTAGTTGCCTCACCAAGGCTGAAGAACCTAGTCCGTCCTACTATTTACCCATAGTTGTTTTCATATTGATGTCTCATATGGAACAGCCTTTAAAGTATGATGAAACTAAAGACCAAAGTTTTATGCAAGTGGAACAATGTTTCAGTGTATCATCTGATTAGGGAATTATTCTGATGGCGAGTCTAGATATAAAACAAATGTTTTATTCCATTAGCACAAAACTTGGAATGACATTTTGTGACTAACTGTACCATTTTTCTTCCTATGATAAAACATTTGTAAGAAACTTGTGAAGATTATCTGATATTTGCCGGTGATTGTATTTGCTATGACATAGTGGCAAAAATCCCCAGATATGAATACAGACCTGTGTTTAATGAGGTGAAATTCTAAGGAAATCCAGGATGATGTCATAATTCACAAACATTTTTTTTTGTGATAAGACTAGAAAATTTTAAGAGGCAGAAAACAAAGAAATGGAAGAAAGAAAGAAAGAAAAAAGGAGACAGATGAAAGACTGAAATTTGATGACTTACAGGTGAGACACCATTTTGATCTCTGATTTCTTCAAGCTTGCCTCCTTGGGCGGCATATTCTTTCAGATCCTCAAGCATCTGTCGCTCTGTGACAAGCCTTGTTTCATCAATTTGTTCCTGAGTAATTCCTAAAAAAATTAAAAAATTAAATATTTATATTTAAAATAATGTAGAAGCAAAAAACATTTTCTTTTCTCTTTTAAATTTTCAAAACAGTCTTGATTTCAAAATGCTTTTGAATATTTTCTGAGGAGTGGGAAGAGAGAGAAAAAATTCATTTTTGTTTCAGTATAATTTTCTTTTTTATGAATTCATCACTAAATTAGAAGAACCATGAATGATGGTTTGGTGGCACATCAACCATTGTGGGTTATTTAATGCCAGATCCTGTTTTTATATATATATATATATATATATATATATATATAAAACATATATTATTTGTAAACTTATTTGGTAGACCCACATGGTTAAATGATTAAACAGTTCTATTTCTAACAATTCAGTTTAGCCCAAGTCAACAAAGTTAAATGGCACCAAGTATTGCTACGCATCACTAACAATTTGATTAAACATCAGTCATTTTTTTCATAAACAGTTAAATGATCAAAGAGTTCTATTTCAAACAATTCAATTAACATAAGTCATTTGTCTGCACTTAGTTTAAATGTCAAACAGTTCTATTTGACCCATAAATAGTTCCCTATCAGGTACTACCACTTTGGGCCAGAGTGGATCTGGGGGTAGTGGCAATGAAGAGGTACTGCACATTACCCAAAACTCCAGCATTCCTGGAACCTAACCATCAGATTGTTTAGTGTCATAATCAGGACACTCGTTAGGGGAGGGGAGTCAGACCAAAGCCAGGAAGAATGTCAATGAAGGGGTATTTCACCCTCCTCATATCTCCAGAACTGGAGCCTCACCACCAGATGCAGAAAAATTCTGAATTCAAACCAGCACTGCACCCGGAAAAATTGACCTTGTGTCACATCCTGTCAATTGCAGAGGGGTCAGGTTGATACACTCAGAGGTTTCTTGTTTATATAGTTGTGCTTTCCCTGATTTGGTTTGGTTTGGTTTGGTTTTACGGCATATCAACCACTATAGGTTATTTAATGCCAAATCCAGTTTATACATATATATCAAATATGAATTTTAAACACATTTTGTTGATAACAATTTTAAATGAGCCCAAGCTCATTTTTTCCACACAGTTAAATGGTTTTAAGTATTTTTATCAAATACAAATAATGTTATTTACTATTAATCATTTGTTTGCGCACAGTTAAATGGCACCAAGTATTGCTATGTATTAAACATTTTTTTTTTTTTTTTTTTTTTTTACACGCAGTTAAATCATCAGTTTTATTTCTAACAATTTAATTTAGCATAAGTCATTTGTTAGGACACAGTTTGAATGTGAATCAGCTCCATTTGACCCATAGATAGGACTCTTTCAGGTGCTACCACTCCGAGCCAGAGTGGACCTGGGAGCAATGGCAATGAAGGGGTACTTCACATTCTCCAAAGCTCCAACATTACTGGAGTCTCTCCATCAGATTGTTTAGAGTCATATACAGGACACTTGTTGGTGTGGGTGGGTTGTCTGTAGAGATGCAATCAGTGTATTCTACAGCCCCAGCCAACTGGGCTGAGAGATGATGGTGATTTGCATATATAAAAGAGAAGCTGTAATGTGTTCCTTTTAAAATAAGATGAATGTTCACCACTTAACAAAAACAAAAAAAAAAAAACAAAGAAAAAAAAAAAGAAACCAAAACAATCTAAGATCTGCAGTAAAAACAAATCTTCTATTAATCACATAGCTTATTACTGTATATTTGAACTTAGCTGGAGACACTGTTTGTGTACAGGTAATCATCATAGGAAATGGGTACAACGACCAAAGTTCAAAATCGAGACGAGGCTGTTTGCATTTCACATAGTGATAATACCTTTGGGTAAGGTATAAATCCAGCTATTCTCCTTCTAGCTGTGGATAAATAATAAGGCAGATTGGACTCTAACCTTGGAATGGCAACAACTCTAGAACGAAAACTGAATTCAAACCTGTTAAACTCCACTTGAAAATTGACTTAGAGTCACATCCTGCTTGTACAGAGAAATTGGCTAAATACATATGTTTGAACTTAGAATTAGTTCTTTTTATTTTATTTATTGTGAACTTTTTGTCCTCATCTTGGTAGTTTTTGCGTTGTTTCTTCTTTCACTATGTTTCAGCCAAATTTCACCTCTGGCCTTCTTCAGGTGATTTACCGTGACCTCGTGGTGCAATAGATAACAACTATGGAAGGCAGTAATTACTGGGGATACGGTTACAAGACTCAGCATTCCTATCCGAGGTCGCGGTAAATCACCTGAAGCAGGCCAGAGGTGAAATTTGGCCGAAACGTAGTGAAAGAAGAAACAACACAAAAACTACCAAGATGAGGACAAAAAGTCCGCAATAAATTTTTAAAAAAAATTAATTCTCAGATTAAGAAGCCTCATCTCAAAATGATTCCAATTAAAGACAATCACATAAAGTTTGAACTAGACTTATTGAGCCCATTTCCAATAATATTAACCAGAGTTTTCACATTTATACATAAATGAAGGTGGGCTGAAAAGTTAATATATTTGACCAATAGGATCCAAGTATTGTGACACCATTGGAAGAAGGACTATATTGAAAATATAAACCTCATTTGGTCTCATTTCATGAATTTATCTCAGTCAGTCTATAAACTTTTAACTGGCCCTTGTATATCATACAAATTATCAGACTATCTATAATTACCTATAACTGTTAAAGCTTCGGATAGACCATTATAGATAACAGGTTTGGATGTGTTTTACGGCATATCAACCTTTGTGCCAAATCCTGTTCACACACACACACAATGATTTGTGAGCAAATAGCAAGAAGGCAACATTATTTCTAACTGATCAAGGGCTCATTTGTTTGCACACAGTTAAATGGTTTCAAGAATTGTTATCTAATGCTAATAATTCTATTTAATATCAATCTTTTGTTTGCACACAGTTAAGTGATTTCAAGTAAATGATTAAATATTTCTATTTTACCATAATTACAACTCTTTTGGGTCAGATTTAATCAAGAAGTAATGGCAATGAAGGAGTACAAGACTGGAGTCTCACCATCAGATACAGTTTAGACTTATAACCAGGACACTTGTTGAGAAGGTTTGACCCCTCTGCAGAGATATAGTCAGAGTATCCTACAGCCCCAGCCAACAGGGCACATTATATTGATTTATAGATTATGAATTGAAGAGAAATATTTTTAACACACCAAAAAAGGGAAAAGAAGATAAGAAATTTCCTTAAATTGTTGTTTATAATGTGACTGTTAAATAGGCAGACATTGTGTAGGAAGATGTAACTGCTCCCTCTCTCTTTTTTTTTTTTTTAAACTTCCCTTATGATTAACACAAATCTGTATTTGCTTTTTATTCCTAAAAGAAACAAAGAATTCTAGGGCTAATATAAAAAGATTTCCTAAAAGCAACAATGGTAATCTGGGGGAGGAAATGTTTCAGTTTTATTGTGTCTTACTTTTTCTCCTTGAAATCGTAGACGACTGAGTAAATATTTGAAAAGGGAAATAATTGAAAAAAGAATAGAAAACTACTGGGGTAAATTTTTAAAGCAATTTTTATTTAATCGCTTAAGAATAGAACAAAAAATATTTTCCTATTTATACAGTGTAAATATTTAAAAACTGAAAGGTTTGAGAAAAATCGTCATAACCTTAAAATATCTGAAGGTTTTATCCAACAGTATTATTTCCAATTTACAAGTTAAAATAAAAAAAATTAAAAAAAATGAAAATACCTCACTCCTCCAATTTTCAAATCTTTGATCAAAGAATCTAAACCTGGAGCCATGAAAATGCAATGCCAAACAAAAAAAAAAAAAAATGATGAGTTGCTGTCATGCTAAAGTCTTCATTTAAATAAAAGAAAATAAAAAAGAGTGAAAATTTTCGGTAAAAAATGTCTGCAGTAAAGGTTCATTTTAGCAAGAATTTGTATCACAGGTTTCATTGGAAATTTCCAGAGTTTAATGGATGAAGAATATATTGATTGAAGTTTGATTCTATTTGCAAGTTGTAACAGTTAATTCAAGAAATCAATTATTAAACAGACTGTTTGAAACTGAGAAAGATAGAAACACAATTTGATAGAATCAGCCATTTACTAAGTTTACCTTAGCAAGATCAGAAGTATAATTTGGTTTGGTTTCTTTGTTTTGATGGCATAACAACCTTTGTAGGTTATCTAATGCCAAAGATATCCTTGTAGATGAACAGTAATGGTACTATTCAACTGATAGCTCATGGGAATAAAGAGATTCACCTTTTCAAAAGGTATTAGCCCAAAAGTGACAACTGGATTCCAAAATTTACTAAGACGTAACATCCAAACATGTTAGCCAAAACACCATAGGGACTCCCTTCACCAGGAGTATAGTGCTCCCAGGAGGAATATCAATAAAAATGGCCAGCTAATTTCATTGGTTAGGCATTACACCATATGACGCAGCCATGAAATACAGGTAAATATAAATACAAAAAAATAAATAAGTAAAGAAATATGATTCAATTAGTTTAACCCAAATTTTTTAATTTTTCCATCAATACTTTTTGGTTGGTTGGTTAGATTTTATGGCATATCAACCTTTGTAGGTTTTTTAATGCCAAATCCATTTTATGAAAATAGTTCCATTTCAAACAATTCAGTTTAGCATAAGCACTCAGTTTAAATGTAAGTACAGTTTAATTGGGGAAAAACATTTCTATTTCAAGCTATTCAGTTTTGTCAAGGAGTTCTAATTCAGCTAATTCAGTTTAGTATAAGTACAGACTTTGTTTACACACAGTTAAATGTCAAAACAGTTCAATTGTCAAAAATATTTATTTCAAGTTATTCAGTTTAGTCAAACAATTCAGTTTAGCATAAGTATGCCGTTAGTTCTATTTAACCCATAGATAGGGCCCTATCAGGTGCTACCACACTGCGCCAGAGTGGACCTGAGAGCAATGGCAATGAAAGGGTGCTCCGCATTCCTCAAAGCCCCAGCATTACTAGGACCTCACCATCAGATTGTTTAGTGTCATATCCAGGACACTCATGGAGGGTGGGGATTTTACCCCTCTGTGGAGGTGCAGTCAGTGTATTCTACAGCCCCAGTTGACTGGGCAAAATACTTTTTAGTTTGATCGATTTTTCGATTCAAGGTGACATACAGTTAATTTTGTTATATATTCAAAACAGCAGAATTACAGTCTAGTGCCATTTAGAAGCCAATCTTCAGGTGAGATTCTCAAATCAGCACCAGATTCACTTATATCTGTTTTACTATGGTCACATATGTAAGAGACAATAAAAGTGACTTGAGCTTTTTATATAAAAAGTCATGATCATCATCATGTTGAGCCGCTAGCATGGATATCCCTGACCCTCTCTTGCCATTTTTCCCTATCGTTCATTGCCTCTGGCAGGTCTTCAGGGCTACATCCAGTATCCTCACATAGCTGCTGTATGTATGTTCTAGTTGGTCGTCCTGCTTTTGCTCGGCCATATGTGGGGGTCCATAGGAGTACATCACTTATGAGCTCATCTCTGCTTCTCCAGCAGTGTCCTGCATGTCTGGTTCGTTTAACTTGGATAGTTTTCGTGATGGGAGGCAGGTGGCCGTATAGTTGGTGAGAAAAAAGTCCGCAATAAATAAAAAATTAATTCTCAGATTAAGAAGCCTCATTTCAAAATGATTCCAATTAAAGACTATTCTAAAATTAGTCGGGTATAAAATATTTTCATTGTCTATATCTTTATTCTCTTTGTTTATGTATACAATTAATATTATTTACTTTTTATATTTCCATATGATATATAAAAAGTATCATATGGAAATCAAACCTGACCGATGAAATGAAACAGTTTCTTCCAGGCAGCAGTTGTGTTGATACTGCTTGTATGGATGCACTGCTTGGACACTAACAAAACGGCTGGAGAAGAAGTTAGACAACAATTACACAAGAATGTTGCGAGCAATATTGAATAAGTCCTGGCGGCAACACCCCACAAAGCACCAACTATATGGCCACCTGCCTCCCATCACAAAAACTATCCAAGTTAAACGAAGAAAGCAACATTCAAAGAAGCATGATGTGTGATGTGGTAATTAAAAATAATCATGCCCAGAGTCATCAACCAACTTGATGCTCTGTTGAGTTGAATGTGTCCATTTACCAACCCACCTGCATAGGCAAGATGTGACACAAAGTCAATTTTCAAGTAGAGGTTTTGAATTCAGAGTTTTCCTTCCCTCCCTTAGATTGGTTGCCTAACCAAGACTAAAGAACCCAGTCTGCCCTACTATTTACCCACAGCTGTAAGGAGAATATTTAAGATTCATACCGTTCTCCAGGGTAATAGTGCTATGTGAAATGTAATCAGCATCGTTTAGGATTTGAACTAATGTCACATCCATTTTCCACAACAATATCCATTACACCAATGGCACCTCCATGAATCATACATATATATATATATATATATATATATATATATATATATATATATATACACACACACACACACACAATGATTTATGCATAGTTATATGCAATAGTAACATAAGGATGCAAACCTGTGCATACATCTACCTTACAAAACAAATGGCTGCTGACATGAATGACACAGCACATTATCAATAATTATTATTTGTTATGCGTTTTTGGGCACCTTTTTTTTTTTAAAAAAAACTATCTTCTCAAATCAAATTTTAAAATAAATCTTTGCACAGAACAGAAACTCTGTAAACAGATCAAATTCTGTAAGTAATTCATGATACATAAAAAAAAAAAAAAAAAAAAAAAAAGCCTCTTTAATTCTTTATATTACCACTTTTTCTAAAATTATCCATTTCCATCTTAAAAATTTTCTACACTTTCGCTGTGTTCGATCTGATTAAGCAATTTGTACCAAAAATATATTACTCTATTAGCAAAAAAACCCCCAAAACTGGCTCATTAATCAAGTGGGTAGAATGTTCGCCAATGGTCCGGGGTAGACCTGGGTCGAGTTATACCAAAGACTTTAAAAATGGTACTTGATACCTCCTTGCTTAACACTCAGCAATGTAAGGTACATATCGAGGTAAAAAATTCCTATAGGTTAGTAAACTTATTCTTTGAAATCTGTCTAGACAGTAAATTTCCAGTTCAAGGAGAAATATTGAAAAAATGTCAACCATAATAAGAAATTCCATTAGTTATTTTGAAAGTGTCCATTAGATCACCAAATAATAACAAACAATATTCAGACAGAGTGAAAAAAGAATTACTTTTGATTCTATATTGACATATAACCTTGAAGGTCAATATCCAACACCATTCTCAAATTAAATTACCTTCATAGACAAATTTTCAGCCTCTAAGATTCAACTGTTTGGCCACTTATAAGATACATACAGCCAACAGCTTTATTGGAATGCTTGGAGGTAAAGAAGATATTTAGTTGAGTCCCCATTCAATAAGGACAAATTTTAGCACTTGTAAATCCATGATATATTAACACTGAACCCAACAGAAGAAAAGACAAGATAAACTCGTTTTTCATATACAAGAATATTTAACCCTTTAGTGGTATTAAAAAGAAAGAATACACAAATATGTTCCAACAACTAGAAATAAACACACATTGTTCCACAAATAATAAGTATAAAGGAGTACAAAATAGAAAAAGGCTTACTTGATAAGTGTAGGTAATATAGCCATGTGGCTTTACCATTCCCTGGCAGAAGTCAGTGTGTCAATGTCTTGACTGTTCAAAGAACCGAAGCAAAAAGAGGTTAAGGTGGGTTTCTGAACAGTCATCTAACACCCTACAAGGCCTCTGATGGACAGGCCCATTTTCTATAAGATATACTTATTTCCTGTCTGCCTACAAGAACACCTCTCTAAACAGGTTCTAGAACCTTTAACAAGGAAGGATGAAAAAATAATTTGTGTACTGAAAATTAGAAATGATTTACGTCATTCAAGGGTCCTTCACAAATAGTGGTAAGTTGGTTAGTGGGGTTTTATGGCATATAACTCTTGAAGGTTATTTAATGCCTAATCCTCTTTATACATACATAATTTGTAAACACAGTTTGTAGATAACATTTTTAATAAGTCAGAGCTCATTTGTTTGCACACAGTTATCATTTGTAAGTCAATAGTTTAGAGGTTATCTTATTTTTAAATGAGAGCTAATTTGTTTGCACACAGTTAAATTGTTCCAAGTATTGCTATGTATCACTAACAATTGACTTGGTCATTTGTTTACACACAGTTAAATGGTCAAAGAGTTCTATTTCCAACAATTCGATTAAACATGTCATTTGTTTGATTTGGTTTTAAGTCATATCAACTATTGTAGGTTATTTAGTGCGAAATCTATTTTTAGACATACTGGAGAAGCAGGGACGAACTCATAAGTGACGTACTCTTATGGACCCCCCACACATGGCCGTGCAAAAGCAGGACGACCAGCACGAACATACATTCAGCAACTATGTGAGGATACAGGATGTTGTCCAGAAGACCTGCCTGAGGCGATGAACGATAGGGAAAAGTGGCGAGAGAGGGTCAGGGATATCCATGCTTCCAGCATGACATGATGATGATAAGTACACAGTTTAGTTCTACTTGACCCATAGATAAGACCCTATCAAGTGCTACCAGTCTGGATCAGAGTGGACCTGGCAGTGATGACAATGAAGGGGTACTCTGCATCCCCCAAAGCTCCAGCATTACTGAAGCCTCACCATCTCATTGTTTAGTGTCATATACAGGACACTCGTTAGGGGAGTTTTACCCTTTTGCAGAGATGCAGTCGGTGTATTCTGCAGCCCCAGCCAACTTGATCAAATTTAGTTGGGTTAATGGTATATTAACCAGAGTAGATTATTTAATGCTAAATCCTCTTTATACATATCATATATAATTTGTAAACACACAGTTTGTAGATAACCTTGAGCCAGAGCTCATTTGTTTGCACACAGTTAAATGGTTATTTATAAATGATTTGTAAGTCAATAGTTTGTGGGTAATCTTATTTTTAAATGAGTCAGAGCTAATTTACTTGCCCATCAATATTACTATCGTTAAATGATTATAAGTATTCTTAACATGAATAATTCTATTCAAATTAATCATTTGTTTGCACTCACTTAAATGTTTTAAAAGATCGCTACCGAATGTCAATAGTTTTATTAGTACACAGCTAAATAGTTTCAAGTAGTAATTTACTAAGCTTTTTTTTTTGCTTAGATGTGGCACAAGGCCGTATGAATTGGGTTTCATGTATTGTTATGTAACATTAACTATTCAATTTAGACACACAGTTAAGAGAATCAATTATAGTTAATCAACACTCATCATCATCATCATCTTGTCGTGCCATCAGCACGGATATCCCTGACCCTCTCTCACCACCCTTCCCTATCGTTCATCGCTTCCGGTAAGCCCCCAGGGCAGCACCTCATATCCTCACATAGCTGCTGTATGTAGGATCGAGCTGGCCGCCCTGCTTTTGCATGGCCATGTGAAGGGGTCCATAGGAGTACATCACTTATGAGCTCGTCCCTACTTCTCCAGCAGTGTCCTGCATGTCTGGTTTGTCTAACTTGGATGGTTTTTGTGATGGGTGGTAGGTGGCCGTACAGTTGCTGCTTTGTGGGATGTTGCCACCAGGACTTGTTCAATATTGCTCACAGCATTCTTGTGTAGTTGCCCTCAAGCTTTTTCTCCATCCATTTAGTTAGCATCCATGTAATGCATCCATATAGTAGTATCGACAGGATCACTGCTTGGAAGAAACTCTGTTTCATTTTATTGGTCAGGTCTGACTTCCATATGACTGATAGCTGTCCATGCTTTTGTTAGTCACGTGTCAATGTCTGTCTTGGTCGATGAGACACTGCTTCCTAGATAGGTGAACTTGTCTACTAGTTTCAGAGAGTTACCATTTAGTGTGGAAATGTCACCTGTTTGATCAAAGCACATATATTCCATTTTGTGTGCATTGACATGGAGGCCAATGCTTGTGGCCGTTCATTCCAGACTATGCAGTAGGGTTTCGGCTTGGGTGGGTGCATTTGCCAGAATTGCTATGTCATCGTCGTTGGTAATTGTTTTTGTGGGGTACCTTCTGCTTCTTTGTCAGCTCAAAACTGTTTTCTTTGATTTTATCGATCGATGTTCTAAGCACATAGTCTAGACAGATGATAAAGAGGTACAGGGCAAGTCTGTCTCCTTGCAGTACTCCAGCTACAATGTCGAAGTAGTCTATGTCTCCATCTGGAGAACACACTTTCACTTTGGTGTTTCTATAGAATCATTATGGCTGTGATGGTTTCTTTTGGTAGGCAATGTGCGGGTAGAATTTGCTCCATCTTCCCTCTGGGAATGGAATCAAAGGCCTTGGTAAAGTTGACAAATAATATAGACGCTTGTAGGTTTTTTGCCAGTACGTCTTCAAGAATTCTATGGATACTAAATATTTGTGAGGTCGTGGATCCATTTCCCCGGAAACCATTTTGGTTCTTCCAAAGTATGTTGTCAATCTTGGGTTCTATGCAGTTGCGTAGTAGGGCATTGTATATTTTGGCTACTATGAATGTAAGTGTTATACCTCGGTAGTTCTTGGCTAATCCGAGGTCGCCCTTTTTAGGGAAAGGAAGGATACATCCCTTCATCCATCTGTCTATTGGATTCTGATTATAAACTGCATTACAGTGTTGGAGCAGTATGTCATCGAATTGTCTGGTCTTCCATACTTCTGGGGAAATTTCATCAAGCCCTGCGGCTTTTCTATTTTTAATTTTTCGAAGTACTGAGTTGAGTTCTTCCAGAGTAAACGGTCCTAGTTTGATGTCTAATTGCTTACTAATAATTCTCGTGATTGGTTCATGTGTAACTTTCGGTGGGTTTCCTAGTAGATTCTGGAAATGCTGTTTCCACAGTTTTATTCATTCTTGTTGGTTTGTAGCTTTCTGTTTAGCTTTGGCAATGCCATTCCTTCTGCTCACTTCGTTTATCATTTGCCACGCTATCATTGATTGCCTATCTTCTACTGAGTCTCTAATCTTATCTATCTTATTTTGTATGTATTCTGTCTGTTCTTTTAGGTATATGCTTGCTAATTCCTTTTTAAGTTTCAGGGCATTTGTGTTGGTTGGGTTCTTCCTATTACATTTGGAGGCAGTTTTCACATCTGCACGTTTTTCTCTAACCACTAATGTCTCCCATGGGACTCTAGATTTAGTTCTAAGTTTTGTTGGTATGCATTTCGCTGCTGCTTCTAGGTGGGCATTGACGAAATTCTCATATTCGTCATTTGGAGTATGTGTTTCTGTCTTCTCCTGTAGTGCATTGAATTTCTTTCTTAATGCTATAACATATTTATCTCTAATATCCTTCTTATTAAGAAGGGCCCAGTCATAGTGTATGGTGGTCATTGTTTGGGTGGCATTCTTTCGTAGGCTCAATCATATTTTTGCTGTGACAATTCAGTGATCGGAGGACACACTCACGAATGAGGAGTAAGCCTGTGCTATTTTTCCATTTCTTGTTTATAAAGACGTAGTCTATCTGTGCTTTAGTATTGTTTGCGTATGTGTAGGTCCATAGTTTTCCCTTCCTTTTTTGAAAATTTGTATTGAGGCATGTTAATCTATTTTCTATCGTGAAATCTGTTATATGTTGCCCATTACTGTTTGACGAGTTGGGTAGGCTGTATTCGTGGTTTCCGTTTTTCCTGATTTGGGCATTCATGTCTCCACCGATGACGAGAACGTTGTGTTTTGGGATGCTATGCACAAGAGAGGATAGTTCATCGTAGAAGGTGATGAGCTCAGTTTCTTCACTAACATTGGTAGGTCTGTAGCAGGAGATTTGGTTTGGTTTCTTTGTTTAATGGCATATCAACCTGTGTAGGTTATTTAATGCCAAAGCTATTCTCTTAGAAGAACAGTAATGGTACTATTTAACCCATAGCTGGGTGTAGCAGGAGATGATTGTTGCTCTGGGGTAGCCATTAAAAGTAGCTACCATCATTCTTGGGTGTATTTTCTTGATGTTGTGATCAACACTAATAATCTTATTCAACATTACTCATTCCTGAGTGCACAGTTAAATTGTTCCAATTATTGCTATGCATCAGTAACAAATCAATTAAACACCAGTCATTTGTTTACACACAGTCAAATGGTCAAACAGTTCTATTTCTAACAATTCTATTAAACATTAGTAGTTTGTTTGCACACAGTTTAAATGTCAAACAGTTCTATTTGACCCATAGATAGACCCTATCAGTTGCTACCAATTCAGGTCAGAGTGGACCTGAAACAATGTCAATGAAGGAGTACACCATATTCTCCAAAGCTCAAGAGCTGGAACCTCATCATCAGATGGTTTAATGTTATATCCACAACACTTGTGTGTGTAGGGGGGGCACTTTTTACCCGAGGCAGAGATGCAGTCAGTGCATTCTAAAACCCCAGCTGACTGGATTGGTTGGTTAGTTGGTGGTATATCAACCTTTCCAGGATATTTCATGCCAAATCCTATATATATATCTCATCTGTAAGTTAATAGCTTGTTGGTAACTTTATTCTTAAACAAATTGTTAGAGCTCATTTGTTTGTACACAGTTAAATGTTTTCAAGTATTGCTATTTAACACAAATAATTCTATTCAAGTATTCTTATCTATTATAAATAATTTACACACAGCGGTAAGATTGCAAATAATTGATAATACTAATTCTTATTAAATGACTGAACAGCTATACTTGACTGATCAATGAAATCCTCACACACACTACCAATCCAGGTCAGTGAACCTGGGAGTAATAGTAATGAAGGGGTACTTCACATTCCCCAAGACTCCAGGACTGGAGCCTCATCATCAGATGCAGACACTTTTTAGGGAAGTCTAACCCTTCGGGAGAGGTTCAGTTGGTATATTCTACAGCACCAGCCGACATCCCAGAGTTGTAAAAGGAGAAAAGTTTCTTCTGAAGAGAGAAAAGTCCTCAAGCAAAAGCAATTTCGGAAGATACAAAATGAAAAAAGGCTTACTTGTTAAGGTGTAGGTAAAATGGCCATGTTGCTTTATCATTCCTTGGCAGCGTCAGAGACAATATCTTTATTAGTCAAAGACCAGAGATGAAGAGAGATCAAGAAAGTGTTTCTGGGACTGTCATGTGTCATCCTTTGAGGCCCCTAATAGACATGTCAATTCTCTAAGGGAGATAATTATTTATTGTATCCCAACAGTTTTATTTGTACATATTTCTTAAAGATAAAATAATAATTCAAAAAGAATAACAATTTCATAATCTGTCCTTTAAGTCTTGGTTATTTGAGTAAATCTTAAAAAGAAACATTTAATTAGTAAGTTGATTGGTGTTTTATGACATATCAACAACCCTAGTGGGTTATTCAATGACAAATCCCGTTTATGTATAATTTGTAAGTGTTTGTAGATAAATTTATTTTCAAATAAGGTTATGAACTCATTTGTTTTCACACAGGTAAATAGTTTTGGGAATTGCTACTTAACATTGTAAAAAAAGTAAAGTTGGCGACAGTAGTCAAGAACGAACCGAAGGCTCCCTTTTTAAATAGCTACTACACTGAGGTGTAGGAGAGGGCGCTACTCCTTTCCCTGGTGCTTAACATTAGTAATTCTATTTATCACATATTCTTATGTAATATAAATAATTTGCAAAAGCCTGTATAGTTTCAAATATTAACAATAATCCTTAGTCAATGATTGAACAGTTCTACTTGACCCATAGATGAGACCCTTACAGGTATTATCAATTTCGGTCAGAGTGGACTTGGGAGTACTAGCAATAAAGGAATAATAAAGCTCCAGGACTGGAGCCTGACCAGCAAATGTAGGTTAATGACATACCCAGGACACTCATTGAAGAAAGCAGGTCTTACCCTATTATAGAGGTGCAATCAATTCTAGCCAACAGAGTAAAAAAACATTTAAAATGTTAAGAATAACTAAATTATTTTGCATTCATACATGTATACTCTAAGCATAAAATTGCCAAAAAACAAAAAAACAAAGGAAGTTTTTTTTAGAAGTAGATTGCTGAAATGCAATATTTAGAATATCAGAGAAATGAGTACTGACTCGTCTAAAAATAAAGTTACCTACAAACTATACCCTTAAAAATCACATGAATAAACAGGATTTAGCAGTTAATAACCATTAAAAGTTGATATGCCATTCAACTAAATAACCTAACCAGAACAGGAGTAATATTATTTATCCTATAATAAGGTGGAGGGAATAGGGAGGTTCATACTTTTTTTTTTCAAGGGTATTAGTTAAAAAATGAATCTCACAGCACAACTGGAGTTCAAATTTGTTTACTTCAAAGCAGCAGCTCAGTACTTTAGTCATTATATCACCAAGACTCCCGACTTCCATTCATCTGTAATTTTCTTGAAGAAATATTATAGTGTTTCTCACATCAAAATGTTTAAAATTTCATAAGAGATAAATTTCTGTGGTTCAAGAAAGAAGATGTTGTCATCTAAGCACAAAGTTCATATTCAGTCTGTTTAATTAAATTTTCTTGTGCATCATTAATTCACTAAAATAACAGGTTCCTTTGTGAAGATGTTAACAGATTTTTGGATGAGTAGAAAACAAAGAATTGCACAACTCAAGCAATGAAAAACAAACCTACCACGTTTGGCCATTTCGTTCTCCACAAAATCCAATGTATCTTCATCTTCACAAATATCATAGGGCATATTTCCATCAGCATTGACAGCCAACAGATCTGCATTACTGAAAAAAAAAAGAAAAAAAAAATTGAAATCAACCAATCAAATTAATTGAATCTCCAAACTATGAGATTGTTTCATATATATATATATATACTATAATTAATCATGTGTAATAATCACCCCTATCTTTCAGCTATGAAATTCTGGAAAAAAAAAATTTTTGATGTATAACACAATTGACTTTTTGGAATTTGTAACAGCTAAATTTATTCTAAATTTAAGATCTTTTCAAATTTTATCCAGTTGTAGCAACAAAAAAATAATAATTCATACATTTCTAAACACATAATTTACACAATATTCAGTTCAAAGGCAAAAACATGTTCACACAAAAATGTAAAAATCTTTTGATGAAAATAAATTTATCATAAAAGAAACAAATTATAAGCATTCCAGTGGTTATTTTTCTGAAGTGGAATAAAACATAAGTGTTTATTACATATTAGTTTAGACCGTATAAATTACTTTTGGTCATCATATCCCAAATACGGTAAGATAAAAATAAAAGTTAATGTTTAGTACTCAAGTATGATAAACAAAGTAAACCGGACATTGGCATGATGGTTAGAGTGTTCACCAATGGCCCTGGAGACTGGGGTTCTATCCCAGGTCGAGTCATACCAAACACTCAAAAATGGTACTCGATGCCTCCTTGCTTAACACTCACCTTTATAAGGTACGGATCAAGGGTAAAGTGGAGCAATCCAGGGAAAGGAGTAGCGCCCTCCCTTACACCTTGGTGTAGTAGCTATCAAAAAGGGAGCCTTTAGGTCACCTTCAACTATGGTCGCCACCTTTACTTACTTTATTATAATAATCATCCCTAACTTTTAGGCTAATAAATGTGGGGATAATTTTTTTTAAATAGATAAAATAGGGGAAAAAAAATTTTTTTAAATATAAATTTATACATTTAAAAGAAAATTTATACTTTTAAAAGGAAAATCTTTTGAATCTATAGGATTGTGATGTTTGGTACAATTTGGTTTTATGGCATATCAACCATTTTAGGTTATTTAATGCCAAATCCTCTTCATACATATATATTAAATATGTATGATTTGTAAACACATTTTGTTGAGAACATTTTTAAACAAGCCTAAGGTCATTCTTTTGCACAGAGTTAAATGGTTCCAAATATTGCTATGTATCACAAACAATTCAATTAAACATCAGTCATGTGTTTACACACAGTTAAATGATAAAACAGTTCTATTTCTAACAATTCAATTTAGCATAAGTCTGTTGTTTGCATTCAGTTAAAATGTCAAATAGTTCTATTAGACCCATAGAGAGGACACTATCAGGTGCTACCACTCAGGGCCAAAATGGACCAGGGAGAAATGGCAAAGAAGGGGTATTCCACATTCCCTGAAGCTCCAGCATTACTAGAGCTTCACCATCAGATTGTTTAGTGTCATATCCAGGGCACTTTTTGGGAGCAGTCTTACACTCTGCAGAGATACAGTCAGTGTTTTCTACTGCCTAGATTGTGATGTGAAATAACAGTGGAATACTGTTATATATAAAGTGACACCAAAATACAACAGTATAACAATTGTATAGAGTCTATCAAAGGCATAAGGGTTATTAAAGTAGTGTCACCCAGAAGAAAAAAAAAAGAATAGCTGAACATTCTAATTGTGTTTTTTTTATTTATTTTGGTTTCTTTGTTTAATGGCATATCAACCTTCATGGATTATTTAATGCCAAAGCTATCCTTCTAGAAGAACAGTAGTGATGCTATTTAACCCATAGCTGGGGGGATAAGGGGTTTCATGCCTTTCCGAAGGGCATTTATCCGAAAGTGAAAGCAATAGCACGACTGGAGTTCGAACTCGCTTACTACAATTCCGCAGTCCAGCACTTTAACCATTACACCAAGAGGACACCCATAAAATAATAAAACTAGAAAAATTCATATTGGTTTTTCTAGTTTTATAAAAAGTGGTGGTGTGTTGTCAAAGCAAAAATATTCAGCTATGGTCCTTCTTTCTAAGTGAGGCATAGAACTTTTTGAACGAACCTTATATTAGACTGTAGTCAATAAGAATATGCCATCAGAAGTTTATTATACAGACAGCAAGACAGCAGAACCATACAATTAACAAAATAAATAGTTCCACTGGAAATTGATAATATTTGGTTTTGTTATAATGAGGAAAAGACCAACATAAAATTAAACAATTATATTTATGATAAAATATAAACAAAAATTTGAACCAATTTTTTTCAATTCCACCCACACATTACCGGTGTATTAGATAATTAAAAAACTATATCTACCCAATTGACAGTACTTTTTATATAGCAATATTTCCTTTCAATTAGGTACACCCAACCACTTGTGGAGGTCTGCAAGAACTATCTTTAACTATAGACCAATTTGCATATTTAGATTTCTGCTGGTAGTTGTTTTAGAAATGCAAATTACAAAACCATTCCATGATTTTTCCTCAATTTTGGGTTATTTCATATATTCTTCTACATGGCCAGGTAAAAATGAAAACATTTAGATGATTTAAATGTTTTGCATCTTATCTATTGTTATTTTATTTACTGCTAAATTAAAAACCTTGGTGAACGTCTAATTCAATTTTTGTCAAGGTTAGTCCTACTGCTAACAATACACACTAACTTGTCCAAATTACACAAGGATACACTGGTTCTACATTCACTACATTATGGACATGTAAACATCTAAATTTGTAGAGGAATGATAAAATAAAAAGAAAACGTTATGAAAAGACTACAAATATTCAAAACCTCTCTATACTTTTGATTGAAGGAATGTCAGATATTACATGGCCCAGTTGGCTGAGGCAGTAGAATACACAGACTGAATCCTAGCAGAAGGGTAAGACTCCTCTGGATATAACACTAAATAATCTGATAGTGAAGCTTCAGTAATACTGGAGTTTTGGGGAATACGGAGTACCCCTTCATTGCCATCGTTCCCAGGTCCATTCTGGTGGTAGCACCTGATAGATAGTGTCCTATTGATGGATCAAATAGAACTGTGACATTTAAACTAGGAACTCATGCTAAACTGAATTGCCTGAAATAGAACCGTTTTTACATTAGCTGTGTGTAAACAAAGGACTTATATCTGATTGAATTGTTAGTGATACATAACATTATTTGGAACCATTTAACTTTGTTGACATTCTAACCTGAATTGTTTGAAATAGAATTGTTTGATATTTTAAATGTGTGTAAACCAAAATCTGTGTACTTAAGCTAAACTGAATTGTTAGAAATTAAGTGAAACCATTTAACTGTGTGTAAAAAAATTAAAAAATAAGCTCAGGCTTGTTTAAAAATGTTATCCACAAAAAGTGTCTAGAAATTGTACATTTAATATATGTATAAAAATGATTTGGCATTAAATGTCCCACAATGGTCAATATGCCATAAAACCAAATCAAACAAATGACTGACATTAAATAGAATTGTTAGTGATACATAACAATACATGAAACTATTTAACTTTGACTTATGTTTACCAATCATATTTATCTAATTTATATGTATAAAACCAAATTTTGCATTAAATAACCTACAATGGTTGATATGCCATCAAACCAACCAACCAATCATATTACAGACAAAAGTTTCACTGGATTTTAAAGGAAAAAAGATAACTCAATGTTGAGACCAACCATTGATAGTGAAGGATGAGAACTTCAAACAGTTTTTGTGTGAAATTGAACAAAACTTTCTTACAAGAAAAAGGAAATCTAATAAGAATCTTGTCCTAAGATTTGGATTAAATATACTTAAGAGAACAACAACTGCATATACCAGGGTTGGTTGAAAAGTTCATAGGCTAACCAAGGTACTCTCATGGAATGTGACCAAATGAAGTTTATTTTTCAATATAGTATCTCTTGCAGACCACACACTTCTTTCAGCATTGCAGTGCTTGAACTCCATTGATCAAAAATGTCATCAACAGATGTCATTTTTTTAGCCCACCCTCGTATATATGTATCTCCATCCATTATATGTGACACTTTCCCAATGGGATTGTCAAAAATATGCTAACTTCATTAAACTCTTATGTTCAAAGCTGGAAAAAGCATTGAAAGTTGAAAACCTTCTTTGGACTTTTTTCTTTAGTTATTAAATTTTTATATCAAAATCTCTATTTTTTTCAATTCCTTTTTTCAATGGGTTAAGGGCTCTCACTTTAGGAAACATTTAAAAGCTTAGAAGACATGAAAAGATAAAATCTTTTCATAGAATTTTCTTGAGATAAAATAGGACACATAAAAAAGAAACTTTTAAAAAGAATAAATGAATGGAAAATTTTATATGTAAAAAAAAAATAGAAGTCAAAGTTGTGAGCATTCAACAAGCAAATGATGTCATAAGAATGTTCAGGGAAGCCCAACTCACCCAATGAGTTAAATTTTAGTTATTAGCAAGAATAATTCCAGAAATTTCTTTTAAATATATATCAAAAATTTCTTTTTTAAAATTTTGATATTAAGTTGTTTCACTAGAAATGATCGATTATGAGCAAAAAATATAATTTTAAATCAAAATCTGCATCATTTGATTTCCCAAAGGGTTTGTCATGAAAATATCTCATTTTTACACAACACTCAACTTTTAAAAGCTTGAAAAGAAAAAAAAAAAAAAAAAAGAGAGCTTTAAGTCAAAATAATCTTAGATGATCGCTCTGGTATAAATTAGCTCATATCTTTGTTGCCGGACTCTAATCATACATAATCTTCAATCCTCACCTTTCCAAGCATTTTGAATTCTTTATCTAAGATTTCAAGAAAATTCCACAAAAGATATTTCAGCTTTTAAACTCTATAGGGAAAATTTCAAAATAAGCAGACGAAAAGTAAAAAATTATATCTAAAATAATAAAATTTTTTACTATGTTTGATTCATAAAATAACATATAGTAAGTTTGCAATCAGATTAGTTGAACTTAATCAATTCATCTCAAGAATATCTCCAAGTTATTTTTAAAATCCTGTATTCATGTCACTTCTCAAAACTGGACAACTTAAGTTATTGTAGCAAGAGAAATCACGCACGCTGCAGCTCAAAGCGTGCACGAATATGTCTGGCATGTAAAATGAGATCAGGGAGAGAGAAAAGGGCAATAGGGAAGATCGAACTCATATCCTCCTGATCGTGAATTGTGTTTGACGTCCGCGCCTGGATGTGGCTTCTTGGCATGATTATGTAAGTTCTGCCTGAATGAACCGGAGGGAGAAAGCATTTTGAGTCTTTGCGATGCACGACAAGAGATGAGCTTGGGTGTAGGACTGCTGGAGAAGATTGTTGAGGAAGAAAAAGGAATATTTTCAGCATCGAAACTCGGCTGCCCACCTTCTACTAAAGAAATTGATTCCACATGTTCTTTTTTTTCTGTTGCTGAGGAGGCATACCCCTCGCCACTCTTCTTTCAGTTATGTTATTTGGTTTAATGGTATATCAAACCTTGATGGTTATCTAATGCCAAATACTGATTATGCATATGATTTTTAAATAAAAAGTTTGGAGTTAACTTTATTTTTAAACAAGTTAGAGCTAATTTGTTTGCATATACTTAAATGGTTTCAGTTACTGCTATTCAATTTAATATTAATCATTTGTTTGCACATAGTTAAATGATTTTAAGTAAAGCAAATGATTAAACAGTTCAATTTGACTCATGGATAAGATCCTAACAGGCACTACCACTCCCCTAGCTCCACTTTGACCTGGGAGTAATTGCAATGAAGGGGTATGCTCCATTTCTCAAAGCTCCAAAACTGGAACCTCACCATCAGATGATTTAGTGTCATATCCAGGACACTTGTGGGAAGGGGGGGGTCTCTTTATACTTCTGCAGAGATGCTGAAGCCAACTGAGCTGGGCCAACTTGCGAGTGACATTCAAGAAGAAGATTTATCACTAAAGTCCAATCAGTTTGTAAAGTGCAAGCTGATGATTAAATACCAATTTTGTTCTGTCAAATGCCACATGGTGTCTGGAAATTGTAGTAGTTGTCATTCTACTATGTTTTTTAAAATTATGGTTGAAGATACAATCTCTCAATATAACTGCCTTCTAAACATCTCCAAAAATTCTCAGAATACAAAAATCTTCAGTAAACCTGCTTGTAAGAAAAGACAAGAAATTCTTGAGACAATCTTCATCAAGGCCAAACAGTACATTATCAATAAGATCTGCTATGATATGGGCATCTTAAAATGTCTGTAGAAAAATCATAATATTATTGTTGATAGAAAAAGATTGATTTGAACAACAAATGGGACCCTAACAGGTATGACCACTCCAGATCAGTTGTCCTGGGAATAATGGTAATGAAAGAGTACTCCATACTCACCAGAGCTGAAGCCTCACAATCACATGCAATTTAGTTTGGTTTGGTTTGTTGGGTTTTATAGCATATCAACCTTTGTAGGTTATTTAAAGCCAAATCCATTTTTATGTGAATAACAAGTTCCATTTCAAACAATTCAGTTTAGTACAAGTACACAGTTTAATTGTCAAAAACTTTTCTATTCCAAACTATTCAAGCAGTTATATACAACAATTCAGTTTAGTGAAAGTACAGTTTCAATGACAAAAGCAATTCAATTTCAAATAGTTCAGTTTAGCATAAGCACGCAGTTTAAATGTAAGTACAGTTTGATTGTGAAAAACATTTTGAGCTATTCAGTTCTAATTCAGCTAATTCAGTTTAGTATAAGTACAGATTTTGTTTACACACAGTTACATGTCAAACAATTCAGTTTAGCATAAGAATGCCATTAGTTCTATTTAACCCATAGATAGAGCCCTATCATGCAATTTAGCATTATACTCAGAATACTTAAACCTAAGAGTAGAAAAAAATAAAAAATAAATAAAAATAATAATATATATATGAATTCTCGAAATGTGGTTTCCATAGTTGTGTTCGTTCTTGATAGTTTGAGCTCTGTAGCTGATTTTTCAAACACTGAGGCCAGGGCTTCAACCTCAGCAAAACACGCCCCTTTTTTACCTGCGTGAAGAGTGATGCAATTTGGACAGGTAGTTTGAGAGTGGGTCATGGTTATCTTTCGATGGCTGTTTTTATTCCAATATATAGAAGCTATCCTTATAGATGTATGAATACAACTTTGGAAACAACATTTCGAGAATTTACTTGGAAACCCTCCGAAAGTTACACATGAACCAATCACGAGAATTATTAGTAAACAATTAGTCATCAAACTAGGACAGTTTACGCAAGAAGAACTCAACTCAGTACTAAGAAAAATTAAAAATAGAAAAGCAGTAGGGCTTGATGAAATACCCCCAGAAGTATGGAAGACCAGGGAATTCGATGACATACTGCTCTGATACTGTAATACAGTATATAATCAAAACACAAATGGACAAAAGGATGCATCCTCCTCTTCTCTAAGAAGGACGACCTTATTGGATTAGCCAAGAACTGAGGTATAACCCTTACATCCATAGCGGCCAAGATATACAATGCTCTACTATGCAACAGTAGAGAAACCAAAATTGACAACATACTTAGGAAGAACCAAAATGGCTTTCAAGGAAATAGATCCACGATGTCACAAATTTTGACTATCCGTTGAATTCTTGAAGGTGTATGTGAAAAAAAAATAGAGGCAACAATATTATTTGTCGACTTCTCGAAGGTCTTTGACTCCATACACAGAGAAAAGATGGAGCAAAGAGTATTCGCCTACAGGCTACCCAAAGAAACTGTTGCAGCCACAATGATGCTATATAGAAACACAAAAGATGGAGACACAGACTACTTCAACATTGTAGCTGGTATGCCGCAAAGAGACACATTAACCCCATACCTCTTTATAATCTATCTAGACTATGTGCTTAGAATGTCTATTGATAAAATGAAAGACAACAGTTTCAAGCTGACAAAGGAAAGAAGCAGAAAATAATCTGCGCAAACAATTACAGACATGGACTACACCGATGACATAGTACTTCTGGCAATACACTCACCCAAGCTGAAACCCTGCAGCATAGTCTGGAATGAGCAGCTGCTGGCATAGCCCTTCATGTCAAACGTAGACAAGACAGAATACATATGCTTTCATCAAAGAGACAACATCTCCACACTAAATGGTAGTTCTCTGAAACTTGTAGACAAGTTCACCTACCTAGGAAGCAGTGTCTTATCAACTGAGACAGATATCAACACGTGACTAGCAAAGCCATGGACATCTATCAATAGGCTATCAGTCATATGGAAGTCAGACCTGACCAATAAAATGAAACAGTTTTTTTCCAAGCAGTGGTTGTATCAATACTGCTGTATGGATGCACTAAATGGACACTAACAAGATATCTGGATAAAAAGCTTGACAGCAATTACACAAGAATGCTGCGAGCAATATTAAACAAGTCCTAGAGGCAGCATCCAACAAAGCAGCAGCTGTACAGCCACATACCACCCATCACGAAAATTATCCAAGTTAGACGAACCAAACATGCAGGACACTGCTGGAGAAGTAGGGAAGAACTCATAAGTGACATATTCCTAGAGAAGGGTAACGGGAGATCCGCACTGGCAGCGTGACATGATGATTATATATAAAGCACCCAAAAAAAATATTTATATAAAGCACTGAATAAAAAAAAAGATAATTTTAGTTGTACAGCTGTAACTTAAACTCATTTTTTTTACCTGCTTCAACAGCAGCTTAAATCTGCCATCACTGAATGAAGTCATCACTCTAAGTGGAGGCATAAACACAGTGCCTGGCATTTTAATAAAACCTATTGACCTTCCACCCCCTCGCAAATTTCCCTCTTTTCTTGTGTCAGGCAGATTTCAAGTAGGTTTAGCCAGTTTATAAGCATTCAGCTCCTTACTGACTTCAACCAAGCAACGGTCAGTGTTATATATATCAGAAACTCAAGAACAGGAAAACGAATCTAAGTATCTTCAACTGCCCACAAGTTGAGCTTGAATTGGTCAGAAATTGATTACAAAAAAATTGTTTACCGACTTCAAGACTTATCTCTGATAAATGTAAGCACTGTCGTCACTAAAATGTCATCTCACTCCTCCCATGAGTGGCGTTTTTATGCTTGCTTTGGAAAAAAAAATTGCATAAATCATTGCAGCAAATTCTGGTTGCTCATGACCATGTAACATTAAATTGAGGTGTTGGGGCAGCCACATTTTCTCTCTTAGATGTACCATTCATTCTGCTGACCATGTAACATCAAATTGAGGTGTTAGGGTGACCACATTTTCTCTCTTAGATGTACCATTCATTCTGCTGACCATGTAACATCGAATTGAGGTGTTGGGGCAGCCACATTTTCTCTATTAGATGTACCATTCATTCTGCTGACCATGTAACATCAAATTGAGGTATTAGGGTGACCACATTTTCTCTCTTAGATGTACCATTCATTCTGTGTGCTCACTTTGCCATATGGGGTAAGTTGACCTCTTTTTTCCATTCCACAGTTTAACCAGCTGTTTATTGAATACACCATGTGTTATGTAGGTAGATGAGAGGCAACTGATTAATTCTGCATTAGTCACCTGAGGTATTTTTGGCACCCCATTCTTTTTTTTTTTTTTTTAAAATGCTGCTAATTCTTAACAGGCAACGTAATTATATCTCCCTTCCAAGTACTCTCCTGATTAAGTGAACCTACTTAGCACAAAGTGACATCATCCTGGCTTAGCTGTAGTAAAATAGACATAATTCTTTCCTTTTTGGGAGTGGGGGTGCATTACATAAAACATAAGTTTCATTTCAATTAATAATTATAGCTTTAGTTCAAGTATTGATTTATATCATATTGTAACAAAGATTAAATCTTCTGTTATTTTTCTATATTGATCATCATCATATTCATTAAAAAGAATCCTAATAGACTATCCTGTAGGTATTTTCGAAATGAATATGATCTAAATCTTTTGTTTTTTAATAATTCATTTTATTGTATTAGATGAATAATAACCAGCTACATGGTAATCAATCTGTTCATCAGTGACTTCAGAGTTATACTGAAATAGTAGTATGAGTATATATTGGGATCGATAAATGCATCAATCTCGTAAACATTTATAAATTAGTAGTGATTGACAGAGGACTAGACAAACGACAAGGACGAGTGGGTTAAGTTTCAATGTCAGGTCTTTATTGAGCGAATCGTACATGAAAGGTGTGCATGGGTGTAGAATCAATGTTGCTGAATAATGTCTGTGTAGTCTCTGAGGCATTGAAAGTCCGAGCAGAAGAAAGGCATAGACTCGGCTGTCTATAAGTTCTTGGCAACAATACATCTAGAAGATCATGATGGTCTTGGTGTTTGATGCAGATCGTAGGTGTAGTAGTATAGTCAGGTTGAAGATGTGGATGCATTAGTTGCAGAGGCTGGATGATCGATGTCCTAGTGTATTCAGTCTTTGTTTAACTGTGGGTATGTCGATGTGGCCTTGAAGTATGCTAGTCCAACCAGAGTCGTCATTCATGGACTAGGGTGCTGTTGCATGATCTGGTCTGCTGCAATGAAAAATGATGCAGGTGCTAGGTGCTTGCTGAAGCTGGAGTTAGTCTGCAGGTGTCTGGCGCTTGATGATGCCAGAACAGGTGCAGCAGTTGATGCAGGTGTTTGCTGCTGGTTTGTTGCAAGTGTGGCCAGCTGCTACATCATCATCTCATGGTATCTGCAAAGGAGGTTAATGAGGAGACCAAAAGTGATCCTCAGAAGACTCTAAGAAATAGCTCTAAAAAGAGCTGTTTTATGACTTTTAGAACTTGGCACTGAAAAGAGCTGTTTGAGAGGGTTTCAGTGATTGGTTGGAAATTGGTATCAACTGTGCTGAGTCTGTGGCTGTGACTGGTTGGATTCCATGTCAGTTGCTGGCTGGTGGTAGAGGTAGATCCCCCGTTGGCCGCTTACTGCTGGGAGAGGCACATAAACCTCTCTTCTGGGCAAATATGCCCGGCGACACCTTGCTGGTGGCCACTGACTACTGTGTTTATTTAGAACATGGGATAATGGGATATCTCATTGTATTTTGAAGAGGAGCTTTTAAATACGATGTATTCTATCCTGTGGTTAAGAAATATTTTCGAAAAGCCTCACAGAATCAATCTAATTTGAAAAATAGTTTGTATTGACAACAGAAATTCACTCATATATGTAGGAGAGACATTTCATAAGCTGATCTATGGGTGACTCTGTGTTTTTCTTTCATTGAGGATTTTTGGTTTGAGTAGCTGGGGTGGCTATGATAAGTATATTTTACATAATAGTAACACTATATGAATCTTTGCATTGGAGGGAGTAAACACCCTATCAGACCAGCCATGTTTAAATGACATAGCAGACTCATTCAGGATTAAAAAGTTTGTAGCTCGATACAGATAAACATGACTTTGAGAGCTCACTATTTTTTCCTTGTTAACTGTTAATGAAACAAGTGATAGACACAAATTAGATTTACTAAACAAATACATAAAAAAATTTCACTATAATATACACAGGGACATAGTAATACTAGAAGTCTATGAAGTATATTAGTTGAGGGCGACCAGAAGGCTCCTTTTCAATAGCTATGGCACCGATATGTAGGGTAGGACGCTACTCCTATCCCTAGATTGCTCCACTTACCCTTGATCCATACCTTATAATGCTGAGTGTTAAGCAAGGAAGCATCAAGTACTATTTTTAAAAGTCTTTGGTATAACTCAACCTGGGACTGAACATTAGTCTGAGATATTGGCAAACACTCTGTTATGCCAATGGGCCAGTATATATACATACATACATACACACACACGTTATGTATATATAAGTAAGCAGATGCCAACATCATCATAGTATTGCAATTATAGTATTAAGGTGTGTAAAAATATTTTCACTTTTGGTCAAGATTCACTTCAGCATTTTCATACGAAAAAACTGTTTCAAATAAATTTCCATGTTTTTAATCAATAAAACTTTGTCTATTTTAAAAATTATTATTTTTTAACAGTTTTACTGCTTCAGTTTTCCATAGTAATTACATATATTATAAGCTGAACTATCTTATAGCATAATTGCTATTGTAAAGTGAACCCTTAATTGTCTTTAATTGGAATCATTTTGAGATGAGGTTTCTTAATGTGAGAATTAATTTTTATTTATTGTGGACTTTTTGTCCTCATCTTGGTAGTTTTTGTGTTGTTTCTTCTTTCACTACATTTTGGCCAAATTTCACCTCTGGCCTTCTTCAGGTGATTTACCGTGACCTCGGATAGGAATGCTGAGTCTTGTAACCGTATCCCCAGTAATTACTGCCTTCCATAGTTGTTGTCTATCGCACTACGTTTTTTGATAAGTAAACCTCTGGCCGGCTTGACAAGTACAAAAATTCGGTACGGACCCGACCCTGGAAGACCAGATAAGGATTTATAAGACCAAAAAATCCATCCTTGATCGTCTTTCGGGGCCCGTGGCGCAGCGGATAAAGGCTTTGAGTCTCTACAGTTCCAGGTGAACATTGTCAGAAGATAGCAGTTTCAAATCCTACCCAAGCTGGCCAGAGCAATCCAGGAAAAGGAGTAGCGCCCTCCACTACACCTTGGTGTAGTTGTTATAGAGAAGGGAGGCTTCAGGTCACCCTCGACTACAGTTGCCAACACTACATATATATATATATATATATATATATATATATATATATATATATATATATATATATGTAGTTTACTACATTTATAAAAGATAAAGTATGTGCAATATCAGTAATAGAGCATATATATCTAAATTAGGAAAGTGTAGAGTGTTCACCAATGGTCCAGGAGACTGAGGTTCAATCTCAAGTCGAGTCATACCAAAGACTTAAAAAATGGTACTTGATGCCACCTTGCTTAACACTCAACATAAGGTAAGGATCAAGGGTAAAGTGGAGCAATCCAGGGAATGGTGTAGTGCTCTCCCCTACACCTTGGTGTAGTAGCTATTGAAAAGGGAGCTTTCAGGTCACCCTTGACTATGGTTGCCAACTCGACTTTACTTTTAGGATAGTGGAGATACAGAGTTAACGAAGATGTACACACACAATACTAAACTCTGTCAAAGACCGGGTTGCTGAAACATATTTTAAGTGTTTAAATATTTGTAGTAATAATTGTTGTCATATTTGCTGTGACATTTTTAATATAAAGATCTTTAAACGAATAAAATAAATGTTTTTGTTCCAAAATCCATTTTTTTTTCTTTGGAATAACAATCTGATCATTCATGTTCGGAGATGAATTAATGACACAAAAAAATAAAATTATTGGTGACTAGATATTTTTCATAATTCTTGTCATATTTACTCTAATACCGCGTAAAAGGGTTTATTTTTTCGCCCCTCCAAAATTTATATCTTTCTCTTAAAAATA
>OY757915.1:109705057-109800057 GCA_963585895.1 Sepioteuthis lessoniana
GCTCAGAGGCTGTCGTTATGAGACAACTGAGGAGATGAAAGAGGCTGTGATGAAGGTCATTGACACGCTCACACAAGAGGACTTCCATGGGGCCTTCCAGAAGTTGTTGGAATGGTACAACAAGTGCATTGCAGCCGGAGGAGATTACTTCAAAGGGGACTAGAGTTTCATGTGTGTACTATCAATAAAAGTGCCCATACGAAAAAAGTCATGTATAACTCTAATATAAAAAAAATCCAATTAGTAGTCTTACTTTTTGAAATATGGCTTAACAGTAAATTTCCAGTTTGAGGAGAATTTTTAAAAGAATGTCTACTATAATTAGAAATTTTGTTATTTTGAAAGTTTCACTCTTTTTTCTGATAAACTAGTGAATCCAAATTTCTTAAATCTCTCCCAGTAACTGTAATTTTTTTCCCTCTTTATTAGTTTTCTCACTCTTCTTTTTATGCCTTCCACAATCTTAATAAGTAAGTAAAATTAATGACCTTAGTCGAGGGTAACCCGAAGGCTCCCTTTTCAATAGCTACTACACCGAGGTGTAGAGAGGGCGCTACTCCATTCCCTGGATTGCTTCACTTTACCCTTGATACTTACCTTATAATGCTGAGTGTTAAGCAAAGTGGCATTAAGTACCATTTTGAGAGTCTTTGGTATGACTCGACCTGGGATTGAACCCTGGTCTCCTGGCCCATTGGCAAACACTCTACTCATTAGGCCAATTACACCCCAATTTTCATGTCTAGAATGTTATTTGTACTTATCCAAGCCCTTCACCATGATTAAGATATAACACAAAGTTAATTTTTTAAAGGCTAGTTTGAATTCAGAGTTTTCCTTCTAGACACGTTGCCCAATCTGTTCTACTATTTAGCCACACCCTGAGCAGAGGAGAAAATATAATTTCTACTATACAGCTGTGTCCAGGATTGGAACTTAGGTCACTACATTCATTTCCTATGATGATAACCGTTACACCACATGCACTTCAGTCACACCAAAAAAAATAAATAAATGAAGTCTGAACAGAAAAATAATCATATTAGTGAATAAATGTCCTTCTGGGGAGGGGAAAAAAGAAAGAAAGTTTGACTTACTGATTGACAAGCATTTCACACAACTGTATGTGTCCACAAGTGGCTGCAGCATGGAGAGGGGTCCACAACTCACTATCACGAGCATTAACATCAGCACCATATTCCAACAACAGGGCCAACAGCTCCTTACTCTCATCAATACAGCACTGAAAATAGAATGCAGGCTAAAATTACAAAGAGATTTGAGAAAGCCAGAGTATTTAAGGCCATCAAATCAGCTACTTAAGATAGGCTGGATCAACAAATTAATGAGTGTCAAGTGATCTTCAGCCTAGTTGGCTGGGGCTGTAGAATACACAGACGGCATCTCTGCAGAGAAGTAAAACCGCCACCCCACAAATGTCCTGGATACGATACTTAACAATCTGATGGTGAGGCTCTAGTCTTGGAGTTTTGGCAGATGTGGAGCACCCCTTCATAGCCATTGGTCCCAGGACAACTTTGGCCTGGAGTGGTAGCACCTGATAGGGTCCTATCTATGGGTCAAATATAATTGTTTGATATTTAAACTGCAAACAAATGACTTGCTAGATTGAATTGTTAGAAATAGAACTGCTTGATCATTTAACTGTGTGTAATCAAATGACTGATGTTTAATTGAATTGTTGGTGATACATAGCTATACTTGGAACTATTTAACTTTGTTGCTTTAAGTTTACAAATCATATATGTATATCTAATATATACGTATAAACCAGATTTGGCTTTAAATAGCTGACCATGGTTGATATGTCATAACCAAATCAACCAACAATCAAGTGATCTTAATCCAGAATGTTTAAGAAAATGAAAAGATATTTTAAAGCACAGGTTTGGTTTATTTAATGGCATATCAACCCCTTATGGGCTATTTGAAGCCAGAATTCCATTAATTTGAAAATATCTTATAATCATAACTATACTTTCAAAATTCCATTGCAATAAGTTTTTTAACGCTAAAAATTTGCACAAAATTATTTGGGTTGATAAAGTCTTCCATATTACACATCGTTTGTACTTTTAACTCTATGGAAACCAGTTCTCAGGAGAACAATTTTTGGGGCCAATAGAGCCTTACATAAATATTCTGCTTCCTTTTTCAAGCAACTGATGATGCAATTATATGTAGTTTCCTTTTTAAAGAATTCCTATCCAATACTAATAATTTACACAATAATTATGGAAGCATAATAATCTTTCGTAAACAATTATAACTTCAAGTAACTATTCTTAATACAAATAATTCATATACAGTTATGTGGTTTTAAGTAAAATCTAACATTATTTCAGGGGGAACCCTCATGGCGTAAAGACTAAAGTGATGGACTGCAGCCTCAAAGTGAGCAAGTTCAGACTCAAGTTGCACTATTACATTCACTTTCAGACTAATTCCTTTGGGAAAGGCATGTACCTGCTTATCCCTGCAGCTATGGGTTAAATAGTATCACTGCTGTTCTTCAACAAGGATGACTTTGGCATTAAATAACCAACAAAGTTTGGGATGCCATTAAAACAAAAACAAAGAAAGAAGCCTAACATTAATGATTTTCAAGCAGATCTATTTGACATATGGTTGGTTGATTTTATGGCATACCAACCCTTGCTGGGTTATTTAATGCTGAAGTCTTTTTTCAAGCAATTATAAGGTTTTAAGTATTGATTTGATTTTGTGCTTAAGTAGCGACCATCACCAACATTACACTCAAGCTGAGAATGATGATGCTTAGCATCTCACCACCAATCATGCTTGTTCTCCTTTGAAAACATCCACAGGGCCACCCACTCAAGGAGAAAAGGTGTAGGAGGAAGAACTGCAAAACTATGTCATCGAATCCTGGCCAGAGCTGCAGCTGCAGTGACTATGCCTGCTTATCTCATATTGGCCTTGTTAGCTGTCAGCATGGACAACTGCCTTATTTATCTTCGTTCATGAAGCCAAGCCATGATGACATGGCTTCAAGTATGTATTCAATATTTAAGCACACTAATACATTTTTCCAAAATTCCTATCTAATGTGAATAATTTGCACATGGTCATGTGGTTTCAGGGT
Organism: Sepioteuthis lessoniana; assembly: GCA_963585895.1. Taxonomy (NCBI): domain Eukaryota; kingdom Metazoa; phylum Mollusca; class Cephalopoda; order Myopsida; family Loliginidae; genus Sepioteuthis; species Sepioteuthis lessoniana. Next base: position 109,708,185 of record OY757915.1, read on the forward strand.
TTGATTGTGTTTTATGGCATATCAACCCTTGCAGGTTATTTAATGCCAAATCCTGTATATATATATATATATATATATATATATATATATATATATATATATAACAGTGTTGGTTGTCACTAAATTACTTTGTGGGTTTGTGTCGAACCAAGTGTAGTATGCAAGTATGAAGGGTGATATATTCTCCCTTCATACTTGCTCATACGGTAACGATCTGGATATGTATCCAGCTACGTGTGATTGTGGCAGAGAATTCAACAGCTTATGAGGGTTACAAATCCATAAGGCACGCTGGTGCAAACAATGTAATTCTCCTATGGGAGAATGTAAAACAAATGATGGGCTTATGAATTAGGTATATATATATATATATTATAACAGTGTTGGTTGTCACTAAATCATTTTGTGGGTTTGCGTCAAACCAAGTGCAACAATATATGGAGAGTGCTCAATATCTAGGATAGAGCTATTATATAATAAATAAATATATCTTAGATATATGTACTTAAACAATGTTTTACAAAAAAAAAATCCATGAAACCCAGGGGTCGCAGTCTAAATTCCATGAATTAAGTACATATATATATATATATATATATATATATATATGATTTGTAAACAAATAGTTTGTAGGTAACATTATTTTTTAACAAGCCAGAGCTAATTTGTTTACACACAGTTAAATGGTTTTAATAACACTTATCTAGCACTAATAGTCCGATTTGCTCACAGTTAAAAGCTATTAAGTATTGCTATTTAACACCAATAATTTAAATATTAATCAATTGTACACATACAGTTAAATGGTATCAAAAATTTGTGATCAAACACTAATAATTATTTTCAATATTAATCATTCGTTTGCATACAGTTAAGGTTTCAAGTACTGTTATCCATCACTAACAATTCTATTCCCCATTTTTTATTTGCTTGCACACAAATGGTTTTAAGAATAGTAAATGAGAGAATAGTTCTATTTGGTTGGTTGGTTGAGTTTCACGGCTCATCAACCACTATGGGCTATTCAATGCCAAATCCGGTTTACACATATGAATTATATATGATTTGTAACCATTTCTTATATAAACTCACTTTTCTTTTAAATTCATGTTTTGATCCATTCGACCCATAAGTAGGACCCCAACAGGCACCATCACTCCGGGTCAGAGTGGACCCACTACAAGCTGTAATTGTTGAGATTTATGGTTTTGCGTAGGGTTATTTGACAAAACTTTTTATATATTTGGTTGATTGGTAGGTTGATCCATTGAATATTTTGGATTGTAATGATGTATTATATTTTAGGTACAACCCTGCCTCTCTTAAAAAAGAGGACATCATCCATATTGATTTTCTCAAACAGATCTCTCATGTTATCTGCTTTAAAATGTCGCTCTCTGGTGGTAGCTAGTACATCACATTTTATTAGGATATGTTTAATGGTGTAAGGCATCTGGCATGTCAAACACTGTGGTGGTTGTTCCTGTTTGAGGATGAAAGAGTGGGTGAGTTTTGTATGACCTATATGCAGTCTGGATATAATGACTTGTTCCATTCTTGATTTTCGAAATGCTGGTCTCCATTCTCCCACAGTGGGCTTGATTTGGAAGAGCTTATTATTAATGCTATCATTCCAGCATTGTTGCCATTTTGTAACAAAGAACCTATTTATTTGTGGTTTCAAGTCAGTATATGGGATGCTGGTATTGTCAGGGCTCAGATCTAAGGCTGATTTTGCTGCCGAGTCAGCTCTTTCATTGCCACTCACTCCAATGTGGCTTGGAATCCAGCACATGATTATTTCTATTTGACTCATAGATGGTACCCTAACAGGTACTACCATGTTATCTCAGAATGGATGTGGAACTAATTGCAATGAAGGGGTACTCCACATTCCCTAAAGCTTCATCATTAGATGGTTTCATGTTATACTCAGGACACATGTTTGGGAGAGGGGTTACCCCTCAGCAAAAGTGCAGTTGGCATATTCCACAGTCACAGTTAACAAGGCTTAATATTATGGTTTCAAGTATTCTGATGTAATATTAATAATTTTCAAAAAGATTTATTTGACCCATAGATAGGACTCTAACAGGTACTACCACTCTGGTTTAAGATGAACAGGTGAGTAATGGTGATGAAGGAGTACTCCATAGAGCCCAGATCCAGAATTGGAGCCTTACCACCAGATGCAGTTTAATCTCAAAACTTTATACGGAGGAGGGTATTATTCCTCTGCAAGGAATGCAATCAATATATTCTGAGCTCTGTGGTAAGTGCGGATAGCACATTAATCTACTTAAGCACAAAACACAAAAAAGCTTTTATATATCAGTCACACTACCTGGTCTCATCATAGAGTAACGAGAAATTCTGTTATGGTAAGACATTGTGTTACTCAAAGTAAACATGGATTGCAATACATTAATAATGGAAAAATTGATTTTGTACTTATGACTAGCACTTTCTAAAACCTTTGTTAGTATTACCCAATAAAAAAAAATATTTGTCCGAACTATTTAAATAAGCATGAAATCTGTTGCAGGGAACATTGAGGAACAAGTGAGAGTCTAAATTAATTTACCAATTTGACAACCTTTCCAAATTGCAATGCCAGATAACCTTTTTAATCTCTTTGATCAATTCTAAACAATATTTCAGGATAAAAAATACTTTCTTTATTCTTTTTAAAAAGACAATTTAATTCTATTAAAAAAATTTTTTTCACAGAAATTAGCATCTGGAACCAGAAAAAAAAACCTTAATGCTTACCTTGTTGATTGCAATAAAATTTGGTTCTTTTATAATGTTCCTGTTTTTAAGTCTCAAAATGAAGCAATTAGAAGCAAATAGTTTGTCTGTTCAAATACTTATGAGAAGTAGTATATAAGAAAGGCAAAAAACAAGTCTTGGCAATAAAATCAAAATGCTAAAATTCCCCAAAATAGTGAGTGTGTGTGTGAATAAGCAAATTGTTTAAAAAAAGTCTTTCTTAAATCAAGAAAGGATTCTAATACTGGCCAGCGGTGGAGGATAATAATTAAAAAAAAAAACAAAAAAAAACTTAATCTCAAATCCTCATATCAGTTTCATGGATTAGAAACACAATCATCAGTTGAAAGACAACAGGCTCTTGTCTTTCATCTAATGATTGTTTTTTTCAATACATGAAACTTTAAGTATTGAAGCCAATAAAAAGAGATGAGATAGCAGTTTATATATATATATATATATATATATATATACACACACACACACACATATATATATATATATATATTCTAAGATCTAGCAATTGATAAATTAGGATAAAGTTGGTGGTGGCTAAATATTGGTTCAATGATTGCCGCATATTCAGTGACAATTTTTTGAGAGAGTAAAACTGAATCGCCCACCCACTAATTCACATTTTTGTGTCATTAGAGTAACAATTTAACTGTCCAGGTTTCTTCAAGTCTCATAATGAATTAATGGAAAAATTTTAATTGTAAAAATTTTTAAGTAAATGAGTAAAATGGTTGAAATACATTTTTTTTTTTAAAGAAATTCATTCTTATCTTTGCCCCTCCCCATTTTCATTTGTTGAGGTTAGAAAAATCTCTTAACTTAAATAAAAAATATATATACATCACTTGTCAATTTTTTCCACTTCCTGATGAGAGATCATTTGTTGATAAAAGTTGAATTGTATTCACACAGAATTCTAAGAGTGTGTATATATATATATATATATATATATATATATATATATATATATATATACACACATACTTTTAAGAAAAACAAAAACTGCTCACATTAGGATTATAAATTTATTTCCATCCAGTTATGGGTATTGATATGAATCAATAACACCAAAAAGAACAGGACTTCTTCAGATCCAATAGATAAAAGAAATACAGCCAGAAAAGACACAGAAGGGAAGGATGGGAGGTGAAGAGTTTCCTCTCGATTTGTCCACTTCCAGTTTTTCTTTTTATTACTGATCGGAATCACAAAGTAACTAGACATATATTCTAAACTCACTTTCTACAGTAAATTAAATTTAGAATTTTTAAAATCTTAAATTCTAAATACATTTCAATGTAAATCTCCAGATTAAACAATAATTTAGGGAATTACAACAATTCTTATTAACCTTACATAAAGATTACAGTAATACTTATCCTAAATTAAATTCAAATTTTAAATTCAAAATTATATTCATGCCTATTAATTCAGTTACCTTTCCAATGAAACATACATTCACCTCACATGGTGTCTTCCCATTTTTTTATTTTATTCATTTCACCTCAAATATGGTTTCTAGTATTGCTATGTAATACTAATAATTCAATTTAACATCAGTAATTTGTTAGCTCACACTTAAGTGGTTTCAAATGTAGAAAAGGATAAGATATTTCAATTGAATCCATAGATAGGACCCTAAGAGGTTCTTTTCCAAGGAGAAGTTTTCCTTATATGGGATCTTACACTGTACTTTCTGATATCATTAACATTATATTGAGAGGTTTTAAAGCTTTATTATTATTATACATTGAAATAATTTCAGGGGGGGCGGAATTTGCTATTCTATTAAAACAAAATCTGTCTTACCTGATGGAGTGCTGTCAGGCCATCTTCATTGGTTAAATTAGGGTCAACATTATTCATTAATAACAAACGAACTGAAAACAGAAGAAAAGAAAAGTAATATGAATGACGAGTTTTTCTTTCATCTTTTGTTGCTTGTTTACAATTTGTAGTAGTCCTAATAGTATGTGGTGCATTTAATAAGTTTCCAGACTTTTTTGTACAGGCATTTAAAATTGTCATAGACTCTTGAAAATTCACTATGTTATTGCTATACATCTTATGAGATGACTGACCGATTTTTATGATTTCAGCTTCAAATGAATAGCTACAGCAGTAATTGGAATACACCCTATTAAAGCCTGATTGTCACAGCTGCTGAATTTCAAAAATGACATCTGACACTTTAGAAGAACGATATGCAATAAAATTCTGTTTTAAACTTGGAAAAAATGCCACAGAAATGTATGGAATGCTTCAGACTGCTTTTCGACCATCTTGCATGAATCGAGGATCAGTTTTTGAGTGGCTTAAGAGATTCAAGGAAGGCAGGGAGTCTGTGAGAGATGATGAGAGGTGTGGGAGGAGTAAGGAAGTCAATACACCAGAGTTGATTGGCTAAAGGCTTAGGGTTAGGGTTACTATGTTGAGGTTTTAAGGAAGTTCAGGAAGAGATTCCATTGGAAGAGGCCAGCACTCTTCAAATCAGGTCAGTGACATTTCCACCAGGACAATGCACCAGTCCACAACTCCATCCTCGTCACAGACTATTTGACCAAGATGGGCATCAACACAGTTCCTCACCCTCCCAATAATCCAGACCTTTCTCCCTGTAACTTTTGCTTATTCCCTAAGCTCAGAGGCTGTTATCGTTATGAGACAATTGAGGAGATGAAAGAGGCTGTGACGAAGGTCATTGACACGCTCACACAAGCGGACTTCCATGGGGCCTTCCAGAAGCTGTTGGAATGGTACAACAAGTGCATTACAGCCGGAGGAGATTACTTTGAAGGGGACTAGAGTTTCATGAGCGTACTCTCAATAAAAGTGCCCATACGGAAAAAGGCTGGAAACTTATTTAATGATCCTCGTATGATCAGATTTTGTGAGGCAAACAATAACAAGAATTAGTATTTTATTTTATTGTTGGTTTGTATTGTAATAATAATAATGATAATAATAATAATAATTGGTATTTATTCAGTTTTTTTTCTTTTAAGTAAAAATGCTGTTGTCAAGTTAAAGTATGAACTGCTATTAACTATATAGAAATTGGATCTCTGATGAAATGAAAATGGGTTTTCTTCCAAGCTGTAGCTGTATCAGAACTACAGTATTGCTGCACCATTTGAACTCTAACAAAACAGATGGGAAGTACATAAGGATGCCGTTTTGAATCAATCTTGGAAGCAGCACCCCATGGTCATTTGTACAGCCATTTACCTCCAATTTGATAAACCATCAGAGTTAAGATGAACATAGGCATTTGTTGAGAAAGTAAAGACCAACTCATAAGTGACTCTTGCATAAAACTTAATAAATCAGCTCTGTGGACACTGGGTGCCGTCTAAATGACTTACCAAGTGTTGTGTTATGAAATCTGTAAGGTTGACACATATTTAAAAAAATAAGAGGTATTTTATTCCAGAGAGAATAAAGTACACAACTGAGTATGCTGACAAATGTAAAGAACAAGTAGTCATAAATTGCTGTCTCAGTCGAGAGCAAAGCACTGTTTTAAATAGTCTTTAGACTAGTCCACCTGGTGGGAGTGCTCCAGCTCCCCCCAACACCAAGTGTAATAGCTGATAAGGACGGATGCTGTCAGCATACCTTGATGATCTGCATTATCATAATAATAATCAGGTAATTTTACATTCTCTGACTTTAGTCCAACCAGTATGAATCTTTATTTTGGAACAGTTGTAGAATATTAAATAATCTGATCATTAGAGTAAAAAGTAATGATATAAGAAAATGTTAGCAAATATTAACAATGAAAATAAGAATGAAAACAAAAAAAAATAACTTCATTTGCTACAAAAAGAACTTTTTTTTTGCTGAATTCAAATTTGAAGTTAGAATTTAGTCATCCTATAACCATGAATTAGAGAAAACAAGCCAACTTTATAAAACTAGCGGTCAACTTATATGGCAAGGCTAAAATCCAAACCCTTACCACAGTGGAACAATATTCCCAACTACTAATAGACACCACTTAGCCTAACAACAACAGACTGCCACAAAGATTTCCAACTCAAATTGGTGTTTGGTGGAGATATGTAACAAATTAACCGAGATTGATATAAAATATAAATCAAGTATTATATTAATGCTATATTAGATGCTGTTTCCAACAGTTGATGCACTGACTGTAAATACTAACAGGACCAGTATGTCAGTCAGACAAATCTTGATAAGAAACAGAAAATATTTTCCCCTCTATCAATCTATCTATTTAGATAGAGTATGTGAGCAATACTTCCCACATTTTAAATAGTCCCCTGTATGGTATAAGTGAACTAAGGCAAGAGGCAATGGTAGCTCCATCTAGTTAAGATCTCATATTTTCTTAAGATACAATCACTTATGATCATGGATTGAACTGGTCCATACTGTAAGTTTGCTGGGAAGAAGTTGTTTTAAGACTGGTAGCTTACTGTGTGTTGAGGCGGGGGTTCAACTTATACAGCAGGTATGGCTCCAACACAGAATTTTGAGTTAAAAATCTTGAGATCAACTTGTATACCATAATTTACTGTTATCCACATTCAAATATTGCATACAGAATGTTACACTGCATGCCATATTATTTGGTTAGGTTCCTTTGTTTCATGGTATATCAACCTACATAGGTTAATGTTATTAAGGGTCAATAAATAAATAACTCAACACAGAGATATGAGGACCACACAAATGTATCCAAGTCTCTGAGGAAGAACTCCTTGGTTCAACGTACACGAAGACAGTCAAGGTGCTTACTACAGCTGTGGCTGCTGCTCTCTACCAGCTTAGTTCTTGATTTAATATACCCTTTGGGTAAGTCCATTATTTTGGTCATATATATATATATATATATATATATATATATATATATATATATATTAGTCATGATGGAGCCCGTGGTGTAATGGTTGCTGTCTTAGGAAATGGACACGGCGACAAGAGTTCAAATCCTGGCTTGGAAAGCAAAATCAATTGATTGATTTTAATGGTAGGTCAACCTGTCTAAGATAATGTCTTGAGGTTAGGGAATCACATTCATTGCACATTCATATCTATTCTTTTTGAGCAACCATTTCTTAAAAGTTTTTGCACAGACATGATATTAAAAAATGACTATCTAGTTGTTATGGTCAAGGAGAGGTTCAAATGATAACATGACTCGGAAATGTGTGATAAGAAATATATTGCAAGAAAATAGTACATTTATAAACGATAGCTGGGAGAAACCCCTCCTCAGCTTAACAAAATCATGAATATTAATGTCCATTCTTGGTGACGGCTCCGAGACTGTCACATGAGGGCAAGTCTATCTGTTGGGGAGACACCCTAATACTAATATAAATAATTTGTACACAATTGTAGGGTTTAAAATATTCCTTTTTAACAATTAAAATTATACGGCTTCAAGAATTTATTTCTATTAAATGATAATCATATATTTTCACATGGTTTTAAGTAACAAATAATAATCCTTAGTAAAAAAAATTCATAGCTTCAAGTAACTATTCTTAATACAAATAATTTACACTAATATGATTTCAAGTAACTAATAATAATCCTTAGTAAACAATTAGAGCTTAATACAAATAATTCACACTAATATGATTTCAAGTAACTAATAATAATCCTTAGTAAACAATTAGAGCTTCAAGTAACTATTCTTAATACAAATAATTTACACTAGTATGATTTCAAGTAACTAATAATAATCCTTAGTAAACAATTAGAGTTTCAAGTAACTATTCTTGATACAAATAATTTACTGTCACATGATTTCGAGTAATAAGTAATAATATTCCTTAGTAAACAATTATAGCTTCAAGTAACTATTAATACAAATAATTTACAGTCATATGGTTTCAAGTGATTAGCAATAATAATCCTCAGTAAAAAAAAAAATATATATATATAGCTTCAAGTAACTATTCTCATTACAAATAATTTACAGTTATATGGTTTCGAGTAATAAGTAAGAATATTCCTTAGTAAACAATTAGAGCTTTAAGTAACTATTCTTAATACAAATAATTTACAGTTATATGGTATTAAGTATCTCAATCAAATATGAATAATTTTTAAATAAATCTATTTAACCCATCGATAGGACCCTAACAGATATGACTACTCTGGCTCAGAGTGGACCTAGGAGTCATAGGAATGAAGAAGTACTCCACACTCCCCAAATCCCTTTTTGGTGGGATGAGTCTTATTCCCCATCAGGGAATATAATCTGTGTATTCTAAACCTCAATGATAAAGCAGAGATATTATCGAGTAAAATATTTTGTTAGTGCAATAAACTTCATAAATTTTTCTTCAATTTATCTTTGAAATAAACTTTCTGAATTCTGATTACATTGACGTTTGGACCCCAAGTAACAAGATCCTTCCTTAAGCAAATATTTAACATTTATAAAATTGAAATATAGGAAAAATTTTCTCAGCCCAGACTGCTGTCAAATACATATTTGAAAATGGTCCGATTCTAAATCAAAACCAGTTAGATGTTGGAAACTGTCAGAAAGCCAAGAAAATTTACCAGATTATAAAAAATTAAAAGATGCCAAAAAACGCAGGATTTAATATCTGCCACACATTTTGTCTGGAGAATATCCAAGAGAATGTATAGGCATACCTCAGTTGTCTTCTGCTCATAATTTTTGGCAATAACCAGTTGCAATAAATGACACCTAACCTCTGTGGTCCAACCAATTACATTCTTAACATAGTCAAAGCTTATCAGAATAAAAAATAAAAAACGAGTAAATATTTAAAAAAATTTGACTTTTCCTTAATAATCATAAGGGAAATTTTTTTTAAAGCAAATCAGTCATTTTCTATGACTTTATCTTTGCATGATATAATTCGGATATTGCGTATTTACAAGATATACTTTGGATATTGCATATTTACATGATATACTTTGGATATTGTGTATTTACATGATATACTTTGGATATTACATACAAATGTTGCACAAATCCAAAACAACAGCCCTGCTGCAAACAACAAAGCCTTTGAAGATGACAAGTTTCAGGATTAACGAATAGCCCTAAAATCATTTACCTGGAGTAAAGACAATGCACTGCTTCATGTCTTTCATATAAACAGCCATTTGTACTGTGAGGAAAGTGCATGCATAGGTTCGAGTCCTGATGTTACTATCACATACGAATATGCAGGAGTCATCATCATGCACATAACAACTTATCCAAAATTACACCATGTTGAGTTTATTGAGGATTGTTGGGAGGATCAAATCACATGACCAGTAATATTACTATACCATTTGAATTCAGAGTAAAGACTTGGTTCCTTATAATTGGGCAGTTTAGTCTTTGTCCAGGATATATGAGTTGACAAAGTAAAGTCTTCCTCAAAGACAACAGCCAATTTATATATATATATATATATATATATATTAATCATGATGATGCCTGTGGTGTAATGGTTATCATCGTAGGAAATGGACACAGCAACACGAGTTAAAATCTTGGACGAGACTGATTGCATTTCATATAGCATTAATACCCTTGGGAAAGGTATGAATCTAATTATTCTCCCTCCAGCTATGGGTAAATAGTAGGGCAGACTAGGTTCTTCAGCCTTGGGGAGGCAACTAGTCTAGGAGAAGGAAAACCCTGAATTCAAACCTGTTAAACTTCACTTAAAAAAATTGACCAAGTCATATCCTGCCTGAGTGGAGGGGTTGGTAAATATATTAGTCATGGTGAACTTGGACAGTTTACCCAAGAACTCAATTTAGTACTAACAAAAATTAACAGAAAAACTACTGGGCTTGACGAGATACTCCTAGAAGTATGGAAGATAAGGAAATTTAATGATTTACAGCTCCAATTCTGCAAAGCTGTTTATAACCATAAAACAATACAGAGATGGAGGAAAGGCTGCATCTTCCCTTTCACAAAAAAAAAAAAAAAAAAAAAAAAAAAGACCTCAGAATCACCAAGAACTACCAAGGCATAACTCTTACTTCCTTAATTTATAATGCTCTGCTGATCAATTGTATTAAATGAGAAATTGAGAAAATTCTTAATAAAAATCAAAATGGTTTTCTGAGAAATTGATCCACAATTCACAGATTCTGACAGTCCATTGAATCAGAGGAGTTTGTGCATAAAACCTTAAGGCAACACTCTTGATTGTAAATTTCTCCAAGGCATTTGATTCCATACAGAGGGAAGATGGAGCAAATACTTCTTACTTATGGTCTCCCCAAAGAAAATGTTACAGGTGTAGGTTTGGTTTCTTTGTTTAATGGCATATCAACCTTTGTAGGTTATTTAATGCCAAAGCCATTCTCCAATAAGAACAGTGGGGGTACTATTTAACCCATAGCTGGGAGGATAAGGGGGTTCATACCTTTCCCAAGGGTATTTGCCTGAAAGTGAACGTAATAGCGTGGCTGGTGTACAAACTCGCTTACTACAATTCCGCAGTCCATCGCTTTAACCATTTCACCACGAGGACACCCCTGTTACAGGTATAGTAACACAAAAGCTAAGGTTCACTTGCTGTATGGCAACACAGCGGTCTTTGACTTTGTTGCTGGAATTCTGCAAGGAAATACATTAGCACCCAATCTGTTCATAATCTTCCTAGACTACGTACTTCTAACACTGATAGAAGTATAAAATGAAAAGAAAATAGCTTAACACTAAAAAAGCTAAGAAGCAGACAATGCCCTACAGAAACTATTATGGACACTGACTATGCAGATGATATAGTGCTTCTTGCAAATACACCTACCCAAGCTGAATCCCTGCTGTATAGCCGGGAACAGGCAGCAGGAGGCATGTGAATGTGGATAAAATGGAGCACATCTGTTTTAATCTAGGAGACATCTTCACCTACCTTGGGAGCAGCATCCCATCTACTGAAAGTGATATCAATTGGTTATTGATCACATAGAAGTCTGACCTATTTGATAACATAAAACAATTTCTTTCAAGCCGTGGTTGTGTCAATACTACTTAATGGATGCACCACATGAACATTGACAAAACGTAGAGAGAAAAAGCTTAACGGGAACTGCACAAGAATGCTTATGAGCTATATTGAACAAATCCTGGAAGCAACATCCTACAAAACAACAGTTTTACTGCCACCTACCTCCCATCTCTAAAACCATCCAAATAAGATGAACAAGGCATGCAGGACTTTGCTGTAGAAGCAAGGACAAACTAATAAGTGACATTATCTTATAGACCCCATTCACATAGATGTGCCAGTGTTGCCCGACTAACAAGAACCTATTGACAATAGCTCTGTACGAATACAGGATGCAGTCAGGAAGACCTGCCATAAGCAATGGAGGATAGGGATCAATGACAAAAGAGAGTTTAGGAAACCTGTGCTAGCAGTGCAATGATAATGTTGATTATATACAAACACACACACACACACACACACATTTTAAGAACGGAAGGTCCACAAAGAGATTTGTATTTTTTTAATTTATTTATTTTGTTCTTAGATACATGTATGTTTCTAGCTGGTTGCTTTTGTCAGAGAACATATGGCACAAGGCCTTGTTAATGGGGGTACTCAATGAGACTTGAACTCACACATGTTAGCAGTTGAGCGAGTTCAAGTCTCATTAAGCATCCCATTAACAAAGCCTGGTGCCGCTTATGTTCTCTGACGAAAGCAACAAGCTGGAAACATACACGTATGTAAGAACAAAATAAATAAATTCAAAAAATACAAATCTCTTTGTGGACCTACCTATTTTAGAATATCTTCATTCTCTCTTTGGACCTAAAAAAAAAAAAAATAAAAAATAAAAACACATATATGTATATTTTGTCTGCAAGTTACTGTTTACATAAGTTTGGTTAAAAGCCACAGGGAACTTTTTTATGACATGTTAATTTTTTTTTTTCCTAGCTTTCTTGTTAGTTCCTTTGTATCATTATTTACAGCTTATACACTGAAGTGCGAAGAGAGAAAGGGAAACAAAAAAAAAAAAAAAAAAAAAAAAAACCAACTGAGCAACACCAAAGAGAGGCAATCCATCACTGGAACTCTGTTACTTACTGAACCCTCCTCCAGGCGACACTGTATCCAACTGTCTTTTGAATTGTTTACCAATGACACCGTCTTTGCTATTAATCTCTATACCTCAGGGGCAAAAGAGTTCTGAGACAACTCTCACTATGCCCTTCCCTTATAGTTGGCAAAGCATGCCGGTCACACGTGGTCAACATGCACAAATATTGCAGTACCAGTGCGTACTAGTTTTCTCCTTGCATTAACACTCCGCATACCAAACGAAGACGAGCTCTTTTATGGCGACGATAAGGTAAGTCATAATCTGATGCAAATTCCTGACTGTTGCGTCTTCAGACATGAATTTAATAGAGTCCCTGTGGTATACTTGCTAACATGCTGGACCACAGTCTTAAAGAAGTGAGTTCAAATTGCTGTGATACATTCACTTTCGGGTTAATACCCTAGGTGTAATGTAATTGAATGGCTCATAGAAAATTGAAATTGGAATAAATAAATGAATAAAGCAGACAGTAGTTGCCAGATAACAAGGGCGAAGCACTCGTGGTAATTAAAAATGACTAGGGAGGACTAGAGGTCTGGGGATCGTGTGCACATGTGCAGAGCAAGCAGAAGCAGATGTACCTCCCATCCACACGACAGGTGGCAGTGAGGAGACGACTTGTGTCTTTTCAGGAGTGAACAGTGAGCTGTGATAGGGTAAAGACAGATGATAGAACACGAGACACAAAGATGTAAGGAGACAAATGCTTATGAGCCCCAAATTTTGGGGGTACTCCAAAGGGGAGACTTAGCTTATAAATGACCAAGCAGATAAGCATGTTAGAACCAGGAAAAAATTCAAGGTCTGTGTCTGCTCATCTTTTTCTCACTAGGGCTATTAAAATTGTCAAGTTGACTAGGTCGTCTCATGTTTCTATACTCTTTCTTTCTCCCAGCGGCTACCTACTATTTAGTAGTAAATAAACCTTTGCGTAGTTTAACAGAGTTCTTGTGTTCATCTCCTTTTACCATGGTGGGGTCACAAAGGGGTCCAAAGTCTTTTAGGTTTGGTTTGGTTTCTTTGTTTAATGGCATATCAACTCTTTTTAGGTTATTTAATGCCAAAGCCATTCTCCTAGAAGAACAGTAGTGGTACTATTTAACCCATAGCTGGGAGGATAAGGGGGTTCATACCTTTCCCAAGGGTAGTTGCCCGAAAGTGAATGTAATAGCGCAACTGGAGTACGAACTCGCGTACTTCGATTCCACAGTCCATTGCTTTAACCATTACACCACGAGGACACCCCCCAAAGTCTTTTAGTACCACATGGTACTAAATGTCTTTTTCATACTGCAATGGTACACAAGGGAAAGGTTTGAATCTTCTTATCCCTTCAGCAATGGCTTAAATAGTATTACTGCTGTTGTTCTACAAGGATGACTTTGGCATTAAATCATCGATTAAAGTTGATATGCCATTAAACAAAGAAAGAGCTAGAAAAATCTTAATTTGTTTTATTAATTTTATTAGAATTGCTAGTGTCCTGTCAAAACAAAATGTTCAGCTATGTTCTTCTTTCTAGGTGAGGTTGAAAACTTTTTGAACAATCCTTATACACTTGCTGTTTCATTGAATATAATTATAGCAGACATCTTTGCCACAGATTTTTCACCAATGTGTAAATACATGTATACACAGGATTGATAGGTGAGAGAGAGAGAGAGTGTGTGTATGGTTAAATCTTTCCTTTATTAAGTAAACATATACATAAGAAGGTATACACATGCTCAGATATCTAAAGAGAAAAAAATAGAAGTACACACATAGGATGGTAGTTGTGTGTGTGTGTGTGTGTGTGTATATATATATATATATATATATATATATACACACACACACACACACATTCACAAAGTACAGCTTAGATTTAGCAAAAGGCCCTTTATACAGGGTATTTAGAATAAAACTACTCAATAGGAACTGACCAGTAAAACTACTTTGCTGAAATGTATATATTCACCTAATCCCATTGCCATATGCAGGAAGTGACACAAGGTTGATTTTTAAGTGGAGTAAAGCTGGTTTGAAATCAGTTTTTGTTTTACTAGATTGGTTGCCAAACTAAAGCTAAAGAACCTACTCTACCCTACAATTTGTTAATAGCTGAAGGAAAAAAATGGATTCATACCTTTCTGAATGGTATTAGCCTTGTCAAGGATTTTAACACAGGAGGCTGATTCCATTCTCTAAAATCATTATATTATACTAAAGTGCAAGTGTGTGCATTATATATATATATATATATATATATATATATATATATATATAAAGAGAGAGAGAGAGAGAGAGAGAGAGAGAGAGAGAGAAAACAGTGAGTTTAAGGTTCTTATTTATAATAGTAGAGAGCTTAATATCAGGGACAGAGCATATGTAAACATACACGGAAATCAACTCTGCAGGTTAATACCTTACTTGATAGTCAGAAGATTATGTTAGATGTGAATCTTTAGTGATAATTTCAGCATCCATACTATTACACATGTAAACATATATATATATATATATATATATATATACACACACACAGACACTTATTTTTATTTTATATAGACACACACGCACACGATTGGCCTAATGAGTAGAGTGTTCACCAATGGTCTGGGAGACTGGGTTTCAATCCCAGGTCAGGTCATTCCAATTACACACAAAATAGTACTTGATGCTGCCTTGCTTAACACTCAGCATTATAAGGTAAGGATCAAGGGTAAAGTGAAGCAATCCAAGGAATGGAGTAGCACCCTCCTGTACACCGTAGTGTAGTAGTCTTTGAAAAGGGAGCCTTCGAGTCACCCTTGACTAAGGTCAGCAACTTTACTTTTGTATATATATATATATATATATATGTTTCTCTTGGTATCTGAAAATAGTTCATCTCTACAAAACCATCTGTAAGCTGAAGTAATTGAAGAAGCAATTACCATCATTTTATACGGAAAAAAATTTCTTCAGCTATTTCCAGGTTCACAAAACAAACCAATATATATATATATATATATATATATATATATATATATTTCTTTTTTTCTCAATTCACAAACAAACCTACATGAGATTTTTATGATGAAGCAAAATAAATAAATAAAATGGTTCCACATCACAGCAAGGAACCTTGTTCAGTATGGGATGGAAAGTCCTCACACATGTTTCATATTCTTCTGAACTCATTTCACTCTATTCAGTACTTGTGTGGTCAGCAATTCCATCAAATCAAAGACATTAAAAATTTGCACATAGAATTCACTAAATTATAACTGGGATACCAAATTAAGCTAAAAAAAAAAAAAAAAAAGTGGGTATAGAAACCAGGAAGAAAATCTTTTTAACTGAATAAAGTTATGATTAAATATGAATAAAACATTTCGCAAAATATCAAAATTTTTTTTTTAAATGCCGAGAAATTTTTACATCTATCTTATAACTTATAAAACTGAAATATCCACACATGCACGACACAAATTCAGGAAATCTGAACAGGACATTAAATGTAGAAGAGAATTTTGTTGCTAACCTTTTTAGAATTGTCGTTTATTATACCAAAAGGAACAACTTTATTTTTTCATGGTCACATACTCTAAACTTTTAATAATTCAAAGGTTGTTTTCTTTGGCCAATATCTATTCTATTTCAATCTTATGATGTCGAAAACAAAAACTTAATTCTCCTTGGTGAGATTTTGCTTTATTCAGACCTCTAATATAAGAGAAAGAGAGAGAGAAAAAAGGATAAAGTTCTTTTCTTTTGTAATCATCCCAAATCAAACAAAGGATAAGCTCTCTTTATTTTATTTTGGCTTGCAATTTCCGGAAAGGTAGAGATGAAGACAACTAATTGAAACCGACTACTGTGCTTTACTGGTTACTGATTATAATGCTTCACCCAATGCAACCTTTGGAGCACCCAGTGCTTTATAAGGCCTGATGTAGAGAGCTATGATGACCAGGTTATTGGAAGTGGCCAGAGGATTGGAAATAGAAAAAAATTTATTCCTTTATGGTCTCAGTCTACACACACACAAACTCTACATCAAAACACACCATAACAAAAGCTATCGACAGACAAGGGCCCAACAACTCGGTTAAAGATATCAACTACTGGACTACCCCAGTAGAGAGATGACTCTTTTTGGGTGCACTGATAATGAGAATGGCACATTGGTATACTAGATGAGAGCCAACAGAAAAGTTCATAGGCCGACTAAGATGAGCTCAGGAAATGTGACCAAATGTGGTTTATTTTTCAACGTAGTCTCCCCACTGTGTTCCAAACAGTGCTGCAGTGCTTGAATCCCACTGGTCAAAAAAGTTGTCAATAGCAGATGTGGCTCACCATTTACTCATATCATATACACACATATAGGTCTCTGTGTGTGTATATATATAAATACACACACACACACACACACACACACACACACACTTATGTCTGTTAAAACAAAAAGAGAGAAAAGGGAAGAGAGAGAGTTGGTTTGTTTTTTTTAATTTTATATTACACAAGTGTCCCATGTGCAATAGCACTCCTATTTACTCAGGGACAAAAAATGAAAAGCTGGAAAAGAAAACCGAGAAGTCATCCGATTTCGGATCAGAACAATTGAAGGTGTTTGTACGGATGAATGGATGAAAGAAATGAAGAGCCGAATGCTCACTGTAGGAATGATTTTGGAACAGTCAAGGAAGAGAGAGAAGAGAGAAGGACAGGTGATTTCCAATTTTCCCTTTGACTTAAGGCTATTAGAATAAATAGAAAAATACCAGAAACTTCTGTCTGCCATCTTCAAACAGAATCCCATCATGTGAAAGATACAAGATCCAAAAAATCAGGGCAATGAGCATGTGAGTATGATGCACAAAAAGACATTTCTAATGGACAGGGTGTATACAGAGATAAATTTTGATAGGTATACGAAAAAAGAGTATATATTAGCTTCACGTGCAATATACATCTACATGTGTATACAAGTGAGTACGCAAGAGTGTATCAATATATTCATGCAATATGATAGCAAGCTTTTGTTTCAGTCGTATGTGTGTGTTTACCCAACCCCTCCACACAAACAGGATGTGACACAAGGTCAATTTTCAAGTGGAGTTTAACAAGTTTGAATTTTCCTTCTAGACCAATTGCTATACCAGGGTTAAAGAGCCCATGCTGCCCTATTATTTACCCATTGCTGAATGGAGAATAGTAAGAGGCTTACTGAGTGAGCACTGTGGGTATTTGATGAACAAATAAAAGACAAATAGGAATGGTTGGTTGGTTGTGTTTTATGGCATATCAACCCTTGTAGGTTATTTAATGCCAAATCCATTTTAATACAATAATCAGTTCCATTTCAAACAATTCAGTTTAGCATGAGTACACATTTTAATTGTCAAAAACATTTCTATTTCAAGTTACTCAGCTTATTCAAACAGTTCTAATTCAGCTAATTCAGTTTAGTATAAGTACAGATTTTGTTTACACACAGTTAAATGTCAAAACAGTTCTGTACTAAACAATTCAGTTTAGTGTAAGTACAGTTTCAATGTCAAAAACAGTTCCATTTGAAACGATTCAATTTAGCATTAGCACACAGTTTAAATGTAAGTACAGTTTATCAAAATAGTTCTATTTCAAACAATTCGGTTTAGAATAAGTGTGCAATTTAAATGTAAGTACAGTTTAATTGTGAAAAACACTTCTATTTCAAGCTATTCAGTTTAGTCAAGCAGTTCTAAATAGGAATGTGTGAGAGTGTGTGTGTATATATAGTCTTACCACTACAACTCTTTCAAGACGGCTTACAATGCACCTTAATAATTCTAGCTCTATAGCCTTACATCTTAAAACCCATTCTATTACCCAATCCAAATTTCGAAAAATTCTAGTTGAAAATACCACTATAATAGCACACAAAATTAATAAGCTATGACTACAAATCCTAGAAACCCTACATATAAAAACAAAAATCAATAGAATCAATTTTGAAAATAGCAACAATGTTTTGAAATGCCTTTAGATTTTTTTAATTAAATATTCCATATTTCTTGATAATATCCTATTTCCATTTTTTTTTTTTATTTAAAAAAAAAAAAAAAAAAAAAAAAAAATTTATTTTCAAACCAATGTAGACTGACAATGAGTATATGGATTCATGTATATTAAAAAGATGTTTGCTTTTTAAAAAAATGTGTTCGCATGTCAAAAATGTGCATATGAATATTAAAAGTTTTACAAATAATTATAAGATTTCAAGTTATTATTCATATTTGATAATAGTTAATTGTTGGCACACACCTATAAGGTTTCAAGTAACTTATCAGAATCCAAAATAAACAATTATAGCTTCAAGTAATCTCAATACAAATAATTTACAGTTATATGGCATCAAGTATTCCAGTTGAATATACATGAATAATTCTTAGACAGATAAATTTAATCCGTAGATGAGACCCTTACCACTCTGAGTTGGAGTAGACCTGATAGTAATAAGAATGAAGAGGTACTCCACACCACCCAGATCCCCAGAACCCAAGCCTCACCATCTAATGCAGTTTAGTGTCATACCCAAGACAACTCTTTTGGGGGAGGATCTGATCCCTCAACAGAAGATACAGTGATTAAGCCCTGCTGACAGGGTGTAATTAAAAATGGGTTTGTGTCGAATAAAAATATGTGTGCATGTGTTCAAATTAGTTGGTTGTGTTTTATGGCATATCAACCCTTGTAGGTTATTTAATGCTAAATCCTGTTTATACATATATATGATTTGTAAACATAGTTTGTTGGTAACAATTTTTTTAATGAGAGAGCTCATTTGTTTGCACACAGTTAAATGGTTTCAAGTACAGAAAATATTTTTATTCAACCCCGAGATGGAACCCTAACAGGGTAAGAGTGAACTCAGAAAAGTAATTAAAGAGTATTTTACAATCAGCAAAGCTCCAGAACAGGTGCCTCACAATGTTTAGTGTCATATCCAGGACACCTGTTGGGAGATGGGAAGTGTCTTACTTCTCTGCAGAGATACTGTCAGTGTATTATACAGCTCCAGTGTATGACTGTTTATTATGCTTACCAAAATGTGTATATATATATATATATATATATATATATATATATATATAAAGAGGCTCAGAGAAAATTTTTTTTAAAATTCCCTTTTTATCTGGTTATCGAATTTGGACTAATTATTTTTGGTATTTTTTGATGACTTGATTTGTATGCTGTCTCTTTCGTTCAACTTTTGAAAATAAGCCAATATCAGTACCAAGAATTTTGGTTGCTTCTCTTGTCCAAATTAAGTGTTAGACTAATAAATATCAATTATTTGTCTACATTCGTTCTCCCCATCCAGTGCAATTCAGCAAATGGAGAATGTTAATTACTATGTTTCCTGGCATCAAAGTCTACCGGTTTCCAAAATGCACCCTTAATTTGAAACAGGCCTGCAACTTACAGATGCAGGGTAGATTACCTAGAATTATTTTAGGAAAATGTCGGGTCTATCAAAAACCCAACATATTGCCAAGAAGCAGTGAAATCAGTGCACATTCATTCTTCCAGGGAAGTGAATTTAAATAAAAGTAAAGATGAAACTCAAATAATTAAAAAAAAAGACCACAAATGAAAATTCTCACCATTTCATCAATTAAACAAGCATCAGCATCTTCATTGTTTTTTTTTTTTTTACTACATTTCAGCTGATGAATGAAACTTATTTTAACCACACACATCTGAAACATGCTAAGTATCACGGTTATTGCTGGGAAAGAAATTTGGCAAACCAAGTTCAAATCCTGGATGAAGCTGTTCGCATTCCCCTTCATGCTAATGCCCTTGGGAAAAGGCATGAATCTATCCCTTTCTCCTAGCTATGAGTAAATTAGTAGGATAGACAGGGTGTTCTAGCTGTAGCATTACTGGCACCAACACAGCACCAAATAAAATGTACGTGGCATTATCGGTGCCATGTTGAAAGTTGTAACAGAACACAATACAAAAACAAATCTCTTGATTTTCAGGATACGAAAGTTTATTTGGGACTACAATGTTTAAAGCAGTTGGCGAAAAGAGAGATAAGGAATGTATCAACTGATTTGGATAGACAGAGACTATATACTGTGCGAGGTGAAATAAACAACTACAGATTTAGACATTTCTTCTTTACTAACATGTCTTCCACCTGTGCATGTGTGACCTTGCTGTCTGCCAACCTCTCCCTATTGGAGCGTCTCTGTTCATCTGCTTCTGGTCCATCTGACAGACTGACTGTGTCTTCAAAATTTTATATATTTTAAAATTATTCTCAAACTAATTTTATAATCACACTTAATCACTAGAACTTTCTAGTAACATGTCATTGCAAAATATCAGCTGATATTTACTTAATTGTTTATCATTAATATTTTGCTTACAGCTGATTCTAAAACAAACTTGTTGCACTTATTTTGACATGATTGACATGTGTTCATAAAGCAAGGTTCTGGCTTTTGTAAAACAAAGGTTTGAAACTATGAACTCAAAGTTTAGCTAAGAAAACAAATTATCCCTAAAATCCATAATTATCTTACATAACCTTGGTAGGGCAACTACTAAGGTATTAGATAATAATAAAATGATAATAGTAATAAAAACAAAAAGAAAAAAACAGATTTGAAAATGTAAAATTTAAAAGTTCCTAAGCAACCAGTGTTCTGTATTTGTTTCAATTGTTTAATGGCATATCAACTTTCATTGGTTATTTAATGTTAAAGGCAGTCTTGTAAAAAAACAGTAGTGGTACAGTTTAATCCATAGCTGAGGGAATAAGGGATTCATGCTTTCCTAAGACTATTAGTCCAAAAGTGAATGTAATAGCATGACCAGAGTTTGAACTCAATCACTATGATGTCACAGTTCAGCACTTTAGCCACTCCATGATAGGGACTCTCCACTGCCATCTTATTAAAAAAAAAAAAAAAGAAAACAATTTCAAAATATCTAGTGAAGATGTATAGGCAAAAAAATGTTATATGAATAAACTGCTAATTTCAATGAGTTGTTTTTTAAATTTTCAGTTATAGTTTCTAAGTTATCAGATATTATGAGCCAAATTATATATATATATATATATATATACACACACACACACACACACATGAGGGTGAGTCAAAAAGTAATGCCTTTTTATTTAGTACAGGAATAATTACCAACACAGGAACATGTATCATACATCAAAATGAAGCTAGTCCTCTGTTGATCACATCCCTACTTCTCAACATAGTCATTTTTTCTCTCAGTAGCAATATTCTACCTTTGAATGAGAGCATATATCCCTACTTTGTAAAATTCTGTTGATTTCTCTTTGAGACACTTCATTACTGCAGTTTTCACTTCTTCAACGGCATAATGTTTGCTTCTTTCATAGGGCCAAAGAGATGATAGTCTGGGGGCACTAAATCTGGTGGCTATGGAGAATGCAGTAAAGATGTCCACCCAAATGAGCTGATTGTTTCCCTTGTTCTGATGACTGTGCAATGTTGAGCATTGTCAAGCAGAAGGAGATCATTATCATTTGGCAAGACAAGTGATTTGACTTACATTCATTTACAAAACAATAGTATCTGAAATAATAGTAAAAAATTTAAGTCCTCAATACAAAAATTATTGTAGAACTACAAAAAAAAACTACATGTATTACAAACACACAATAAAAATTTGTTTGTGGTTTTAGAAGTCTAGTCGAAGTGGAATCAACCTATTGGGGGGTAGTCAAATTATTTAACACGCAAAATAAACTGATGGATGTTCACCAATCAGACATAAGAAAAATACTGTTCTCCTTTTTCCACCTCAAACTTAGTTTCTTATACGCTCATTAAATCTCGCCATTTCACGTGGGCTTATTACATTCTCCTCCATAAAATAAGTCACACATCTTGCGTTCTTTTCTTCTTCTGGTTTCCGTGTGCCAGTAGCAGAGAGAGCACACCTTCTGTTTCTTTGAAGTAAGATTGTTCATGGCATTACTACTACAAAATTCAAACACTTTGAAATGCTAATTTTTATCTGGGCATTCCAAGATATTCAACAATATTTTTGGCTTGTACAATCACTAGACCTGCCCTTGACTGAACTTACATATGACTGTATACAGCTAATAGACCCAGCCTATCTTAACACCCAATGAGGATATACAATATATTAATATAGATTCCGAATACTGTTGCTACACCCTTTATTTTGGTACCTGTCCATCAATTAATCTTTATATACAATCATCTACTGTAATCCAGCTACACGTACATTTGATATTGAATAAAACAAACCTTTATTTATGTAATTTTATTTTTGACAGTGTATGTGTATATCACCTACACAAATATCTATGTATGTTTGTGTAGATATGTAAATATCTATATGCATCGGGATGTATGCAAGCCCTACCCCTCTCTCTCAAAACAAAAGTGAAAAATAGCATTTAAAAATATATAAGTACTCAATGTACAAAGTCAGAGCATATATAAGATTTTGATGGTGAGTAAATTTACATTCATATTATAATTCATGTTTTAATTTTCATTTTTGACAGTGGGTATTTATGTGTGTGTGTGTGTGTGTATATATATATATATATATATATATACACACACACACATAAAATCACCCACACAAATATCTATGCATGTTTGTGTAGATATATAAAAATTCGTATGCGTCTGGACGTATGCTCTTTCTCTCATAAAATAAGAGTAAAATCTCCAGTTAAAAACATATATGTACTCAATGTATAAAGACAGATCATATATATATATATATATATATATATAAGGTTTTAATATAATCTGCTGACCAGTTTGGGATTCTGTTATATAAAGAGGTTCTAAAATAAATATAATAATGTCCATTTAGAAAAATTTAGTCAATGACTAAGAAAAAATGCTTAATTTTTTTTATATGGATCAAAAAGGATGAACAAAATAAATTCTGGCAGTGAACTGTAAAAATATTCTATAGAACTAAATGAAAAGCCTATAAAAATATTTTTTAAGAAAGGAATGTCAAACAACTACATTCATAAGTTAAAAGGCTTATACAAGTGCATACAATTACATATATATGTATACAATGTATATATAATAGAGAGAGACACACACACACTGCTCTTTAGGCAGAGCTTAGAATATACAGACTGTATCAACTGCAGAGAAGAGCCTCCCCTTAAATTAAAAAAAGAAAAGGTGTCCTGGGTATGATACTAAACCGTTTTGATCAAAACTGGGTAGTCCCTCTTCATAACTAATACTTTTAGAGCCACTGATCTGAAATGGTAGGATATTTTAGGGTCACATCTATGGGTCAAATAGGTCTGTTTAAAAATTATTCCTATTAAACAGGACTGTGTGGAAAAAAAACCTCCAAAGATACTCAAAAAAAAAAAAAATTAAATGTGAATATATAAGAAATGCAATTCCCTAACCCCTAGGAATAAAATACCCCTAAACAGTTGACATGCTATTAAAAATCAATCAAGAAACATGCATAAAATTATATGCATAGATACAAACACAACCATTTATATAGAATATATGTATATGTATATATATATATATATATATATTTATATAACCGGCCCATGAGTATTTGAAAATGGCCCAGGAGACTGGGGTTATATCACAAGTTGTGTCATGAAAAATGGTACTTGATGCCTTCTGGCTTAATACTTAGAATTATAAGGTATGGATCAAGGGTAAGTGGAGCAATCCAGGGAAAGGAGTAACACCCTCCTCTACACCCTGGTGTAGTAGGTATTGATTGGGTGGTTGGTTAGGTTTTATGGCATATCAACCTTTGTAGGTTATTTAACACCAAATCTATTTTTATGCAAATAGTTCTATTTCAAACAGTTCAATTTAGCATGAGCACACAGTTTAATTGTGAAAAACATTTTTATTTCAAGCTATTCAGTTTATTCAAGCGGAGCTAATTCAGTTTAGTATAAGTACAGATTTTGTTTACATACAGTTAAATGTCAAAACAGTTCTATATTAAACAATTCAGTTTAGTGTAAATACAGTTTCAATGTCAAAAACAGTTCCATTTCAAACAATTCAGTTTAGCATGCAGTTTAGATGTAAGTACAGTCTAATTGTCAAAAAACATTTCTATTTCAAGCAATTCAGTTCAGCCAAACAGTTCTAATTCAAACAATTCAGTTTAGCATAAGCATGCAGTTAGTTCTATTTAGCACATAGATAGGGCTCTATCAGGTGCTACCATTCCAGGTCAGAGTGGACCTGGGAGCAATGGCAATAAAGGAGTACTCTGCATTCTCCAAAGCTCCAGCATCACTGGAACCTCATCATCAGATTGATTTGTGTCATAATCAGGACACTCGTTTGCTTATCCCTCAGCAGAGGTGCAGTTGGTGTATTCTACAGCCCCAGCCAACAGGGCAAAGTAGGCATTAATAAGGAGCCTTCAGGTCGCCCTCGGCAATGGTCAGCCAACTGATATATATATATATATACTGCTCCTGCCATCAAAAAGCCAAGAACAACATGCTTTGAAAAACATTTGGCCCATGTCAAAAATGGCAGAGCTCATTAGATTACTAATCAGACACTCACTACATCCCAATAACTGTGAGTTTTGTGATACACTCTCTTCACAGATAGGTGCTATTGGTTTGGTTTGGTGGCATATAAACCATTGCTGGTTATTTAATGCCAAATCCTGAAATTACATACATAATTTATGATTTGTAAACACATTTTGCAGATACACAAAGGTAAATAATCAAACACTTCTATTTCTAACTATTCAGTTTAGCCTAAGTCAAAGTGAAATGATTCCAAGTATTGCCATGTATAACTAAAAATACAATTAAACATATTAATATTTATACACAATTAAATGATCAAACAGTTCAATTTCTAATAAGTCATTAGTTTGCACTCAGTTTATATGCCAAACAATTCTATTTAACCCATAGATAGGATCCTATTAGGTGATACCACTCAGGGCCAGAGTGGACCTGGGATTAATGGCAATGAAGCCGAACTTTGCATTCCCCAAAACTCCAGTGTTACCAGAACCTCACCATCAGTTTGTTTAATGTCATATCTGGGACATTAGTTGGGGGGAACTTACCCCTCTGCAGAGATGCACTCAGTGTATTCTACAGTCCCAGCCGATTGGGCTAGTGGTATTTGTAACAACAGAAAGTTGGGGATCAAAAATGCTTACTTGGCAGAGTCTAAATGCTTTTCAAAAGTGCTCAACTTTCTTTATAATATAATATCAAACAAGGTGCTCCTCTCAAAGATTCAAGAGAATCAACCCATTTTGATATATACTAGGTGCATACGATAAGTTTCCAGACTTTTTTCATATGGGCATTTAAAATTGTTATAGACTCTTGAAAATTCAGTATGTTATTGCTATACATCTTATGAGATGACTGACCAATTTTTAGGATTTTAACTTCAAATGAACAGCTAAAGCAGCAATTGGAATACACCCTACTAAAGCCTGATTGTCACAGCTGGTAAATTTCAAAAATGCAATCTGACACTTTAGAAGAATGAAATGCAATAAAATTGTTTTAAACTTGGATAAAATGCCACAGAAACCTATGGAATGCTTCAGACTGCTTTTCAACCATCTTTCATGAATCAAGATCAGTTTTTGAGTGGCATAAGAGATTCAAGGAAGGCACAGAGTCTGTGAGGGATCATGAGAGGAGTAGGAGAAGTAAGGAAGTCAATACACCAGAGTTGATTGGCCAAAGGGTTAGGGTTACTATGTTAAAGTTTGAAGGGACTTCAGGAAGAGATTCCATTGAAAGAGGCCAGCACTTTTCAAATCAGGTCAGTGGCATTTCCACCAGGACAATGCACCAGTCCACAACGCCATCCTTGTCACAGACTATTTGACCAAGATGTGCATCAAGACAGTTCCTCACCCTCCCTACAGTCCAGACCTTGCTCCCTGTGACTTTTGGTTATTCCCTAAGCTTAGAGGATGTCATTATGAGACAATTGAAGAGATGAAAGAGGTTGTGATGAAGGTCATTTACACGCTCACACAAGGACTTCTATGGGGCCTTCCAGAAATTGTTGGAATTGTACAAGTGCATTGCAGCCGCAGGAGATTACTTCAAAGGGGACTAGAGTTTCATGTGTGTACTATCAATAAAAATGCCCATACGAAAAAAAGTCTGGAAACTTATTGTATGCACCTCGCATATATAAAATGGTTAGATTTGGCATGATGTTTAAAATGTTTAGCCAATAGACTAGGAGACTGGGGTTCAATCCCAGGTAGAGTCATATTAAAGACTCAGTAATAAAAAAAAGTACTTGATGTCTCTTTGCTTAACACTCAGCATTTTAAGGTATTGATCAAAGGTAAGAGGACCAATCCAGGGAAAGGAGTAGTGCCCTCCCCTACACCTCAGTGTAGGAGCTTTTGGGTCACCCTCAATTATGTTCGGAAAACATACTTTTGTGTGTGTGTGTGTGTGTGTGCGTGCATATATGTACTAGACCTACATAGATGTAAAAAGACAATTTAATATTCAATAAAAATGTACAACACAATTTTCTATTTCAAAACTATGTGATGTAAATAAATTTCAAACACACATCACAATTTTGAAATCGAATCCCAAAAATGGAAATAAAATGCAGAAAGTTTTCTCATTGTTTTTATTTCGTTTTACAATTGTATATAATTCAGAAGATACAACTTCATATCAACTGGCTTGATGAGGGTTCAACATAAAAAAAAAACAACATTTAACATGGGCAAATAATTCAACTATAAAGAAAACCATCCTCAAGAAAGAATTAAACTGTGGAAACAACATTTTGAAAATCTACTAGCTAACCCTCCGAACATTACGCAGGAACCGATCACCAGAATTATCAGTAAGCAATTAGACATTAAACTAGGGCCGTTCACTAAAGAAGAACTTGACTCGGTTCTTAGAAAAATTAAAAATAAAAAAAGCTGCAGGGCTAGACGAGATTCCCCCAGAAGTGTGGAAGACAAGACAATTCGACGACATACTGCTCCGACATTGCAATGCAGTTTATAACCAAAATCCGATAGACAGATGGACGAAGGGATGCATGCTCCCCTTCCCTAAAAAGGGGGACCTCGGATTAGCCAAGAACTATAGAGGTATAACACTCACATCCATAGCAGCCAAAATCTACAATGCCCTACTACAAAACAGCATAGTACCCCAAATCGACAAAATCCTGAGGAAAAACCAAAATGGCTTCAGAAGAAACAGGTCCACGACCTCACAAATATTGACCATTCGTAGAATCCTAGAAGGCGTGAGGGCAAAAAAACTTACAGGCGACATTACTATTTGTCGATTTTACCAAGGCCTTCGATTCCATTCACAGAGGGAAGATGGAATAAATACTACTAGCATACGGCCTACCAGAAGAAACCATAGCAGCAATAATGATTCTCTACAGAAACATCAAAGTGAAAGTGCGTTCACCGGATGGAGACACAGATTACTTCGACATTGTAGCAGGAGTACTACAAGGGGACACGCTTGCCCCATACCTCTTTATCATCTGTCTAGACTACGTACTTAGGACATTGATCGATAACATTAGGGAAAACGGCTTTGAGTTGACAAAGAAAAGAAGCAGAAGGTACCCTGCAAAAACAATTACCGACGCCGACTACGCCAATGACATAGCGCTACTGGCCAATACACCCAACCAAACCGAAACACTACTGCATGGTTTGGAACGAGCCGCTGCAGACATTGGACTCCATGTCAATGCACAGAAAACTGAATTTATGTGCTTTAATCAGAAAGGCGACATCTCCACACTAGACGGAACCTCCCTGAAACTGGTTGACAAATTCACCTACCTAGGAAGCAGCGTCTCATCAACCGAAAAAGACATCGACACACGGCTAACGAAGGCATGGACAGCTATCGATAGGCTTTCGATCATATGGAAATCAAACCTGACCGATAAAATGAAACGCAGTTTCTTCCAGGCGGCGGTTGTGTCAATACTGCTGTATGGATGCACTACTTGGACGCTGACTAAACGGTTGGAGAAGAAGCTCGACGGCAATTATACAAGAATGTTGCGAGCAATATTGAACAGGTCCTGGCAGCAACACCCCACACGGCGCCAACTGTACAGCCACCTACCACCTATCACGAAAACTATACAAGCTAGACGAACCAGACATGCCGGACACTGCTGGAGAAGCAAAGACGAGATCGTAAGTGATGTGCTCCAGTGGACCCCCGCATATGGCCAATCAAAAGCAGGACGACCAGCTCGAATATTCATACAGCAGCTATGTGATGATACGGGATGTAACCTCGAAGACCTGCCAAAGGCGATGAATGATAGGGAGACGTGGAGAAAGAAGGTCAGGGATATCCGTGCTAGCCGCACGTCATGATGATGATGATATATCCACACATACACAAATATGTGTGTAAGTGATTGTGTTGGGGTACATTATATATATATATATATATATATATATATATATATATATATAGAGAGAGAGAGAGAGAGAGAGAGAGAGAGAGAATTCTGAAGATATTTCAAATGTACAAGCCAACGTATATAATGAGTTTGCAAGTATAAACAAATGCCACAAATATCAAACTGAAATCTAATTTGGATAACGGAAATTCTAAATGATACTGGTGGTGTAAGGGCACCTCTGGTGGTGTAACGGTTAGCAAGCTAGACTAGCAAACCTACACGAGTGAGTTTGAGTCTCATTGGGTGCCCCATTCATTCGGCCTTGTGCCACATCAAAACAAAGAGCTTTGTAAATTACTATTCAACAGAAACAAAGAAAACCAGTAAATTCTGTTTATATTTGATTTGAAATATCATCATTGAAAGATTATAAAGTAAATATAAATGTTTTTTTTTTGGAAAAAAAAAGTAATCAAGGATGAAAGTGACTTTGAAAAAAAAAAAGGAAATTCTTTTAAGAAATCAATATTTCTTTTTTTAATGAGAGATTTACAGACACACCCAAGTATAGGTAGTGTATTTCCCTCCTCAACAGCGATACACCCACATACATGTACTGTTTCTCTAAATGCTTAAATAGATCACCATTTAAATATAAACTACACTAAAAGATTTTCTTTCTAAACTTTGTTATAACATTTAGTCCTTACTAATAGTAGTCCATAATGATATACATTCTTCTATTTAGAAAAGAGTGAAAGATTCTAATTTGCATTTCATAGTAATCTCCATTATATCAAGCATTTGATAATTAAAAAAACAAATTGAAAATATGGTCTGTTCTTATAGCAAAATTAAATTTGGAATAGCATCTATGTTGCCTTCTTCATTTACATTCCAAACTTGAGAGATCCGCCTGTCAGACCCAATGTTCAACTGTGAATACATCTTAATTTTATTTCTTTTTAATTTAAAGACTGTCTTTAGATACTTTTTGACAACACCTTAAATCAGGGGCGGGCAAACTGCGACCCACTTCACCGTTCTGTGCAGCCTGCAGGAGCTCTAAAAAATACAAAAATAAACACTTGCATTTGAATTTAGACTAAATTCTTTTGATTTTAAAAGATGCGACCCTTTGATTATTCAACACTCAGTAAGGTGGCCCTGCCACCAAAAAGTTTGCCCACCTCTGCCTTAAATTAATAATAACCTTTCAAATTAATTAAATATGATTAATAATATCTGTATTTACCAAACCCCTCCACCATGGACAGGATGTGATACAAGATCAATTTTTAAGCAGAGTACTGCTGATTTGATTTAAGAGTTTTTTCCTCCAAGAGAACACAATCTGCCCTGGAGAGAACAGACTGATTCATGCCTTTTTCAGGGCCATCAGTGTGAAGTGAAATACTGCTTTGTTCAGGATTTGAACTATTTTCTACAATAATAACTGTTACACTATCTTTTATAGTTCATCACAGCTAATTTATTTGAAATGGTTCCAGTCAATACATAAAATTATACCTTTTGCGATAAAGTTTTTTTAAAAAAAGTATGAGATGTTTTTCTTTCTAAACTTCATTATAATAATTCTTCTTTATAATGATCGGTTGGATAGTTTTTAATGGCATATTAACTCTTAGATGACCCATAGATGGGATCCTAACAGGTATTACCACTGAGTCTGAGTGGGCCTGGGAGTAATAGTAATGAAGTAATGACTCCATACTTCTATGTCATACTCAAGATACTCCATTTTGAGGGAAGTCTTAACATTCTGTTGGGAATACAGTCAGCATATTCTAAGCCCTAAAAATGGTTTGAATAGTTGTGATTATGGTAGCCGAATTTAACATGGAAAAAAATTTCCTAGAACCCTATTTTATTCATGAAAAAAAATGGATACATATTTTCAGTGGGACATTGTATGTATATGACACTTAGAAAAAAAAGTACCAAATGAATTTCAAAGTTGATAAACTGTGGACATTTTGCAGCGAATTACAAAAGATCCATTAATCAATGTTCATAATTATTAAGGTTTTTTTTGTAAGGAAAATCTTTAATTAACTTTCAGAAAATAACCACAGCTGCTATCAAATGAGTTTATAGAAATTTCTTTTATAGGAGTTGTTGAGAAAGAATTATTCCACACTGAGAAGAAATTTTTTAGTTGACGTTTGTGATATTAATTCTTTGTTTTAAACCTTTTTAGTTAATTTCCCTTGTCACAATTAACAAGCAATATCTGTTTACATTTTTAGGAACACATTGTACATAAATGCACATCAAGGAAATAAACGACAAACAATTCAGAATGAAAAGACCGACACTCAGTTGTCACAAAGGTGACAACTGAGATCAGGGGAGAGTGTGATGAGTTTCCCTTACTTGAAGCAAAGAAAACAAATTTTCATATGAGCAGCCATTTGTAATGTGATAATGGTTGGTTGGGTTTTATGGCATGTCAACCTTTGTAGGTTATTTAATGCCAAATCCATTTCTATACAAATAGTCAGTTCTATTTCAAACAATTCAGTTTAGCATGAGTACAGTTTAATTATCAAAAACATTTCAAGCTATTCGGTTTATTCAAACAGTTCTAATTCAGCTAATTCAGTTTAGTGTAAGTATAGATTTTGTTTACACACAGTTAAATGTCAAAACAGTTCTATATTAAACAATTCAGTTTAGCGTAAATACAGTTTCAATGTCAAAAACAGTTCCATTTCAAACAATTCAGTTTAGCATAAGCATGCAGTTTAAATCTAAGTACACAGTTTGTCAAAAACAATTCTATTTCAGTTCTACAGTTCAAACAGTTCTAATTCAAACAATCCAGTTTAGCATAAGTATGAAGTTAGTTCTATTTTACCCATAGATAGGGCCCTATCAGGTACTATTATTCTGGGCCAGAGTGGAACTGGGAGCAATGGTAATGAAGGGGTGCTCTGAATTCCCCAAAGCTCCAGCATCACTGGAACCTTACCATCAGATTGTTTTGTGTCATACGAGGACATTCGTTTGGGAGGGGTCTAACCCCTCTGCAGAGGTGCAGTCGATGTACTCTACAACCCCAGCCGACTGGGCAAGTAATGTGATGAGTACGCATACACAGGTTAACACAATCATGTTACAATCACATATCAATATGCATGAGTTATAAAGACTTGTTTGAAGCGACAGAGGATTTAGTTTGTTGATGACATTTAGGAGAGAATGAGAATAGTGATATTTGACAAGAGCATCCAGAGCGGAATTTGTCAATATGAGAGAGAGAGAGAAAATAAGTTCTGGTTCGGAAGAGCAGTTTTGACAACAATTAGAAAGATGTGGTTTGTGATGAGAGAAGAAATATGTCTAAACATTTCTCAACACATCAGTTAGAAATAGAAGTGCACTTAGCGCAATGGTTATCGTCCTAAGAAATTGAATCAGTGACCTGAGTTCACGACCTGGATGAGGCTGTTTGCATTTCACTTTGTGTTAATCATATTTACCCAACCCCTCCGCTCAGGCAGGATATGACACAAGGTCAATTTTTAAGCAGAGTTTAACAGGTTTGAATTCAGAGTTTTCCTTCTCCTAGACTAGTTGCCTCACCAAGGCTGAAGAACCTAATCTGCCCTACTATTTACCCATAGCTGGAGGGAAAATAATTGGATTCATACCTTTCCCAGGGGTATTAGTGCTATGTGAGTTTGAGTTTTGTTTAATGGCATATCAACCCCTGTGGGTCATTTAATGCCAAAAAGGTTAATTTGAATTTCAGTCATTAAAGTAGCAGTTCTATAGAGATGTTTGGTTATATCTTGCTGAAAAAGTTGCTTTCTTTTAGAAAATTAAAAATGTTTTCAGGGTTTGTATTCTTAAAGATGTCCCTCAGGTTTCTTGCTTGATAGTACTTGGTACGGATATGTTTAAGGTTGTTACAATTTAGAAGGATATGTTTGGTTGTGAGTTGTACTTTGCATGATGGGCACACTGGGGCATCCTCCCCTTTTAACAGGTGTGAATGAGTAATGTGGGTGTGCCCAATACGCAATCTGGCAAGTATTACTTCTTCTCTTCTGATGCTTCTGTAGCCTGTTGGCCACTCTCCGATAGCTTCTTGTATTTCATGGAGTTTGTTTTGGGTCTGATTGTCCCATGATTTCTGCCATTTGTCTGATATAAATTTCTTTATGGTTGGTTTTAGATCTGTATATGGGATTTTTGATTTGCACATATCAATTTGAAGAGCTTTTTTTGCAGCTTTGTCTGCTTTTTCATTTCCTTGGATGCCAATGTGACTTGGTATCCAGGTGAATATGATGTTATTATTTTTAGAGAGGGTGTTTAGTTTGTTTAGGAGCTTTGTGATCAAGGGGGATGATGTATCTCTGTTCTGTAGTGCTAGTAGGACTGATTTGGAGTCTGTGTATATGATAAATTTGGAAGCTTTATGATTTGCTATGATATTCATAGCTAGATCAATGGCTGTGGTTTCTGCACTGTAAATTGAAGCTTCATTAGGTAGGCGTTTTAGGGTTTCTTTTTTTTGAGAAATAGCAGCACAGCCTACTTTTTTTCCTTGTTTGGATCCGTCTGTATAGATGTGATAGTGATCTGGGAACTTATTTGGTATTTTTATGAGTTTCTCTTGATAAGTGATGGGGTGTGTTTTTATTTTGGGTAACTTAGCCAGTTCTAAGTTTATAGTTGGTTGCCTTATGGTCCATGGTGCCGTTTTGGAGAGTATGGTATGGTGTACTATTTTAATGTTGATTTTGATTTCGTTGAGGAGGTCACTTATTCTTAAGCTAAAAGGTCTGATTTTTTTTGGGTTATTTTGATACAGGTTTTCATATTTTGTTTTGCCAGTGTAGTCATAAGCAGGATTTTGTGGACAGGAGATGAGTTTGATGTAGTACTGTAGTGCTAATTTTTGTCTTCTTAAATAGAGAGGGGGTTCATTTGCTTCTATGTATAGACTTTCCTTTGGGGAAGTATTAAAGGCTCCTAAAGTAAGGCGAAGTCCTTGGTGGTGTATTGTTTCCAGTCGTTGTAAGTAGGATTTTCTGGCTGCTCCGTATATGAAGCAGCCATAGTCAAGTTTTGATCTTATTAGAGATCTATATAGCTTGATAAGTGTCTTTCTATCAGCACCCCAGTCTGTGTGGGCTATGGCTCTCACTTTTTTATATGTGGGATAAAGGATAATTTAGAGTCAAAAATAATGCCAAGGAATTTATGCTCATCTGTTATGGGTATTTCAGTGTTATTTAATGTAAGTTTAGGGTGGTTGTGCATCTTGTGGATTTGACAGAAGTGTACACATTTTGTTTTACTATTTGAAATTGTAAATCCATTTTCTGTGGTCCATTTTTGGATTTTATTTATGCATTGTTGTACTTTCCTTTCTATGGTTGTCATGTTTTTTGAATTATAGCA
This sequence comes from Sepioteuthis lessoniana, assembly GCA_963585895.1. NCBI lineage: Eukaryota > Metazoa > Mollusca > Cephalopoda > Myopsida > Loliginidae > Sepioteuthis > Sepioteuthis lessoniana. The sequence continues at coordinate 109,742,951 of OY757915.1, forward strand.
GATGAGGAAGTTATCTACATATAATGACCCTTTGATTTCTGGAGGGAGGCAGGATGTTATGCTGTTTATTTTTATTATAAATAGGGATACTGATAAAATACTGCCCTGAGGAACTTCCACCTCTTGTGGCTTCGAATCAGAGTATGTGTTGCCAATCAGTGTCCTGAAAGATCGGTCTTCAAGAAAGTTTTTGATGAAGATGGGAAGTCTACCTTGTAACCCAAAGTTTTTAAGGTCTTTGAGAATTCCGTATGGCCACGTTGTGTCATAGGCCTTTTCAAGATCGAAAAAAGACTGCCACCAGGTGTTCCTTTTTTATGCATGTTTCTCTGATTAGAGTTTCTATATGAACCACCTGGTCCATTTTGCTTCTTTTTGTTCTGAAGCCTGCTTGTAGGTTTGAGAGCAGTTTATTTGATTCAAGAAACCATATTAGTCTTTGGTTTATCATCCTTTCTAAAGTTTTGCATGCACAACTAGTTAGGGCTATGGGCCTATAGCTGGTGGGATTTGTTGGGTCTTTTTGTTTTTTGAGGATGGGGATGATTGTAGCTTGCTTCCATAAAGTAGGGATATTGCCTGAGATCCAGATATTGTTATATATGTTTAGGAGATATTTCTGGGAAATTGAAGGTAATTCTTTAAGAAATGTGTAGTGGATTTAATTTGGACCAGCAGCTGAGTTATTGGATTTGGATAATGAATTTTGGAGTTCATCTAGGGTGAAAAGTTGGTTGTAGCATTTAGTATCGTCAGAGGTGAATTTTATTTTGTTCTTTTCTTCTTTGATTCTGATGGAGTTAAATTTGTTGGAATATTTTTTGGTAGATGATGCTTGGGCAAAGTTTTCTGCCATCAGATTAGCTATTTGTTTTTCACTCAAAGCTTTTGTGCTTCCTTGGGAGAGATGATTTATAGGAGTGTGGACAGTTTTATTTGATATTTTCTTTACAAAGTTCCAAATTGTTTTGGGATTAGTATTTGAGTTTATTTTTGCAGTGAAGTTTCTCCAGGAGGACCTTTTAGCTTCTTTAATTGTGCGTCTAGTTTTAGCTCTTTGTTGTCTATATTTGTCTAGATTTTCTGATGAAGGGTTGGTTTTAAATTTCCTGAGGATTCTTTGGCGTTCTCTGATCATAGTTTTGCACTCCTCCGTAAACCAGGGATTGTTATGTTTTGGGGATGTTGTAGTTTTAGGTATGGTTTTGTTTGCTATATTAATTAGGGTGTTTGTGAAATGTATTATAGGTTCTTCTTGGTTTGTATTTGTTTCTGGGATTAGGGTGTCAAGGCATAGTTTTTTGTAGGCTTGCCAGTTTGCTTTTTTGAAGTTCCATCATGGGGTTTTTGAGACTGTTTGTGGGTCTGATTTTCCTGGTTTAGTATTTTCTATTATGATTGGAAAGTGGTCACTGCCGCAGGAATCTTCATGTACCCTCCAGTTATATTCTATAAAGGTGGCTGGATCGCTGAGTGTTAGATCTATAGCAGAGAATGTACCTGAGGATGAGCTTAGGTGTGTTTGAGCTTTCCGATTGTGGAGACATAGGTTGTCGTTATTAATGATTTTTTCAAGGGTCTGACCTCTTTTGTTCGTTGTCCTGCTTCCCCACAAAATGTTGTGGCTATTGAAATCTCCCATCAATATATATGGCTTAGGGAGTTGATTTATTAAGTTATTTAGCTGTTCTTCGTTTATAGGGTCTTGGGGTGGAATGTATATAGAGCAGATGGCGGTGGTTTTGTGTAAAGTTGCTGAAATTGCTACTGCTTGTAGGGGGGTGCTGATGTTGATTTTGCTTTGGGGAATGTTTTTCCTTATTAGGATTGATACACCACCCGAAGCTCTTAGTCCCGTGTCATGTATATAGTCATATTGCTCATAATTTTTCATGTTTGTTTTATCATTGCTTTTTTTGAATGTTTCTTGGAGACATATAATGGTAGGATTTTGTTCAGTTATTAGCAGCTGGAGTTCGTTGTAATTTGCCTTGTAGCCACGACAGTTCCATTGGATTATCTTGTGGGTATTTTGGTATTTGGCCATAACTATTTATGCAGTGTGTGTCTTGGGTTTAGGGTGTACTATTTAATTTTTGTATTTTCGATTTTAGGTGTCGAGTCCATTTCGGTTTCCATACTTTCTATGTTTCTGGATTTATTTTTGGTTTTTGAAGGGGTGTGTTGAGTAGGTTTTTGTTTTTCTTCTTTTTCTCTGGTTCTTGAGGTTGATCGGTTTCTGTTTTTGATCGTTAGCGTTTCATTTTTTTGGCTAGAGGTTGAAGGGATGTTTTTTGATTTGTCAGTTGGAGTTAGTTGTACATTGGGTATAATAGTTTTAAGGGTTTTGATTAGTTCATGTAGGTCGTTTATTAAATTTGTTAATTCTTCTTCTATTTTTGTTGTTTTTATTTGTGTTTTTGCTTCGTTTTCTACTTGGTTTGAGGGAGTCCTGGTTACCTGAGAGAAAGTTAATTTGTTAAAGGGATTTTCTATGAGTCTTCTTGCTTCAGGGAAGGTAATGTTTTTGGTGATTTTCATTTTGATAATTTCCTTTTCCCTTTCCCAGATTTTGCAGTACTTTGAGTCTGCTCTATGATTCCCTTTGCAATTGTTACAGTTTAGGCTGTTTTTGCAGGATTCCTCTATGTGGTTTGGTTCCTGCTCTCCACATTTGACACACACTTGTTTTCTTGTGCAGTGCTGCTTCAAGTGTCCATATTTCTGGCAGTTATGACATCTTCTGGGATTTGGGATATATGTCTCAACTTTAACCACTGTATAGCCTATTTTTATTTCCAAAGGGGGTTTTGGGTTATTAAAGGTTAGAATGTAGGTATTGGTTTCAATTATTTCATTTTGTTTTTTGATTGTTATCCTTTTGACGTCTATTACATTTTGTTTTTTTAGTTCATTTTTAATTTCCATTATTGAGCATAATGATAGCTCTCCATTTCTTATCACCCCTTTAGAGGTGTTTAATCTCTCATGGGGGTAAGCTTTTATATCTATGTTGTGGATTTTTTTTTGCTTTAATATTATTTCAGCTTGTTTTTTTCCTGTCACCTCTATAAGGATGGTTCCATTTTTCAAGTTTTTTACGGTTTTGGGTGATATTAGAGCTGAAATACATTTTTCTATGATGAAGGGGGATATTTTTGTTAGCGGTAGTTTTTCTTTTGATTCTAGAATGATGAACCTTGGATATGGCTCATCATTGTCTGAACCACATTCAATATGGGGTCTTTTTGCTTGGGTTTTTGTTTTAACAGAAGCCATAAAAGTGTTGGATGAGTTTCACTGAACATGCTCCCCACCCACCTCGGAGCCCCATATGGGGATGTGCCTAGGGGGAAACCCATTCGCCTAGCAACACCAGGGCTACATGTTCAGTATACTCATGCTGGTGATAGACGAATTAATTTTTTGTCCCTGGGTTTTCGTTCCCAAGATAACTACTTCCCCAGGGACAGAAAGGACTACAAGTCTTTCCACAGCATGATTGACCCGACAGCCATCGTCCTCATTTAGATTTAAAAAAAAAAAAAAAAAAAAAATCTAAGAGAGTACTGTCATGACCAGCCGATTGATCGGATCGGGCCTCTCCAACCGCCCGTCTAGCCCAGTAAGGGCCAAAGTGGTGTGTTGCAAGAGACTTGACCACTCGATTTTCAGGCCAAGTACTGCTCAACCACCCGGATCCCGTCCTTAAGCATCACGGGTCGCCACCCACGGCCAACAGGTAGCCTCGTTGGGGGGGTTTTACCCCTCTGCAGAGGTGCAGTCAGCGTATTCTACAGCCCCAGCTGACAGGGCGGTAGTGCTATGGGAAATGCTATCAGTTTTGTCCAGGATTTGAACTTGTGTTGCCGTGTCCATTTCCTATGACAATAACCATTACACCACTTTGTGTTAATGCCCTTGGGAAAGGCGTGAATCCATCTCTTCTCTCCTTAGCTATGAGTAAATATGACTGAGTTCTTTAGCTTTGGCCAGGCAACTAGTAAAGAAGAAAAACTGAATTCAAACCAACTTTACTCCACTTAAAACTGACCTTGCGTCATATCCTACTCATGGTGGAGGGGTTGAGTAAAAATGTAAGTCAGTTAGAAAGATGTGACTTGCGATGAAAGAAACATGGCTTTTGGCATTTCTCATTAGACATTTTTTGGAACACCCTGTATATATCACCATAAACACACATCAACAAAACAAATCAAATCAGTTGATAATCATTTATCATGCATCTGCTTCATGTACACAATGCAGGGTAACCTTGCTAGTCCTTTTCAATGTTTCTAATGTATGCTATCTCTACAGCTATGATGAGAATGAATAAGAAAGCTGAAGTACATTTCATTCCGGATAATTCAACCTATCTTGACTGATTCTTAAGCTTTTCTACAGAACTGCTTAGGATACAACCATTTGGGACTACTTTTGAAGGTACGATGGTGGGGAATCACAAATAAAGAAACAGCTTTTCTATCATTGGACACTTCAACGTATCATGAGGTGGGAATCGTTTTTACAGAATTTTTCATTGATTTTTTTTTTTCTCTTTCTTCTTCTACCTATCTCATAGGTAGAGGGAACGAAGAAAAAAAAAAATTTCTTTACTCTTCTGATTTCATATTTTTTTTAACCTCCCACCCCTGCATCTCCATCTCAATACCCCAACATCAGACAACCTTGAAAAAAATAAATAAAAAAAATATTGATCTTCCGTTCAGGTTTCTAAACCTGGGAATAAGATTTCAGCATTATGTAATATAATGAGTTAAAACTTGTATTTAATTTAAGAAATTTTTTTTTTTTATTATTAACATTGATACAGCAATGAAATTTGAATTACAGTTAGGGTGGAGGCAAATTTTGAAACATTATACATATATACAAAGAGTGTCCAAAAAGAAATCAAACTTTTCAAAAACATTAATTGCTTTACTTATAACATCCCATAGTGGTATAACAGTTAGCAAGCCAGAGTAACAAACTTATTACCCCTGAATAACGAATTTGTTCTTCACTGGATGCAACATAGTTTCAATCTTCTTCCAGATCTAAACTAGCGTTAGTTTTTTGTTTTATTTTTATCAAGGCACATATAGCATAAGAGTTACTGTTGATAGATTTTAATGATTGTCTTTAATTGGAATCATTTTGAGATGAGGCTTCTTAATCAGAGAATTAATTTTTCATTTATTGCAGACTTTTTGTCCTCATCTTGGTAGTTTTTGTGTTGGTTCTTCTTCACTACATTTCGGCTAAATTTCACCTCAGGCCTTCTTCAGGTGATTAACCGCGACCTCAGATAGGAATGCTGAGTCTTGTAACCATATCCCCAGTAATTACTGACTTTCATAGTTGTTGTCTATCACACCACATTTTTGACCTAGTAATCCTCTGGCCGGCTTGGGTAGGAATTGAAACCACTATCTTCTGACAATGCTCACCTGGAACCATAGAGACTCAACACCTCTATCTGCTGTTCCACGGGCCCCAAAGGGCGATCAAGGTTGGATTTTTTGGTCCTATAAATCCAATTATCTGTTCTCCTTATCTTCGAGGCCTATTCACTGAAGTTAAGCAGTAATAAACCTGTTCAGTAATTAGATGAGTGACCATTTAAGCAACAAGAGGTACTGTAAGCAACCTGAGGCCACTGTGCCATATCTAAGCAAAGCTTATTAAATAATGACAATATGTCAGCATTTGGGATTGCATTCTCTTGATCAGGTTTACATGTATAATTTTTTTAGTATAATTTTATTTCTCTCAAAAAGGACAGAATGTCATCTACGTCAACATTTTCAAATACATTTAACATATTATTTGTGTTGAAAAGCATTTTCTGATTAGTGCAAAAACTTCACATTCTATGAGAAAAAAGTTTAACAACGCAGGGTGAATAACACATTACATACCATGGAGTATCTAAGTCTTGTGGGCACACTTATTATTGGAAATAGACTTGACAAGCAAGTTCAAATCCGAGACAAGAGTGTTTGTATATAGCTTTGCGCTAATTCCTTAGGAAAAGCATGAAACCATCTCTTCTATATCCACTTAGCTATGGATAAAAAAAAAAAACTGAACTCATTAGCCTTAAAAAAGCAACTGGTATAGAAGAAGAAAAACTGAATTCAAACCAGCTTTTTTCTGCTTTAAAATTGACCCTGTCACATCCTGTCCATGGTGGAGGGGTTGGGTAAATATATACCATTTTGATGGTATATAAGAGCTACTGACTTATTTCATGATCCTTCAGCTTCACCATTGCAGAAGGGAATATTAAATAACAAAATTGTTATTAGGTATATTGAATGTTACTGGAATGTCATCCATTTTTCCTATTTAGTCTAGTTCAAAACAATTCTTTTGCACATCTAAGAACTTCAAATATTCAGTGGGTATGTGTGTGAATAGGTTTCTATCTACATTACATATTTGGGATTTATTAATTACGAAAATCCATCAATAACTTTCTGTAATATAAGCACTTGAATTTGGAAAAACTGAAGAAAAAATCTTTGGAAAACAAACCTTTACATTTTAGATGGGTTCCATCTGAAAAATGCTAATAGAATCACTATAAACCCATAAAATCCTGTTAAAACCAGAGATAAAAAGAAAGGAAATTGATTTATCTACAAGTTTATTAAGGTTGATTATATTTATCGTCCTTTTATAATTTTTTATTAATGAAACAGGAAGAAAAAATAAACGTTTTTTCTTTTTTTTGCATGTGATTCACTAGCATGAGAGGGTGTAAGTATTTGTCACTTATTTACAAAATCTCACACTAATATGAATCAGGTCAAATTTGGCAAAAAATAGAATAGAGAATGTCATATAATGTTGTCTATTAGCAATTTAGATTGGTTAGTGACTTTTGTCATGAACCATTCTCAAAGATTAACTTTTGTGGCATAATAACTTTCAGTGTACAAATTCTGCTACATCACAAATCAGTGAACAAGACGTATCAATTTTTCATGTATTTTTTTTATAAATTCTGTATGTTTGTGTGATCTAAAATGTAATAGAATAGATTACTCACATCACGTCTGCGTTTGACCGTTGGGAAAGGAAAGAAAGAGGAATGTGAGTTTGTGGACTCCTTATATGCAAGTAGCGGTAATTTGCATATGAGAAGAAGAAGAGGCTATAAAAAGACCAAATTGGCGAGGCAGGGGGGGGGGGTATTCGGAGAGTGGAGATTGAGTTAAGAGGAGTTGGTGTGAGTTGCGGAGTCGTGTTATTCTGAGAGCGGAGAGCAGACATTGAGTTAAGAGGAGTTGGTGTGAGTTGCGGAGTCGTGTTATTCTGAGAGCGGAGAGCAGACATTGAGTTAAGAGGAGTTGGTGTGAGTTGCGGAGTCGTGTTATTCTGAGAGCGGAGAGCAGACATTGAGTTAAGAGGAGTTGGTGTGAGTTGCGGAGTCGTGTTATTCTGAGAGCGGAGAGCAGACATTGAGCTAAGAGGAGTTGGTGTGAGTTGCGGAGTCGTGTTATTCTGAGAGCGGAGAGCAGACATTGAGTTACGAGGAGTTGGTGTGAGTTGCGGAGTCGTGTTATTCTGAGAGCGGAGAGCAGACATTGAGTTAAGAGGAGTTGGTGTGAGTTGCAGAGTCGTGTTATTCTGAGAGTTAGTGCGAGCAGCATAGTTGGCGTGAAGGATTTCCAACCCCCTTTTTTCATTACAGTTTGTAACCACCATAAAAAGCATGCATCATCTACACAGATTTACCTTAAAATTCAGCAAATTCACTCAGAGCCACTAACTACTTTAATGTAAAATTTTCATAAAGGATGTGGGAAATATATTCAACATATAAATGGGGTTGAATCTTTTACTCTATGGAAGAAATACTGCCTTTTATAATTCTAAGGGAATAGTGAAATAAATCTTTGACATTATAAATAAACAGTCCCAAAGGACTCAAAAAACAACATATACATATATATATATTATGAGAGTGTTGGTTATCAGTAAATCACTATGTGGTTATGTGTAGATGTTCCATGGATTAAATATATAATAATATATATATATATATAAGTTATATATATATAAGTTAATCCAAGTGGAAGGAGAGATTTATTGAGAAGTTGACGCTATAACGTTTCGGTTCTACTGAACCATCATCAGGCCCATGAGGGGTGATATTAGTGATATTAAGTCAACGATGGATGTTTAAAAATACAAAATATGTTTGTTGTTTTAAATTACATCATTTGACTTATTAGGAATTTTGTATAGAATTTATGTTACATTTGTTTATCGAGAAAGATTTTGAGTCAAAAGGAACTTAAGATGGAATATATTGTAGCTATTTCCATCTTTAGTTAATATTTTCCACATATATCATAATTTTTTCATGCTTTCTATTTTTATTTTTTTTTACTCGAAATCTTTCTCGATAAACAAACCTAACATAAATTCTATACAAAATTCCTAATAAGTCAAATAACGTAATCTAAAACAACGCTGATTCACCAATTAAACAGCCAACTTTTTCTTGTTATACAAATTTTTCCCTAGGTTTTTGTATTTTTAAACATCCATTGTTGACGTAACTTTGCTAATATCCCCCCTCATGTTCCTGATGATGGTTCAGTAGAACCGAAACACTATAGTGTCGATTTCTCAATAAATCTCTCCTTCCACTTGGATTAACTTGTTATCAATTTTTCTCAACATACTGTTGGACTACAATCCATTATTTACTTTATATAAAGAAATGTTTTGTTACTTTACGTCACTATAAAGCTTTTGAAACAAGCTGATGTTGATTTTACTAATATTCTTAATAAGAATGTCTTGTTTAAATGTATATAAAATTGGTTTATTTCTACTTTTAAGCTGTTAATCTTGATATGAAAGCAACTGAAATACCTTTTACTCTTCGCTGAGGAGAAACATGGTCAGGGGCGAGAGACAAATTAGCAAGTTTTAAGAAAATAGTCAAAAAATTGTTCTGCCATGTGCCATTGAAAAGTAGTTTGTAGGCTGCGTGTTTTGAGACCCCTGATCTAATTTATTCATTACAAGTAGTAAATAAAGCATTTAATTATTTCATTTGTTTTTTTTTTATTCAGTCATTCACATGATCTAAATTTACAGAATATTTCTTTAACAAACTAAATCTAGACACACTGATATTTTCATGATTCCATACATTTTTTTTGACTAATTTTATTCAGTAACAATTGTGGTTATATAAGCAATTAAATTATGATAATTCTGAAAAAAGAATTGGCTGCTGCTTATTTTAATAAGAATTATTAATGTTATCATTTTTATGGGGCTACCAAAAAAAAAAAAAAAAAAAAAAAAAAAAAAAAAAAACAACTTATGAGATCTTGACTTCCACAATTTAAAACAGGGTTTCTCAAATTTTTTACTTGATACACTCTTTGTAATGAGATTTAATTTCCATACACCCCCAAATAAATTTTTTCTTTAGTCTCACTGGATGCCATGATTTGAGGGTTGATTATTTTTTTTTTTTTTTTGTTTTTGGACTAAAGATCAAAAGTTTTGAAAAATACAGAAAAGTTAGAATAAATAGAATATGGAATTATATAATAACACCCTCATCAACAAATTTTTTTCTTATAATAATTTCCTTTTATTCATTAAAAATCTGTTACCATGGAGAAGAATTAAAACTCCACGTATTATATCTTAATTTTTCATTATTTTTATTTCTTTTTTAAATCTATATTCTTATTATAATTAAATAGACATCTCATAAGCCATCATAAAATGATTTTTTCAAATTTTTTTTTTCCTTATAAAATAATTTTTTAAAAATATGTTTTTAAAATGTTTACTTTTACGAAAATGTGATAACAAATATTGGGTGATTCATATTTCTCTCAGCTTCAGAATTAGAGCCTCACCACTGAATACAGTTTAATATTCAATAAGTATCAGACTGTCATTATCAAAGACAGAAATGAACAATGAATGAAATATTTTCTTCATAATATTCCCCTTGGTATTCAACACTTATTCCAGTGAGTTTTCTACTGGTAGAAGTACTTTCAAAAAATCTTCTGGTGTATATGTCCTTTTCCTGTTCTTCACATTCTCAAACTATGTGCAAGATGAATTTTCAGGTAAGGAAACAGTAATAAGTTAAAGGAAACTAGGTCAGGTATATACAAACTTTGCCGTACGAAATCAATCTTGTGTTTCACCAAAAAAAATGTATTGAGAATATGCATGGTTCATTTAGAAATCTAGACAGCAGTCTGGATGATGTTTTATTACAAGTTTCTCTGCAACAAATCAATCCGCATTTAACTTTGATTAAAAAGAATTATAGATTCAGTCTCAATAATTTCTAATCCCACATCATCTGTTGGTAGGACTTTAATGACCTCAGCACGGCCAGTTTTTGTTTTTTTTACAAAATGTGTATATAACATTAAAGCTATTATACACATACCATCATTATCATCATGTCGTGGTGGTAGCACGGATATCTCTCGCCACTTTTCCCTATCATTCATCGCCTCTGGCAGGTCTTCTGGACTACATCCCGTATCCTCACATAGTTGCTGAATGTATGTCTGTGCTGGTCGTCCTGCTTTTGCTCAGCCATATGTGGGGGTCCATAAGAGTACATCACTTATGAGTTCGTCCCTGCTTCTCCAGCAGTGTCCTGCATGTCTGGTTCATCTAACTTGGATAGTTTTCGTGATAGGAAGCAGGTGTGGTAGCTATTCATGTCAAATAAGAGACTGAATGAATCTTTTATTTGGAATGTAGTGTAGATAATTTTAAAAGCTTTTAACTAATGTCAACAAAGAATAATTCAAAGTTTAGGGTCAGTTGAGAACTTGGCTGTGATTGGAGTCAGAAGAGAGTGCAGTTGTCTAATTTCCATCTCTGGCTCACTGGATTTGCAAACTGGGTCATGTGTATAAAAGTTTTCAAAGTAATAAAGATATGTGCACAGAAAAAGAATTATCTTTGTCAATTCATACTTCAACAATAAAGAAAGATGAAACAGTGTGAGGTCACAACAAGAAATGATACGGGGAGAGGACAAGATGTGAGCGAGAAGCAATAAATGAGTAAGAAACAAAATGACCTTAGAAGATCTCAGCAAAAAAAGAGAAAGACAATTGGCAGAGTGAATAAAAGAGATGATATAACACTAATTTAAAAAAAAAAAAAAATCAGTTATTACTCCCTTTATATTACCTATACTGTATTACTTATCAATTTAATGGTGCAGTCAGTTGGGGCTGTAGAATACGCTGACTGCACCTCTGTAGTAGAGGGGTAAGTCTCCCTCAATAAGTGTCCTGGATATAAACAATCTGATGGTGAGGCTTCGGGAATGCTGAGTACCCCTTTATTGCCATCACTCCAAGGTCCACTCTGGCCCAAAGTGGTGGCATCTGATAGGATTCTATCTAGGGGTCAAATAGAACTAAACTGTGTGCTTATGCTGAACTGAATTGTGTGAAATAGAACTGTTTTGACATCTGTGTGTAAATAAATGACTGAAGTTTAATTGAATAGTTAGTGATACACAGCAAAGCTTGGAACGAATTAACTATCAGATTGTTTAAGATCATAGCAGGGACACTCAAGGGTGGGGCTCTTACCTCACTGTAGAGATGGAATCGGTGTATTCTCCATCCCCAGCTGACAGGGCTATGCAATTTAGGCTTCTCTGGGTATATATACATTCTTTAAACAATAAGGACACAGCCTTCAAAATCAAAGCAAAAAAGAAAAAAAAAAAGAAATGAATAAAAAGTAAAGAATCTTAATGGAGTTTAGTGACAGTCACTCACCTTCTTCAACATCATTCCTAGCAGCAGCTTCTAAAATCTTTACATTATCCACAAAATCCACTGAGCCCTTTTTGTGACGCTTAGAGGGACGTTTCATGTTGTTCAGGTGGGTATGCTTCCTCTTCTTACTACACTCTTTCTCTATCTTCTTCTCATAATGATGATATTGTTTCAACTGGTAGGCACGACGTTTTTTGGCATGTTTCAACCGTTCTGCTGGGGTCATCTTTTCCACCAAGTTGATTTCAGCAACCAAATCAGCATGATCCATGATTTCAATTTTTTTTGGAGGTTTTTCCCAAAGAATAGGTAATTATATATAAAAAAAAAAAGCTTAGCAAGTGTGGTGGTGGGGAGATGCGAAAGAGATTTCTTCAGGAACGACGTATGGGTAGGTTATATTTTTTTGTATTGTTGATGACCAAAATCAAAATATCAAGCAATAGTAACAAAGTTTAAGATATATACTTAATCCAAAAACTGTTGTCATCCCCCATATTTTAAACTGTATCAATGAATGAAAAACTGCAAATCAAAAAAAAATATCTTCTGCACTTTTTTTTTAACGAGTGTGGGCAAGATGAGGTGAGGCAAAGTGAAATTGGTTGGTACCAACTGGTCAGCTATTTACCAAATTGTTGACCAACGCTGGTTTGCAGGTCTTTTGTGAGAATGGAAATGGTGTCCATCCATTGGTCGATATCGAAGACAATAATGTGGAGGTGATCTATGGTTTTTATCAGATGCCATGTTACATTTATATTCAGTTAGCCGCTTAAAATCACCAAGGAATAAATGGCTGACCTGTAAAGAAAAAAGAAAAAAAAAAAAAGAACAGTTAATCCAGAAGGAAAACCAAAGAGCAAATTATTTTATGGTACAAAAAATGTTAATGGCACCTCCCTCCTGAGCAAAAAATGTCGATGCCCTCATCCTAAAGCAACACCCACCTCACCAATAAATACATAAAACTATAAGAAAAATGTTCAGATATTGCTCTTCTTTCAGAAAAAGGCTTAGAACTTTTTGATTGACCCCTGTGTGTGTGTGTATATATATATATAAGAAAAAACAACAAACCGGTCACATTAGGATTATAAATTTATTTCCATCCTGTTATGCGTTTTTGAAAAATTCAAAAACACAAAAAAAAAATTAACAGGACTTCTTCAGATCCTATGGATAAAATCAGAATAGACACAGGATAGAAGGTGGGAGGGGATAGAAGAGGGGTGAAGAGTTATCTCCTCATTTAACCCACTTCCGTTTTTTTATTTTATTGTCGGTTAGAATTATAGTAAATTTATTTAAAAAATATTTTATTTTTATTTTTTAATTCTTATTACTTTTTGACTTAAACTCCAGATTTAATACTAAATTAGAAATTTAACCTTATTCAATAACTTTATGTAATGATACAGAAAGAATTATATTAAATTAATTTCAAGATTTAATTAAATTTAAAATTTTTTTAAAAATCAAATTTATTTAGAACCTATTAATCAGTTACACTTTTAATGATTAGTACGTATATATGATATGTTTTTTTACATTTTCTATCTAACATTTTATTTTATTTATTCATTTATATTAATTCTCAATTTAATCCTATGTTTTTTTAAAAAATTATTTATGTTAATTATCTATGGTTTAAATTTAAAAAATCATTCATGTTAATTATCTATAGTTTAAATTTACCAGGAAAATTTAAACGTTCACTCTTGAATAGTTTTCTTGTTCTGATGGAATTACTCCCAACTCCAGTTTAACTGGACCAAATAATACTTTTTTATATATATATATATATATATAAGTAAAGCTGGCGACCATAGTCAAATGCAACCCGAAGGGTCTCCTTTCAACAGCTACTATACTGAGGTGTAGGGTAGGACACAAGTTCTTTTCCCTGGATTGCTCCACTTTACCCTTGATACATACCTTATAATACTGAGTGTTAAACAAGGAAGTATCAAGTACAATCTTTTGAGTCTTTGGTATGACTCAACCTGGGATTGAACTTCAGCCTCCCAGGCCATTGGTGAACACTCAACTCACTAGTCCTATATATATATATATTCTGTACAGAATTCCATTTTACATTCCTTTGTTTTGCTAAGTACCAGAATCCTTGCTCATCTGAGTAACACACTTTTGACTTCAGTGTGACAAAAATGAAGGAAGCAGCTGATAACAAGATGTCTGATAATTGTATAAGTCTGACGAGTTTAGAGTTTAACTTATTGTAGCTTTCACTAAACAAAAACAAGAGACACAAAATAGAGTTCTGTGAAAAGATTGGGGAACAATTTTCTGAAAAATTCTACTTGATATTGTTTAGCTTTGTACAGTGAAAGAAAGACCAAAACAAGAGTCTCTTTCTTTACCAAGGTTCAGATGACACCTTAGAGAATATATCAGTCAAAACAGTGCACAAAAAAAAAAAAACCAAAGAGGAATACAATTGTCTGAAGAATTCCTTATATGTTAATGACCCCTTGGAAAACTACAGAAAGTAGAATTACTGGATTTACAATACTGAATATACACCTACTATAATCTATTTTTATAGTACCAAATCATGGACCTCACATAGTAGGGTGACAAGTTTGTATGTGTGTGTGTGTGTGTGTGTGTGTGTGTGTGTCTGCGTGTAGGTGTGCATGGAAGATATTATGACATAAAAACTAAAATTTGGTGGAGTATTTATTTGATATGATGTTTCCCTCATTTACGAACTTTATCGACATTTTTTAAAAGAATACTGGAAAACTGTCTACAAGGTTGAGACACCAATTGTTACAGATCAATAAAAATTTTAAAATTTAGCTTATGACTGATATTTAAATTTTTAGAATTAGAAGGCATCATTTTGTGTGTGACGGAAAATATTGTTAATAATAGATTAGAACTAAATGACCCATTACAGTTTTAAAAAATGTTGGATATAAGTTTATGCTAATCTAACTTATTGCAAATCAGGAGGAATTGTAATCCTTTCATTCTGTCCGACATTTCGATTTATATAAAAACAAATATAAATGAATATATTTTCTTCAGACGTAAATTCACTGAACATTTCCATTAAATTTAATATCAAGTCCTATTGGCATAATAGTTAGAGTGTTTACCAATAATCCAGGAAACCAGGGGTCAATTTCAGGTCGAGTCATACCAAAAACTCAAAAACCCCTCGATTAACACAGCATTATAAGATATGTATCAAGAGTAAAGTGGAACAATCCAGGGAAAGGAGTAGCACCCTACCCTACACCCTAGTGTAGTAGCTATTGAAAAGGGAGCCTTCGGGTCACCTTCAACTACAGTCAGCCAAATTAACTCTTCTGTAAAAGTAAAAGTAAAGTTGGCAACCGTAGTCGAGGGTGACCAGAAGGCTCCCTTTTCAATAGCTACTACACCGAGGTGTAGGAGTGGGTGCTACTCCTTCTGTAATTAGCATTTATTTATCTCCCTTAAAAAAGTATAATGATTTGATTCTGTACTATAGTCAAGGTTCAAATTAGACTGGAGATGGCTAAAAATATTTGAAGGCAACTGTGAAGAAAAAATCTCAATATGATGTACCAATTGAATCATTATAGCATTCATGAATTTTCCCACCAGTTATCTCAAGTGGCTTTTTTTTTTATTGGAGATCAAGTGACAACATATCTCATCAATTCTCCAACTTAATATTCTGATTTTAATTTGGATATTTTCAACATTTAGTTTTACCAATGAGCTTTTAAAACGGGTTGCAGTCAACTTCATATTTCATATACTCTCCCCCCTTTTTAAATTTGCTTCAGGAATATCTTGATAGTTTTCAAAATTTTCACAGCAAAGACTGACAAAACGACTACATCCACAACATGGCAGATCTGGATTTTTCCGCCATGATAGATTGCATCTGTCTGGACTGAATGATCTATGAATGAGTTTCAAAGATCTAAGAATTTCATTGATTTAATCCTCCAGGTGTGTAAAATATTATTGGGCAGAAGTTTATGATTTTATTAGATTGTAAAAGAAAATATAAAATAACCCCTCCAAATTATCATTACCCTCTACCAAATTCCACAAGAAAATATGTATGACATAAAAAAAAGTCTCTACACACATCAGTGGGAATTTCAGGAAAAAAAACAAACAAAAAAAACAGGTAAATAAAAGACATTTTTTAAAAAATCATAAAACAAATTGGAAAAAGATTGGTTTACATTTTCATTTTCACAATAAAAATCATTTGGTTGTCAAACCAGTTCAGAAAAGGGGGAGGGGTCCAGATTTTGTTGTTTTTATTTTTAGAGTTCTAATGGGAAACCTGCTCGTTGAATTTGTGAGTAAGAAAAAGGTCAGAAAAGCATGGCGTGCTATTTGATAAATAAAGTCAGTGGAATAATTTCATCTCACACAAAGCAGAAAAAGATATAGAGGGTATTCAGGAGAGTGGGAAAAAAAGACAGAAAGTAGATATGAAGAAAGGAGAGAGGGGGGTATGAAAGCGAAAGATGATGTGAAAAGAGAAAAGGTGGAAGAAACTGAAGGAAAGAGAGAGAGAGAGAAAGATAGTAAAGAGCTGGGAAATTTTGGGGTAAGAGAGAGAAAGAAAAAAATGAAAGAAAGAAGAAAAAATGGAGTGAGAGAGGAGGAAGAAACAAAGGAAGATGGTTGGTTGGTTGTTTGGGTTTCATGGCATATCAACCTTTGTAGGTTATTTAATGCCAAATCCATTTATATACAAATAATTGAGTTTATTCAAACAGTTCAAATTCAGCTTATTCAGTTTAGTGTAAGTATAGATTTTGTTTACACATAGTTATAAATGCCAAAACAGTTCTATATTAAACAATTCAGTTTAGCATAAGTACAGTTTCAATGTCAAAAACAGTTCCATTTCAAACAATTCAGTTCAGCATAAGTATGCAGTTTAAATGCAAGTACACAGTTTAATTGTCAAAAACATTTCTATGTCAAACTGTTCTTATCCAAACAATTCATTTTAGAATAAGTATGCAGTTTACTTCTATTCAACTCATAGATTGGGCCTTATCAAGTGCTACCACTCTGGGCCAGAGTGGACCTGGGAGTGATGGCAATAAAGGGGTACTCTGCATTCCCCAAAGCCACAGTATCAATGGAATCTCACTATCAGATTGTTTAGTGTCATATCCAGAACACTTGGTGGTGGTGGGGTTCTTATCCCTCTGCAGAGGTTCAGTCAGTGTATTCTACAGCCCCAGCCAACTGAGCACACAAAGGAAGAGAAAGAAGAAAGGGTGGAGAGAAAGAGAGAGAGAGGAAAACATGGGGAAAGAGAATGGAATAGGAGGGAGAGTCATGATAAGAATGAAATACTCTTCACTACTCAGAGTCCCAGAATTGGAGCCTCACCACCAGACACAGTTTAGTGACATGCCCAGGACACAACCCTTTCTAAGTGAGGAGGTTTCTTAACCCTCAACAGAGAATGCAGTTGAAATATTCTACATCCTACTGACAGGGTGTTAACATTTTTGGTGATATTTTTTTTTGTATAGGTTTAATTATATGCATCAATATAAATATATTCTTGACCACTGACAATCCATTTTGTTTCAATCTTCAACACACAATAATTAGGTCAACCTAATTCTTGGTCAAAATTTGCCTGATTCATATGTTTTTTCCCCCTACTGCCCAAATATCCTTAGCGTAGAAAATGACAGAAGCTAAATAGTGGAGTAGCGGTAAAGCTAATGGGGAACAATGAGAAAAGCTGAACATCCCAACCTAACACATGAAATTGCTGGGTCTGTAAATAATCATTAAAAAGATGGAAAGCTTTAATGCTTTTGTTTGATAAATTCCTCCCCATGACACGATAAATCATTAATTGTTTTTAATTCAATGTCCTTTACATACAATAATTATAGTTTAGCATCAACCCCAAAGGATATAGCCTTCAGGGTGGGCCTTACAGTATCCTATATCCTCTGTTGAGGGGGTTAGACTCCCACGAAAGAGATACCTTGCATATGATATGGTGGTAAGGCACCAGGTCTGGAATTCTGAGAAATGTGAAGTACCTTTCATTGCTATAACCCCCAGAAACATGGGTTAGCAATGTATTTATCCAATCCCTCCAACACAGGCAGGACATGACTCAAACTCAACATTTAAGCAAAGAACTGTAGTTTTGTTTTTAGAGTTTTCCTTCTTCCAGTCTATGGCTGCCATATTAAGGCTAAAGAAACCAGTCTGCCCTACTATTAACTCATTGCTGGAGGGAGAATAGATGGATTCATGCCTTTCCCAAGAGCACCAGCACAAAGTGAAAATGCAAACAGCCTCATCCAGGCTATGTACTTAGATTGTGGATTCCATTTTCTTCAATGACAAACAATTACACGGATGCACCTCATCGTTACAAGTGCATGCGCAACTATTTTTATTCAAAAAGTGAAAATGAATCATAATACTTGAAAAAAAAAAAAAAAAAAAAAAAACAACAACACATTCTTTGATCTTACATAGGTCAGATGTTTATCAGATTTTAAAGATAGTTAATACATATGGTCCAGCCAAAAAT
The DNA here is from genome assembly GCA_963585895.1 of Sepioteuthis lessoniana. Taxonomy (NCBI): domain Eukaryota; kingdom Metazoa; phylum Mollusca; class Cephalopoda; order Myopsida; family Loliginidae; genus Sepioteuthis; species Sepioteuthis lessoniana. The sequence continues at coordinate 109,761,344 of OY757915.1, forward strand.
GATTCAGCATATAATGTTAATGAAAAAAATTGCCGACCTAGGGCAGTTGGATCTAAGAACACTTCAAAGTACTCCTCTTTGAACTTTGCACACTTATCTAAGTGTACGATTCCCTTTTGAAAACTATCTGCAATCATAAGTGGCTGGATACTTTCCAAACAGAATACATAGAAGAAAAAGGAACAAGCCATAAACGTAGCAGAAGATCCATGAGGAAAGTCAAAAATGGATAGCAAAGTCATTTGTTAACTATTAACTACCAATAAAGGTACTCATAGTGTAATGGTCAGTCATAGAAAATGGACATAGCAACCTGAATTCAAATCCTTGATGAGGGTGTTTGCATTTCATATAGTACTAATACCCTTGGGAAAAGTAATTTACTAAGTTTTTTGCTTAGATGTGGCACAAGGCTGCATGAATGGGACACCCAATGAGAATTGTACTCACTCTTGAAGGTTTGCTAGTCTAGCTTGCTAACCATTATACCACTCGAGGTGCTCTTACCCTAGGTAAAAGTGTACATCTAACTATTCTCCCTCCGGCTCTGGATAAATTATAAGGTAGACTGGGCTCTTTATACATGGTATGGCAACCAGTCTAGGAAAATGGTTTGATTTTGATTGCATTTTAAGGCATATCAACCCTTGTGGGTTATCTAATACCAAATCCAGTGTGTGCGTTTGTGTATAGGATTTGTAAGAGAATAGTTTGCAGGTATCATTTTTAAATAGTTAATTTGTTTGCACATAGTTAAATGTTTTCAAGTATTGCTATCCAACACTAATTCTGTATAATATCAATCATTTGTTTGCACACAGTTAAAACGTTAAGTATTGCTAACACTAATAATTCAAAATGGTTTTAAGTATTATTAATCCTAATCCCAAGTAAAAGGATCTAGATGAAAGAAATCCTTGAATTCAAACCTGTTAAAAAAATAGACCTAGTGTTGCATCTGACTCAAGAATAGGGGTTGTTAAGTACAAATAAAGAATTTCTAAAGGATTTGGAAAATGGAGACAAAAATAGGTGGATTGTTTAAAGATTGTATAATGCTGCCATTATTATTATTCCTTTATTTAAAGAGATCAATAGTTGAATAGTATCAATACTGCAATTCTATCAACAAGCTAACTGTATAGAGAATTAAGAATTATGTCTTGATTGATTGATTTTAATAGTATGTCTATAGTTACTTTATGGTTAGAGGCTAAGGAATCAGATTCATTATATTTACGTACTTTCTGCAGTTGTTTCTAAAGAGAGGGTTTTCTTTTTTATTTGCACAGTCCTATCAAATAGGAACAATTCTATTTAACCCATAGATAAGCCTTCTAACAGGAACTACTATTCCAGGTCTGAGTGGACCTGGAAGAAATGGCAAAGGTGTACTTAGCACTTTCTTGATTTCCAGAAGAGGAGCGTTAACATCAGAAGCAGTTTAGTATCTTGGTATATTGGGAGGTGAAGATGGAGAGTCTTACCATTCAGCCTTGTGTCATGTCGTACAGGAAGTAAAAAGTGTTAATGGAGAAGATAAAATACTTCATCTCAGCACACAAGGGCTGAGATATGTATCAGCTGAAATATAGTTAAAACTAAAAAAAAAAATTGTCAGAAAAATAAAATAATAAAAATATAAATAGGCTGAAAAATATATTGAACCCCTCCACCATGAGTAGGATATGACATAAGGTAAATTTTTAAGCAGAACAATGCTGGTTTGAATTCAGAAATTTTTTCTCCTAGACTGGTTGCCATACCAAGGCTAAAATACCTCAGTGTCTTACTATTTACTTATAGTTGAGGGGAGGGGTAAAAAATGGATTTAAGCCTTTCTCAATGGTATTAGTGAAAAGGCTGAAGATCAGCAAAAATGTATTAAAAACAACAAAACAGTTTGAATGATATGGGAACTAATGAAAGTAGTTAATTTTAGGACTTCAGAGAATACAAGAAGGCTGAAGAATATATCAGCCAAAACATTGTGCTAAAAAAAAAAAAAAAAAAAAAAAAAAAAAAGAGAGAGATGAGGAGAATAATGTAAATATGTCATGGTTGGTTGTGTTTTGAGGCATATCAACCCTTGTGGGGTACTTAATGCCTAATCCTATCAATACATATTATATATATAATTTGCAAGTGAATAGTTCATATGTAACTTTATTTTAAAATGAGTTAGAGCATATTTGTTGGCATATAGTTAAATGATTTCAAATATTGCGATTTAACATAAGTAATTCTACTTACCAAGTATAATACAAACAACTTGCATACAGCGGTAGGGTTTCAAATAACTAAAAATAATCCCTAGTAAAAAGCATTGAACAGTTCTATTTGACCGATAAATGGGACACAAACAGGTACAACCACTCCAAGTCAGAGTAGACCTAGGAATAATGGTAATGAAGGAGTACTTCCCATTCTCCAAAACTCCAAGGCTGGAGCTTCATCATTGGATGCGGTTCAATGTCATCCTCAGGACATTTGTGCAGAAGGGTTGAGTGTTTATATAATATAATCTGCTATATTTATAAATAAAGAGAGCGCAATATCAGTGATTAAGTATGTGTATCTAAGCAAGGATAGTGATGATAGAGTCCAATGATTGCATAGGCAAGACAGTTACCAAGCGACATTGACTATATATATATTTTAGACAAATGCAAAGCCAAATCAACATACTTTATTTATAAATGGATTAATACCAGAATATTCAGAATTCACATATTTATTCAAATTTATGTAGAATTGCCTATCAACATGCTTTCCTCTGAAAGGAAACAAAAAGAGAGCAGTAATGAGACTTTAGTATTAAAATACCACACTCAACCTCAGGAACGGAATGCTGTCTACAGACAGAGGCAAATGTTTATACTCAGTCATACAAAACAATACTATCCTCAGACCTCAATTGTATATAATCAGTGGTTCCCAGGGACGCATGATCAGATGATAGACGATACAATGATAAACACCTTTTATAATCTAATACACAAATTGAATTTTCTGTGTCTTTTATGTGAATTACTGAACATGAGCCATCCAGGTTCAAAGACAATATATAAGTTTTTCACAACAGTAAACATTATTGCCAATATCTAAGATCTGTTTGTAATATCAAAGGCTTAAAAATTAGAGGGTCATTTTTCATCAAATTTTCTATGTAGACATAATAGGATGTTTTATTAAAAAGAGGCAAATTTCTTTCATTAATACATTGGTTATTTTTAAAAAAGATCTCGGCTGAAATTTGTCCCCCACTCAACAAAATCTGAATCTTTAGGATTCCCACAGGGAAAAAAAAAAATTATATCGCTCACTTGCTTCATCATGTTTTTCCTTGGGAATTGAATTTATAATTACCAATAACAGAGCAAAAAGCAAGGGAGATGGTATGTGATCAAAAAGTATCAAGACTAAAGATTTAATCTTTTTAAAAACATAAATGAAGATGTTACCAGCAGAGCAACTTATATAATAAAGTGATGTGTTGTCTAGACAAGCCAGAGCCAATTTTCAATACTTTATGTCGACAATTTTTAGTTGAACACAGGATTGTACAAGTGCAGAACCTATCATACTCTCTAAACCTGATACTACGCAACTTTTTCTTGCTTCCTAAGCCGAAACTTTATCACAAGTGTAAGATTTGAGGATGTGAATAACATTAAAAGAAATACGACAGTGCAGCTTCACATTATGTCAAAAGAGGAATTTTAGAGGTGCTTTGACCAATGAAAAACTCATTGGATTAAATATTGAATGCCAAGAGGACTATTTTAAAGAAAATTAAGATTTTATCCATTTTTATCTTGGTGAATGCGGGTTCAATTTTAACACACCTGACATAAAAAATAAATTAAATTTATCAATAATTATAAATCTTTCTTCTTTATTTTGTAATTATTTATCAAAACTATTTTGATATATATATTTTATATCCTATAGTTTTAAAATAACTGTGGGCTAATAGGTAAAGATACTACACTTTGATCCTAGGCAGAAATGCTGATCCATACTTCAATATTCCAGTTATTTTATGGGAATTATGCTAGTTCACAAAATAATAAAGAAACTTGCATTGATAGTTCAGAGGTACAAGTGAGTACTAAAAATAAAAAATTTACTGCCTTCTTTGAAGTCTTCAGCATTATATTATTATAATAATAATAATAAATGTCATTAAAGATTTAAATTCAATGTTTTTATTTCTCATGGATTAAAAATTAATTTTCTCACAGCCATTTGGAAGTCGCACAAACAATTTTCCCAAACAAATTTAGATTTTATTTCAAGCAGCAGACATTTTTAACAACACAATTGACAGCCAATAAAAGTGTGGCTTTAAAGTGTCTTTTTTTTAATAGGATATTTCATAAAGGACACAAGAGGATAGAATTTATGAGCAATTTCATTCTACAATATTAGACACGCAATGACAAAGTATGCCAAGACAGAACTTTTCAGCATTTCAAATGATTAGCTTTTTTTTTTTTTTGGCATATCAACCATTGTAGGTTATTTAATACCAAATCCTCTTCATACATATATGATTTGTAACACATAGTTTGTAGATAAATGTTTCAATGAACTACAGTTTGTTTGTAGACAGTTAAACAGATATATATATGACTTGTAAGTCAATAGTTTGTCAGTAACCTTATTTTTAAATGAGCCAAAGCTAATTTGTTGGCATACAAATATGATTATTGTTTGCACACAGTTAAATGATACCAAATATTATAACACAAATAGTTCCATTTAGTATTAATCATTTGTTTGCATTCACCGAAATAGTTTCAAGCATTACTATGTAACACTAACAATTCACTTTGGACACAGTCAAATGGTTCAAAGTATTGCTATGTATCACTAACAATTCAGTAAAACCTCAATCATTTGTTTACATATAGTTAAATGGTCAAACAGTTCTATTTCTAACAAGTGGATTTAAAGTCATTTGTTGGCACACAGTTTAAATGGTGAAACAGTTCTATTTGCCCCATAGATGCTACCACTCCAGGTCAGAGTGGGCCTGGTAGCAATGGAAACGAAGGAGTACACCATATTCTGAAAAGTTTCAGGGCTGGAACATTGCCATCAGATAGTTTAATGTCATATCAAGGACACTCATTGGGTTTGTTTTTTTTACCCTACTGCAGAAATGGAGTCAGTGTATTCTACAGCCCCAGATAACTAAACTCATTTAAAATGATTTCATTATGAACTAACTTCATTAGAACATCTATTTCTTTGTGCCATGTCAGCTATTTTATTTTTCACAGATGAATTTGTGTTCTTTCTTAAAACTTACTTCAATTATTTGAGTACAATAGGCACTCCTAACTTTCCGCTATGAATATCTGGAAAAAAAACATCTTTCACACATAATATGCATTGGATTTTTGGAATTTGTAGCTGTTAAATTTATACTTAATTTAACATTTATTCAACTTTTTATCTGGTTTGTACCAACTAAAAAATAAGAATTTATGTAGTTTATATAATGTTTCAAAACACAAAATTGACAGTGCATTTACAACAAAGGCGAGGATAAGTTCACAAACAAAGAAACAAATAAGCAAATGTATCCAGGAGGTTAATTTTCTGTAGCGGCATAAAACAGAAGTGTTTGTTACATATTAGTTAGTTAGGATTATAGATATAATTTACTTTCAGTCATGACATCCTGAATATGGTGATGTACAGAGTCAGAGAGAGAGAGAGAGAAAAATAAAAAATTTTAAAAAAATGTTAATATTTAGTTCTTATGTATAATATGCACTTGTAACTTTTAGGTTAAATATCTTGGGGGGGGGAACACCATATATACAAATAATTATGATATTTTATATATAAATCACGAGAGATGTAACTATACAGCTACAAAATTGAGCCTGTATATTTTTGGAAGTGGTATGTGATTTTGTTTAAAAAAAATTTTTTTAATCTAACATCACTCTAAGTCCCAAGCCTGACATATAGATGTCACCTCTAATAAAAAAATCCATAGGATCTTTATAACGTACTAACCTTCAAATGGCACGTGTCAAAATTTGAGCCTAATCGGATTATTAGTTTACAAATTACAGTTAATTATGTGAAGCTACTGTTGCAAATTTTCAAAACAATGCAAAAATCTGAATTTTGTGTGTTGATAAAGCATTGCTTTCTGATTGGAAAAAATACTGTTCAAGCAAAGCAATTGCTTGATAAGTGTTATTCAGACTCTGCTCTGTTGGAAACAATGTTTAAGAGGTGGTGTGCTGACTTTAAATGCGGTCATACACACACAAATGATGCTGAATGCTTAGGTTGCCTAAATTTAGCATTTGTCCAGGAAAACACCAAAAATTTCCACAAATTCATTTTGCAAGAACATTTGTCAATGAGAAAGCTGTGTTCAAAGTGGGTGCTGCGTTTGCTCACAGTTGATCAAAAACAACGCATCAACAATTCAGAGCATTGTTTGCAACAGTTTCAATGCAACAAAAACGAGTTTTCATGTAAATATGTAACAATGGATGAAACTTGGATTCAACACTTCACTTTGGAGTCAAATTGGCAGTCAGCTGAATGGACAGCAGCAGGTGAAAGCCATCCAAAGCAACTAAAGACGCAAACATCAACAGGCAAGGTTTTGGCCTCTGTATTTTGGGACGTGCAAGGTATTTTGTCCATTGATTACCTTGAGAAGGGAAGAACCATCAATAGCAAATATTACATAACATTATCGGTGTGATTGAAGGATGAAATCACTAAAAAAAGGCCACAAATGAAGAAGAAAAAGTGATCTTTCACAAGGAAAATGCACCATGTCACATGTTGATTACAACGATGGTAAAACTATATAAATTACACTTCGAATTCCTTCCACACCCACCCTATTCTCCAGATCTGGTCCCCAGTGACTACTGGCTGTTTGCAAAGCTCAAAGAAATGCTCCAGGGAAAGATATTTGGCTCTAATGAAGGAGTGATATCAGAAATTGAGACATATTTTCAGGTCAAACAGAAATTGTTCTACCAAAAAAGCATCCAATTGTTAGAGAAGCATCGGAATCAGTGTATCACCCTCGAAAGAGACAATGTTGGTGAATAAAGTCAAACTTTGCTTACAAGTTGTTGTTTTATTAGTTAGGCCCAGGACTTATTGAGTGATGTGTTATGTTAAGAAAAAAATATTTGAAACACCTTATATGCTTGATGGTTTGGTTAGGTTTTATGGCATATCAACCATTGTAGGTTATTTAATGCCAAATCTTCTTTATACATATATATCAAATATATAGAATTTGGTTTGGTTGGGTTTTATGGCACATCAACCATTGCAGGTTATTTAAAGCCAAATCCTCTTTATACATATACATTAAATTTATGATTTTGTTTGGTTTAGTTTTATGGCATATCAACCATTGTGGGTTATTTAATGTCAAATCCTTTTTATACATACACATTAAAAATATAATATCTAAAGATGTTTTGTAGATAAGATTTTTTAAACGAGCTTGAGCCGATTCTTTTTTCACAGTTAAATGGTTTCACTTATTTCAATGGAGAAAATAGAAAAACCAAGTAATCTGAAAGTGAAGAATTTATTATGAAGGAAAGTCAACATTAAATTTCTGATGAAGGTTTACTAAATCTGAAATGTTTTAACATTGACTCTCCTTCGTAATAAATTCATCACTTTTGGATTACTTGGTTTTTCTATTTTCTCCTTACTGGTTGATTCATTTTAATTATTTACTTCCACTTATTTCTATCTAATATGAATAATTCTATTTAATACTAATTATTTGTTTGCACACAGTTTCGTGTTTGCAAGTATTGTTATGAATCACTAACAACTCAAACATCAGTCACTTGTTTATGCAGTTAAATGATCAAACAGTTCTATTTCAAACAATTCAGTTTTAGCATAAGTACACAGTTTCACTGTCAAACAATTCTATTTGACTCATAGATAGGACCCTATCAGGTGCTATCATTCCGGGCCAGAGTGGACCTAGGAACCATGGCAATGAAGGGGTACTCAGCATTCCCAAAATCCCCAGCATTATTGAAGCCTGACCATCAGATGGTTTAATATCATATCAAGACAATCGTTTTATCAAGATATAGTCTTATTCCTCTGCAGAGATGCAGCCTCAGCTGACTGGGACACTCATATCCTTGCGTTAATTGCCTTGAAGTGACTGTTGATATTCAGTAATTCTGTCTGATTAATATCCTTATTTTTTTTTACAAGTGTTTAATCAATTGATTTTAACAGCCTATCAACTCATCTAGGGTTATTTTATGCCCAGAGGTTAGGGAATTGCATTTATTATATATTTATATTTACATGTTTTATGTAGTTGCTTCTGAAGTGGTTTTTGTACACAGTAATATAATATCAAGTATTCCTATTTAATATAAATAATTTGTACACAATAATATGGTTTCAAGTATTCCTATCTAATATAAATAATTTGTACACAGTTATATTGCTTCAAAGATTCATAATACTAACAATTATATGATTATTTTATTTAATATCATTTGTTAGCAAAAACTTAATATGGTTTCAAATAATTAATTGTAATGATCCTTAATTATAACTAATAAAAATATTTTTTACACAAATAATTTACAGTTATATGGTATGTGGAGGTGCCTGTGGTTTAACGGTTATCGTCATAGAAAATGGATACGGCAACACGAGTTCGAATCCTGGACGGGACTGATTGCATTTCACATAGCACTAATACCCTTGGGAAAGGTATGAATCCAATTATTCTCCTTCCAACTATAGGTAAATAGTAGGGCAAACTGGGTTCTTCAGCCTTGGTGAGGCAACTAGTCTAGGAGAAGGTAAACTGAATTCAAACTTGTTAAACTCTGCTTAAAAATTGACCTTGGTTCATATCCTGCCCAAGCGGAGGGGTTGGTAAATATGGTTATATGGTATCAAGTATTCCTATCAAATACAAATAATTTTTCAACAGATCTATTTGACCCATAAATGGGAGCTTAACTGGTACTACCACTCTGGGTCAGAGTGAACCTGGGAGTAATGGCAATGAAAGAGTACTCCATACAGCCAAGACTTGGAGCCTCACCATCAGATACTGTTTAGCGTCATACCTAGTACATCCATTTTTTTGGTAAGGGGGAGTTTTACCCCTCAACAGGAGATACAGTCAGCATATTCTTAGCCCCATCAAAAGAGCAGATGAATCAATGTACAATAAAAAAAACATTTTTTTTCTCTAGATTTTGGTTTTGTAATCAATCTCTTGATTCAAATTGGATAGCAATTTAAAGTTTTTATGGTGAGAGGATTGAATATTTATCACAATTTCTTTTCTATTGACTATTATTTCCTCATTTGTATTAATGAGAGAAAACAGGCCAATTCCAACTGTTCTTTCTGTATGGATTTTACTCCTGAAGAGGGCAAGAGAATGAATATGAAACAAGCTAATACTAAAACTTATTAATAGTTAGAAAAACTTTTATAAAGCGAAAATCTTTACAGCGGATTGGGGGAAAAAAAAAAAAAAGAACAAAAAATAAAAAATAAAACCTTCATTTTCATATGTCGCTACATGATTTATTTCCAATAATTACTGAGCTCTTCAACTTTTGAAACTAATTAAAATTCTCCAAGAAAAAAAAGAAATGAATATAATATTTAGTTTTGCTTTTCAACTTCAAATTCTAAATTTTTTTAAAAAATGTTTAAATCTGTTGATTTAATTGTTCACTGTCCATAATGTTGAAAACTTGTGAGTTTTCTCCCCTTCATACAGCCTTTTCAAAGTAGATGGCGCTAGTAATGCACCATTATACTTCTACTTTATCATTTTTCCTCCTTTTCTTAAAGTGCTCAATATAATGGTTTTGTTATTTATATTAATAACTGCACAAAAGCCTTTTGCATAAATGGAAAGTGAATGAGCTGAGCATATGGAGTAATGAAGTGAGAAAACAGTCCAGTAGATTTTGGTGCCAGTTAGTCTGAAACTGTCCAATTTTGTGTGAAGTGGATTTTTTCTTTCTTTCTGAAGAGGCACTTGAGAGAGAGAGAGAGGCCAGAAAGATGTTAGGCGGAGACTGGTCAAGACTGGTCAAGCAAGCAAGAAACAGAAAATCAGGCTAAATAAGAATAAATTTAAATTAACTTTATATGCCGGCCTTGACAAATATCTCCACTAAGTCATTAACTGACAAAGCCAACTATCATACAGTATTTTGGGGGACTATTATCCAAATTGTTATTGTTTTTATTTTCTGTTCCAGTTCGTTACAGGGTCTTTCAAAGTACTTCAGCTCAAAATGTAAGTGATGCCTTTCAAAATATAAGTATTTACTTAAATTCATAAGTACATTAATTCAAGATTTGTTTATTTTCTTTATCTACAAATGTAACCTAATGGCCAAGGGATTTCGGTTCATGCCTTTGAGTTTAGTTAGGCTGAGAACCTTTCGGCTCAGCACATGGGTTAGTTACGTGCAAACCTTAATGTAAGTGGTAATGCACGCGTGGCACTCAGAGATGTCACAATAGCCCAAGATGATGGAACTGGGTGCGGGTGACATTACGCACCGGAAGCGCGCGGAGGTTGGTGGAAGATTTGAAGAAAGTTAGAGAGTTGAATACTAGACGCCAAACAAGGAGGATAGACTTTTGGAGCCCGCAGACACGAGGCGAACTTGCACCCTAAGGGGGCCGCTCGAGATGGGGACCAAATGAATAAGACGGCATAGTGAGATTGTTTCTCTCCTCCTTATGTCGAAACCTTTAACTCAAAGTTAATAAAAAGGTTTCGTACCTGAACAAGAAGTCGTTAGGAATCTCGAAATTCGAAAACACCTATGTTCTTTATGCATTCTACGTTATGTATATATGTAATGAACGTCCCATGTACATTTGGCAAATAGTTGTATTTACCTATAGTACACAAATTTTAAATATTACCTCTCTCCTATTATAGAATGTTACTTTGGCCTATACTTCATACAATAACAGTAACAACAATTATAAGACAGAAGTAGTACACAAAATTAGTTTACATATATGCGAGATAAAAGATGATAAAAGTAAAATTTGATTGATAAACTTTACAATACAAACAGCGTTATTAGATTTGGATGACACTGTTCCTCAAACCAACTGCATCTCTGCAAAGGAGTAAGACCTCCACCCGATTAGTTTCCTGGATATAACATTAAACAATCTGATGGCAAGGCTCCAGTAATGCTGAAGCTTTGGGGAATGTGGAGTACCTTTTCATTGCTATTGCTCACAAGTCCACTCTGGCCCAGAGTGGTAGCACCTGAAAGTTCCTATCTATGGGTCAAGTAGAACTGTTTGACATTTAAACTCAGTACGAAACTGAATTGTTTGAAATAAAACAGTTTGATCATTTAACTGTGTGTAAACAAATGACTGACGTTTAACTGAATTGTCAGTGACAAATCCTATATATATATATATATATATATATATGAACTGGATTCGGCATTGAATAACTTACAATGATGTATATGCCATAAAACCAAACCATTCCTGACATATCAATCCAATTTTCCAGAGATTGATGGATTTTAATGGCATGTCAACCAGTCTGGGGTTAATTTATACCTAGAGATTAGGGAATTGCATACATTGTATGTTTATAATTTTGTGTAGTTTCTTAAGACATAACCAGGTGCAAAACCTTTTAAGTATTTCTATCTAATACAAATAATTTTTAAACAGATCTACTTGGCCCATAGGTGGGACCCTAAAAATGTACTACCACTTTAGGTCACAGTAGGGTTAGGAGTATTATTAATTAAGGAGTACTCCACCCTTCCCAGAGCTCCAGAACAGTAATCCCATCATCAAATGTAGTTTAGTGTCATACCCAGGAGGCACCTTTTTTTTTTTTTTTTTCAGAGAGGTACAATCAGCAAATTCTAAACCCCCACCATATTGTTTTATTTCATTCCAAATTTTATATATTAGAATTATGAACACAGTAAGTCTATTATTCAAGTTTCCTATGCTTTCCACAATCTTCACACAGACATGCGGTAAAAGTGGCCTGTATATAGTATCTATATCAAGTGACTAAACCTCAGTCTATATAGACAAGCCACTTTTACCACACAACCATCATAAGATTGTGAAACATTCATGAAACTTATTGTGTTGATAATTTTAATAGTTACAGTTTTATATCTGCTCTGCTACAAAAATTTATTAGTTGCTTTTTTTTTTTTTTTTTTTTTAAATCACACCCACAGCCTAGTGAGTAGAGTGTTCGCCAATGGTTCGGAAGACCTGGGTTCAATCCCAGACCGAGTTATACCAAAGACTTTTAAAATGGCATTTGATACCTCCTAGCCTAACACTCAGCAATATAAGGTACATATCAAGGGTAAAGTGGAACAATCCAGGGAAAGGAGTAGCGCCCTTCCCTACACCTCTGTGTAGTAGCTATTGAAAAGGGAGCCTTCTGGTTGCCCTCGACTACGGTCACCAACTTTACTTATATATATATATATATATATATATATATATATATATATATATATATATACATAAAATGTCTATACAATCATTAAATTTATTTAAAACAAATTTTTTACAAATTTATAAGTCTATTCTTTAAGTCATACTATATATATATATATATATATATGAGAATTTTAGGAATATATAGGCAAGGTAACAAACAAACACTGGATTTACATATGGTTGGTTTTCTCCTTACAGTCCAAATATTAATGCAATTTAGAAATATTTCAGTGTTTTTCAAGCAAGAAATTCTTTGATTATTATCAGCCTAACCTACTCTTAAGCTTAAGAAGCTATAAATCAATGGAATAATCTGCTTAAGACTTTTTGATCTAAAAATGAGTGGATAGTTTCATAAAATAAAATGCTGAACAGAGTTGTTTTATTTATAAAAAATATTTTTCTATAATAAATATCATAGAGGTAAAAAAAAAAAAAAAAAAAAAAAAGAAGAAAGTTTGTTTATCATTAGAAGGCACGAGGAAAGTTTTATTCTAACGACATTTAAGAAGAGCATTTTTGGCCATACTGTGATAGTTTTATCAGCATGTATTTAAAAAAAAAAAAAAAAAGGGTTTTGTTAAAATTGGCATTTCTATTTATTTTTTATTCTAAAACTGAAGATCAAAGAAAATAAGCAACATTTTTGGCATATACATTTTTTTTCGTTATTTTAAGAAAGCTAAATTTGTGACTTAAACACACACAAAAATAATTTTCAGAATTTATGGAGAAAGTATAATGGATGATGAAATGTGCCAAAAGGCATTTGTGAAATTTTGTACCGGAAATATCACAATTCTGTTCTATAGCGGGATAAATAAGTGGAAGTTAATGATCAAATCAAAAATGTAATTTGGTTTGATTTTATAGCATATCAAACATTGTAAGTTATTAAATGCCAAATCTTTTTATACATATATATATATATTTAATATGATTTCTAAATACATTTTGTAGATAGCATTTTTACATTGACTTGAGCTCATTTTTTCCCCCCACACAATTAAATGTTTTCACTTATTTCTATCTAATACAAATAATTGAGTCATTTGTTTGCAAACAGTTTAATGTTTTCAAGTATTGCTATGTATCACTAACAATTCAATTGAACATCAGTCATTTGTTTACACAGTTAAATGTCAAACAGTTCTATTTCAAACAATTCAGTTTAGCATAAGTATACAATTTAGTTCTACTTGATCCATAGATAGAATCCTATCAGATGTGACCACGTTGGTCTAGAGTGGACCTGGAAGCGATAGCAAAGGGGTACTCCGCATTCCACAAAGCTCCAGCACTACTGTAGCCTCACCATCAGATTGTTTAGTGTCATATCCAGGACACTTGTTTGGAGAGAGGTTTACCCCTCTGCAGAGATGCAGTCAGTGCATATTGCAGCCCCAGGTGACAGGGCCATCAAAACTGAAGACATTACTTACAAATAATAAATATCATATAACACTGAAGATTGTCAAGATATTAAGAACATCCAAATCAATCACTGAAAATAATATATCTCAGTTTGGTTATGTTAGTCACTTTTATGTGTAGCTTCTGGAAAAGGGAGGAAAAAAAGGCCTACCAGACCATCATATTTCGTGTATGTAATTTGTAACTTAAATGTGTAAAAAATATTGGTTTTTTTTTTAACAAATTGAGATGAGTTATGAAATATCGATACTTTATGTGATGACAAACTTACTGAAGCAAAAAGAACATGCTACTTTACGTGTTGTTCAAGTGGCTATTTGTTTTGTGATTTGTGTGCATTTGCAAGTTCAAGTCCTTAATATTACTATCATTTATGACTATGCATAAGTTATTACGTACATAAAAGACTTGTTTAGAGTGGCAGAGACACAATCGTGAACAACAGTTGGAGAAAACTAGAATGAAAATAACGTTCACCTGGAGCATGCGTGTATTTACTAACTCCTTTTTGCAAGGTCAGAATGTGACATGATTGATTTCTTAAAGCAGAGTTTAACAAGTTTAATTCAGAGTTTTCATTCTCCTAGACTGGTTGCCATACCAAGGTTAAAGAGCCCAGTTTGCCCCACTATTTACCAATCGCTGGAAGGAGATTGTGAGGATGCATAACTTTGCCAAAGGTATTACTGCTATGTAAAATGCAAACAGCATTATCCAGGATTTGAACTCAGGTCATTGTTTCCATTTCTTACAAGAATAAACATTATACTACAAGAGCTGCCATTAGTTGGAATATATAGAATGGAACTTTGTGTGAGAGAGAGAAAGAAGGGAAACAAGTACTGTCTAAGTATTAATCTTATTGCAGACTTTTGTCCTCATCTTGGTATTTTTGGTTATTCTCACTACATTTCGGCCAGAGGTGAAATTTGGCCGAAACGTAGTGAGAAAAAAAATAAAAATAAAAATAATACGAAGATGAGGACAAAAGTCCGCAATGAAATTAATACTAAGATTAAGAAGCCTCATCTCAAAAAGGATTCCCAATAAAGACAAGTACTGTCTAACTTTGTTGGAGAGAGAAAAATGAATGCTTGCCCAATTGGCTGGGGCTGTAAGACCCCCCCCCCAACGAGTGTCCTATGACACTAAACAGTCTGATGGTGAGGTCCCAGTAATGCTGGGGCTTTGGGAAATACAGAGCACCCCCTTCATTGCCATTGCTCCCAGGTCCACTCTGGCCTGGCGTGGTAGCACCTGATAGGGCCCTATCTATGGGTTAAATAGAACTAACAGCATACTTATGCTAAACCGAATTGTTTGATAAAACTGAATAGCATGAAATAGAAATGTTTTTGACAATTAAACTGTACTTACATTTAAACTGCGTGCTTATGCTAAACTGAATTCTTTAAAATAGAACTGTTTTTTGACATAGAAACTGTATTTAAACTAAACTGAATTGTTTAACATAGAACTGTTTTGACATTAAACTGTATGTTAACAAAATCTGTACTTATACTAAACTGAATTAGCTGAATTAGAATTGCTTGACTAAACTGAATAGCTTGAAATAGAAATGTTTTTGACAATCAAACTGTACTTACATTTAAATTGAACTGTTTTTGACATTGAAACTGTACTTGAACTAAAACTCATGCTAAACTGAATTGTTTGAAATAGAACTGATTATTTGCATAAAAATGGATTTGGCGTTAAATACCCACAAAAGGTTGATATGCCATAAAACCCACCAAAACAAAAATGAATGCAAGCTCAGCTTTGGAAGTGCTGCTTTACAATAAGGTAGAATACAAGAAAGAGTAAGTAAGAATAATGAACCACCCCTAATAATAACAAAAGCAGTTCTTTGTCTAGAAAAGGGGATACTGTGTATCCAGTGCGAATTGAAAGAAATCTTTTACTATTAACTCCTCTTAGAGAACTACAGGATTTATTGAAACAAGTACTATTCCAAATTAGAGTATTGAATTGGGATAATATTCCATGTGGATACAAACCCAGTTGTTCCTTCAGAGACCAAACAAAAATCGTTACAATTTGAATGCAAAGAGCTGAACTTATACATTTAGTAGGTATTGTACTTCCAGATTACCCTTTATTCCGGTTTTTGAGAAAATTCTCCAAGGTTAAAAAATGTCAATGCCTAGGAAGACAACAAAAGGGACAAAGAGCGCAGCCCCTTTGAGTAAGGAATTATTAAGGTGAGCAAAAGAAGAGAGAGGAAAGTTGAGCATAATGGTAGAATATGCCATTCAGTCAATTTAATTATCAGAAAAAGAAAAAAAAAAAAAAAAAAAAATATTTTTTTTTTCACCCATAAATGTAAACTAATCATGGTTTGGAATTGGTTTATATCAAAAATTATCTTGAAGAAATATTTGTTTGGAGGCTACTCAAACAGAAAAGGTCACAATTGTAAACAGTATTTTCCATTGCCAATTCCAGAGGCAAAATTCACTTTATTTATTGAATTAGATAAGAGCAATATTGAACAAGTCCTGGCAGCAACACCCCACAAGGCACCAACTATACAGTCACCTACCATCTATCACGAAAACTATCCAAGCTAGACGAACCAGACATGCCGGACACAGCTGGAGAAGCAAGGACGAGCTCATAAGTGATGTACTCCTGTGGACCCCTGCATATGGCCAATCAAAAGCAGGACGACCAGCTCGAACATACATACAGCAGCTCTGTGAGGATACGGGATGTAACCCTGAAGACCTGCCAGAGGCGATGAATAATAGGGAGATGTGGAGAGAGAGGGTCAGGGATATCCGTGCTAGCCGCACGACAGGATGATGATGACCCTCATATTTTCACTTATAGACATTTTCTTAAAAGATGAGTTTATACTTTTTTTTTTTTTAAATTAAGCTTCTGTTTTTGAATTTTATGGTCTCTGTATAAGATTGAAATTATAAGAACTACTCAAATATTCATAATATCATCAAAGCATGCTGATAACACCGATTTTCTTGAACCTCTCTCACAATCCTTCATTATTGTCCATCTATCTTGGTAAGTTTTCTAAATGGTATCCAGTGTCCACAGGGAATTGATGAATGCAAGGTTTTGCTAGTCAACCAATACTGGTGTATCCATGTGTTAAAATATTGAATGTTGCTTATGAGTTCGTCCTTCAGCAATAGCCAGAAGGATCTGCCCATCTTACTTGGATAGATTGTGAGATGGGAGGTAAGTGGCAGTAAATTCCAAGTACTTTCAAACACTATCAGTCATTATCAAGAAAAAAAAATTGATTGAGTTTAACAGTATATCTGTCTGCCTAGGTTTATCTCATGCTTACAGGTTATCACATTCGCTGTACATCCACATATTCACATTTTTGGGCAGTGTTATTTTTTTTTTTGCACAGTTATATCATAATTCCTAATACAGATACTTTGCACAGTATTATATGGTCTCAAGAATTCTTAATACCAATAATTACATGGTTTCAACTAATTATAGACATTTGTTTGCACAATTATATAGTTGGCCTAATGAGTAGAGTGTTCACCAACAGTCTAAAAGACCAGGTTTCAAAGACTCAGAAAAAAAAAAAAAAAAAAAAGGTACTCAATGCAGCCTTCCTTTACACTCCACATTATAAGATACGGACCAAGGGTAAAATGAAGCAATCCATGGAATGGAGTAGCACCATCCCCTACACCTTGGTGTAATAGCTATTGAAAAAGGAGCCTTTGGGTCCCCCTTGACCATAGCTGCCAACTTTACTTACTTTTTAAGTAACTAATAATCTTTAGTAAACAATTATAGCTTCAAGTACAGTTATATGGTATCAAATATTCCTTTCAAATATGAATAATCTTTAAACAAATTCATTAGACCCTAACAGAATGAATCTAGAAGTAATTGCAATAATGTGGTATTCCACATTCCTCAGATCTCCAAAACTAGAGCCTCATCAGTAGATGCAGTTTAGTGTCAGAGTGGACCTTGGAGTAATGGCAATGAATGGGTACTCTACATTCCCCAGATCTCCAGAACTGGAGCCTCACCATTAGATGCAATTTAGTGTCATAGAACACCCCTTTTTGGAGAGGTCTTACTCCTTTACAAGGGAGCTACAGTCAGTCTATTCTAATACTTATTGACAGAGCCAAAAAAAAATAGTGAAGTGTTAAAATTCAATATTTTACTATTGTTGATCACCATGTTTATGAAAATGAAATTAAAAAAAACAAAAAACTATTGTGTATTGGTGAGGTCATTTCTGTTCCAAGAGTTAAAGGCATTTTAAAATACCTGCTTTAAAATCAACATTTTACCTAAACCAAAAAAAGTTTTCACCAGGTAATAATATAATTTTTCTATAAATACTACTTGGATATTTTTATAGATAATGAGATACTCAATTCCAGCAGTGTTGAAATTTAACAAAATTTTTAAAATCAACTAACTGAATGAGGATTTTTTTTTTTTTTTTTTTTAAATGGTGAAAATAATTATCTCCACTTGAATGAAGAAATAAAATCCAGTGTAATTAGTTTTTGAAGTGGCAGACAGAAATAAGTAAAAGATTTGCTTTTTGAATAAAAAGAAAAAAACTGGAGAACGAAAATTACAAAAAAATCAGTTTTAATTTCAGATTGAAAAGTCATTGTATCACACGTGAAGTGTAAAAAAATTGATATCAGCAAAAATAAACCCGGTAGAAAATGAGATATCACTGAAATTATTATACACTGATGTATCAAAGTGGTGTCTTCTTGATCAAGTTTAATGGCATATCAACCTGTTTGGGGTTACTTTATGCCCAGAGATTAGTGAATCATATACTTTTACATTTTTTATGTAGTTTCAGAAGATTGGTTGTTTGTTTGTTGGGGTTTTATGGTATATCAACCTGTGTAGTCTATTTAATACCAAACCCATTTTTATACAAATAAACAGTTCTATTTTAAACAATTCAGTTTAGCATAAATACACAGTTTAATTGTTAAAAACATTTCTATTTAAAGCTATTCAGTTTAGTCAAAGAGTTCTAATTCAAACATTTCAGTTTGGTATAAGTATAGTTTTTGTTTAAACACAGTTAAATGTCAAAGCAGTTCTTTTTCAACCAATTCAGTTTAGCATAAGTATGCAGTTTACAGGATTTCAAGTATTGCTATGTATCACTAATTATTCAATTAAACATCAGTTACTTGTTTACACAGTTAAACGATCAAACAGTTCTATTTCAAGAAGTTCAGTTTAGCATAAGTATGCAGTTTAAATATCAAAACAGCTCTATTTCAAGTATAAGTATAGTTTTTGTTTTCAATAAGTTAAATTTCATAACAGTTCTAATTCAAACAGTTCAGTTTAGCATAAGTACAAGTTTCTGAAGAGTTTTTTTGCACATTGTTATATATCAAGTATTCCTATCTAATACAAATAATTTTCAAACAGATCTATTTCACTCATTGATGAGACCCTAATAGGTATTGCCACTCTGGATCAGAGTGAACCTGGGAGTAATGCCAATGAAGAAGTACTCTATACTCCTCAGAGGTCCAGAACAACAAAGTCTTTTCTTTTTCTCCCCTCTCTCTGCTCACCTAAAAATTGTTAGATTTTGTATTTTTCATTTTTTGGGAAATAAACAGAGGTCCAGAAGAGGAGCCTCACCACCAGATAGTTCAAAGGCGTGGTCTTAACCCTCTTCAGAGAATAGACTGAGCATATTCTAAGCCCCACTAACAGAGTGTTTTCTTCTTGGTTAGGTTATTTGAGTTAATGGCATATCAACCCTTGATGGCTATTTAATACCAATTCCTATATATATATATATCTATATATATTAATTTGTAGGCAACATTTTTAAATGAGCCAGAACTCATTTGGTTAGCACACAATTAATTAGTTTCCAGTATTGTTGTAAATTGTAAAAGTAAAGTTGGCGATTGGAGTCAAGGGCGACCAGAAGGCTCCCTTTTCAATAGCTACTACTTCAAGGTGTAAGGGAGGGCACTACTCCTTTCCCTGCATTGCTCCACCTTACCCTTGATACGTACCTTATATTGCTGAGTGTTAAGCAAGGAGGTATCAAGTACCATTTTTAAAGTCTTTGGTACGACTTGACCAGAGATTAAACCCCAGTCTCCCAAAACATTGGCGAACACTCTACACACTAGGCCGTGTGTGTGTGTGTGTGTGTGTGTATGTGAGAGAGATAAAAAAAAAAACCTAATAAATTTTTGTAGCAGAGCAGATATAAAACTGTAACTATTAAAATTATCAACACAATAAGTTTCATGAATGTTTCACAATCTTATGATGGTTGTGTGGTAAAAGTGGCTTGTCTATATAGACTGAGGTTTAGTCACATGATATAGATACTATATACAGGCCGCTTTTACCGCATGTCTGTGTGAAGATTGTAGAAAGCATATGAAACTTGAGTAATAGACTTACTGTGTTCATAATTCTAATATATAAAATTTGGAATGAAATAAAACAATATGGTGGGGGTTTAGAATATGCTGATTGTACCTCCCTAAAAACCCAGGTCTCCTGGATCGTTGGCGAACACTCTACCCACTGGGCCAATGAGCCAGTATTTAAGTATTGTTACTTACCATTAATAATTCCATTTATCAAGTATTCCTATCTAATCTAATACTAATTATTCGTTTACACACTTTGATGGTTTTTAAGTATTGCTATGCGATACTAATAAATCATTTTAATGATAATCACTTGATTGCATGCAGTAAAATGATTTCAATTACAGTAAATGGTTAAAAGTTCTATTTGGTACCGATAGATGAAGCATGAACAGATACAACCATTCTAGGTCAGAGTGAACTTGGGAGTAATGGCACTGAAGGGGTACTCCACATTCCCTAAAGCTCCAAGATGGTCTAGTGTCATATCCAGGACAATTGTTTGTGGTGGTGGGGGATCTTACTACTCTGCAGAGATGCAGTCAGCATAATCTACAACCCCAACTGACTGGGCTCTTCTAAAGTTGTTACCATAGTCAAAATGAGAACAAGATACAATGAATAAAAGTATGCCATTCACAAAGAGTTACCAACTATGTGCATTAATAACTGAAATAATGTGACTTTAACAAAACAAGATAAAAAGTACCAATCCAAGTACACCAATGAATAACAATGATCTTTCTCATCTAAAAAATTTAGAGAAAATTTATCATTGATTTGTTTGTTTGGGTTTTATAGCATATTAACCCTTATAGGTTATTTAATGCCAAAATCCTCTTTATATTAAACATGATTTGTAAATATTTTCGAGATAACATTTCCAAATGAGCCAGAGTTCATATTTTTGCACACATTTAAATGGTTAAGTATTTCTATTTAACACAAATAATTCTATTTACTATTAATCATTTGTTTGCACACAATTTAATGGTTTAAAATATTGCTCAGTATCACTAACAATTCAATTAAGCATGAGACATTTGTTTAAACACAGTTAAATGGTCTAACAGTTTTATTCAACCCATAGATAGGCCCCTATCAGGTGCTACTACACCAAGTGAACAAGGAGCTGGGACCAGTAGCAAAGAAAAGGTACTCTACATTCCCCCAGAGCTCTAGGACTGGAGCTCCATCATCAGATGGTTTAGTATCTCTTTGGGGGTTGGGTGGATGAGTTCTTACTACTCCAGAGATGCAGTCAGCTGACTGGGCTGTTTTATCATGGAAAATTAAATAAATTTGATGCTTGCACAGAATAGCCAATTCATAAAAATTTATATTAATTTTGTTTAATTGCAATATATATATATATATATATATATATATATATATATAGTACTTACATTTACTATCTAGTAACAAGTATCTTAGTGTAATGTTTATTGTAATGAGAAATAGAATCAGCAACCCAAATTTAAGTCTTGGATGAAGCTGTGTTTCTTTTTGTGCTAATGCCCTTGGGAAAAGCACATACCCATCTTTTCTCCTTCCAGCTATGGATAAATAGTAGGGTAGACTGGGTTCTTTAACCTTGGTAAAGCAACCATTTTAGAAAGAAAATTCTGAATTCAAACTGGCAGTGCTCCACTTACAAATCAACGTTGTGCCACATTCTTCTCATGGTGGAGGGGTTGGGTAAATACTTACATTTCCTAAATTGATAAGACTCGTTTTCTTTTTAAATGAACAGTTAAATTCAAGAATTACATCTTCAGCTATGAAATAATTTGGTCTGTTTTCACCTCCAACAATTACAAAGATGTCAAGTTAGGACAGATGATTGATTTGTAATTCAAGGACTTTATAACTAATCTAGATTACAAATTTGAGTACTATGTTTCTGTATAATTTTTTTGTCCATTACCAAAAAAATAAAAGGAAATTTTTAAAGGCGTGCTATTTTGGACAAGGACCAAAAATTTTTAAGGAAATAAGCAATCATATAATGTCCCGCTGGAGAAGCAAGGACATGCTCGTAAGTGATGTACTCTTATGGACCCCCACATATGGCCAAGCAAAAGCACGACGACCAGCTCGAACCTACATACAGCTGCTATGTGAAGACGCAGGATGTAATCCTGAAGACCTGCCGGAGGCGATGAATGATAGGGAGAAGTGGCGAGAGATGGTCAAGGATATCCGTGCTGGCGGCACGACATGATGATGATATATATATTAATCAAGTTTGAAAATTATGTCTTATGAGCTACAAGTCAGCCATCAACCATATTTTTTAACTTTCTCCTTCAAAAATCTCTTAGAAGGTATTGAATCATAGCCATTTGAAAATTTGGGGATTTAACTGCAACAGCTCAGTAAAGAAAAATGAACCATAACTGAAGGTAACTTTTATCTGGATGCTGAATCTATCTATTACATTAGATTTGTTTAATTTCTTGTACATAAGAAAATTAACAAAAATTTATGGGCGATCAGTTCTGTACAAGCAAAATACTTTTTTTTTTTATTTTTAGGAAAAAAAATTTAAAAATTAAGAACTAAAAAACAAAACAAAACAAGTCAACATTAATAATTGTCATTTTTTTTTAAAATCTAAAAATAAAAATTTTGGTTTTCATTCCCAAGGATTTTGGCAGATCCATTCTTCAGTCATTAAATAAAAATGGTGGAAATTAAAAAGAATACAGTATTATTCATAAATATATACACTCCTAACAATTTTTTTATGAAGTTGGGAATTCACTTTTCATGGACAATATCCATGGAATTACCTCAGTTCTGTTAGAGTTTTCAATCTCAACATAAAATCAATATACACAAATCTTCTAGTAAATAAATGCCTCAAACATTAAAAAAAAATTGTCTCAAGAAAACCAACATTAATTATTAACAAAATAATTAAAGTGTGCACATTATAGCTCAGTTTATTGGTTGGCACCTAAGGTACCAACTGAAAAGGAATACCAAGAGAATCAAGTTACACATGATGGTTGGTAGAGTTTTATGGCATATCAACTCTTATAGATTATTTAATCCCAAATCTTGTTAATACATATGTATGTGATGCATTCAATAAGTTTCCAGACTTTTTTGTACGGGATTTAAAATTGCCATAGACTTGAGAATTCAGTATGTTATTGCTATACATCTTATGAAATGACTGACCGATTTTTATGATTTCAGCTTCAAAGGAACAGCTACAGTAGCAATTGGAATACACCCAACTAAAGCCTGATTGTCACAGTTGGTGAATTTCAGAAATGCAATCTGGATGTGAGGAAGAACGCTATGCAATAAAATTGTGTTTTAAACTTGGAAAAAATGCCACAGAAACATAGGGAATGCTTCAGACTGATTTTCGACCATCTTGAATGAATCGAGCATCAGTTTTTGTGAGGCATAAGAAATACAAGGAAGGCAGGCAGTCTGTGAGGGATGATGAGAGGTGTGGGAGGAGTAAGGAAGTCAATACACCAGAGCTGATTGGCCAAAGGCTTAGGCTTACCATGTTGAGGTTTTAAGGGAGTTCAGGAAGAGAGACCAGTACTCTTCAAATCGGGTCAGTGACATTTCCACCAGGATGATGCACCAGTCCACAACTCCATCCTTGTCACTGACTATTTGACCAAGATCGGCATCAAGACCGTTCCTCTTCCTCCCTATAGTCCAGACGTTGCTCCCTGTGGCTTTTGGTTATTCCCAAAGCTCAGAGGCTGTCGTTATGAGACAATTGAGGAGATGAAAGAGGCTGTGACGAAGGTCATGGACACACTCACACAAGAGGACTTCTATGGGGCCTTCCAGAAGTTGTTGGAATGGTACAACAAGTGCATTGCAGCTGGAGGAGATTACTTTGAAGGGGACTAGATTTTAATACGTGTACTATCAATAAAAGTGATCATACAAAAAAAAAAGTTTGGGAACTTATTTAATGATCCTCGTATATATAATTTGTAAATAAACAGTTTGTAGGTAACATTTTAACAAGCCAAAGTTCATTTGTTTACACACAAATGGTTTCACGTTTTGCCATCTAACACTAATATTCTATTAGCACACAGTTCATCATCATATCATGCCACAGGCACGGATATCCCTGACTCTCTCTCGCCACTTCTCCCTATCGTTCATCGCCTCTGGCAAGTCTTCAGGGCTACATCCCGTATCCTCACATAGCTGCTGTATGTATGTTCGAGTTGGTCATACTGCTTTTGCCCAGCCATATGTGGGGGTCCATAGGAGTACATCACTTATGAGCTCGTCCCTGCTTCTCCAGCAGTGTCCTGCATGTCTGGTTCATCTGACTTGGATAGTTTTCGTGATGGGAAGCTGGTGGCCGTATAGTTGGTGCCTCGTGGTCATCTGTTTGCACACAGTTAAATGGTTAAACAGTTCTATTTGACCCATAGATGGGGTTCTAACAGGTACTACCACTCCAGGTCAGAGTGAACCTGGGAGTAATGGCAATGAAGGGATACTCCAAATTCCCTAAACCACCTAAACTGGGGTCTCACCATCTAATGCAATTTATTGTCATACCAAGGAAATTAGTTCTATTCGACCCATCAAATAATTTAGAGTCATATATACAGGATGCTCATTGACGAGGGTGCTGAGATGCAGTTGGTGTATTCTACAGCCTCAGCTGATTGCGCATAGCCACACACAAGTCTTGATTTATGCATATACCCCTCACATTAAAATGACCTTGTGTCAAACCTGGCCTGGTGGGAGGTCAGATAAAACCTTTGGTCTGTTAGCATTCTCATCTGTACTTGTTTCACCACAATTTGAAAATTTTTGTCTTTATTCCACATTGCATTGACTGTAATAATAATAATGATAATAGCAATAACATTCTTAAGCTATTTCAAGATTCTTAGCATTTACCGTATATAGTTTTATGCATTTTATCAATCTTTCAAGATAATCCATTTGAATTTATTAGTCAAAGAATGGATCAGCAAAAAGAAATAAAAAAATAAAACCAACAAAATGAAAGAAAATTTGTCATAAAATGTGAAATATCAAAAAATATTTCATCGCTGAATAACTTGAGAGTTCTACAACAATGAGATCCTCAACAAATAAATATTAAATGAAAGAGAGAGAAGAAACTCCACCTGATCATGCCCGCCTTAGGAGCCTAATGACATTGTCCATTAAAGAAGTTCTCTAGATATGGAAGAGAGCTTAGCTAAAAACAAAAACATTATTATAGAAAGTAGTAAAACACAAAATAAATGAAGAAAACTTGGCAAAAATCATGTAATATTGAAAAATATTTCATCAGAGAATCTCAAAATAACTTAAGCCTCTATGACGACAACAAAGTACTCAACAGTACAGCATGAAAAATCTAGAAAAAAAGACAATGGCAGGAAGATTGCAGATAAGAAGCCTGATTGGTCATGACAGCTTTGGTAGCTTAATTGGCTAAGGCATCATACATAAAAGATGAGCTCTCAATATAAAAAAAAAAAAGTTTGAAAGTTTAATCTTGTCTAAAAAAACTTAATCTAAATCCCAAGTTTAATTCAACAGCAAAAGAATGGATAAGAAAAAAAAAATTCTTTTTACATGTTTTCTTGTTTTTATCTATTTAGAAAATAGATGGAAAAAAAAAATTGTCAGTAATGTGTTTAACACTGAAGATACTTTTTCAGAATTTCAAAATAATTTGAGAGTATAGAAGGTAGAGTGTTTGCCAATAGTCTGGAAGATCAGGGTTCAATCCCAAGTTGAATCATACCAAAGACTCAAAAAAAAAAAAAAAAAAAAAAAAAAAAAAAAAAAAAAAAAAAGGGGGGGGGTATTTAATGTCTCCTTACTTAACACTTAGAATTAAAAGGCATAGATCAAAAGGTAAATGGAACAATCCATAGAAAGGAGTAGTGCCCTACCCTACACCTTGGTGTAGTAGCTAATGAAAAGGAGCCTTTGGGTCGCCCTCAACTATGGTCAGCCAACTTAAACTTACTATAACTACTACAGAGTAAATAATACAATGTCTTAGAGAGGATAAGCATCCAGAATAGAAGTAGTCATTTGACAATGACACATGAGGCTTGTTAGGTAACCTGCCCTTGTTTGCTGGAGTAATTTTCCAAATGATCACTAGAAGGCAACATAAATAGTTGACATAGTAACAAGGAAAGAATGTACAAGATAAATCTCTTGTTATTCAGAAGGCCATAGAAAAAAGATGTTAGTTTGGGTTATACACAGATGCCCCTGTTAGGGGACTGGAGTCTTTTATGCTATTTACGCATAAACAATGTCGTCACATGGGCACAAAACATAGGTTAATGCCAATCATAACCAAAGGGACATTATTACCAAGTAAGAAAAATAGGCCAAACTGTATTTCTATTGCACACATACACTTATTTGCTTTTTGATTTTTTGTTCCTGTTTGGTTACTTATCGATAAAGTTGTTCTGTTATAAGAATTGTCTCTTGGATTTCATTCTGAATGGAACTTAACATTTTAGCTGAATGAGTATTAAGAGTTATAAATCACATAACCACAATAATTTGACAAGATTTTTGAGAATTAAGTCCAGAATTAAAGATCTTTTATAATCCAAACATAAATGACAATGTTCTTAAAATATATTCAATTATATAAAACCTACTGAGAGTAATAGTAATGAAGGGATACTTAACATGCCCTAAAGCTCCAGGATATAGAGCCTCACCAACAGATGCAGTTTAGTGTCATACCAAGACACTATGGTTTCAAGTATTTCTATCAAATACAAATAATTTATAACCAATAATATGGATTCAAGTAACTATCCCAATTCAATAATAATTTTTGGCACATATCTAAAAGGCTACCAAAAGAAATAGTCAGAATATAAAGGGGTTTAAAACTGCTAATCCGTCTTTTAGAATATATGGTTTATAACCAAGCGTACGCTCCAATACTCTGAGTGGAAAGGAGACTTTAGTCTTTCAGGGTTCAAGTGGCACAACAAATTAGCAGATTCAAACAATTGAATCATTCTACAAATTCTTGTAGTGTCAAGTTGGCGACCATAGTTGATGGCGACCAGAAGGCTCCCTTTTCAATAGCTACTACACCACCAAGGTGTAGGGGAGGCCACTACTTCTTTCCCTGGATTGCTCCACTTTACCCTTGATCCTTATCTTATAATGCTAAGTGTTAAGCAAGGAGGTATCAAGTACCATTTTCTTAAGTCTTTCATATGACTCAACCTGGGATTGACTCCAGGTCTCCCGGACCATTAGCGAACACTCAACCCACTGGGCCAATGAACTGCTTGTAGTGTAATGGTTAGCAAACTAAGCAAGTAGACCATTATCAGCAAGTTTAATTCTCAATGGGTGTTCCATACGTCTAGCCTAGTGCCAAACTAAGCTTAGTTAATGGTGTTATATTTTGACCTTCGACCCAGCCCAAAAATGCTATTCCAAGGTGATACACCTAAGGAAGTGACACATTCCAATGGCCAGTAATCGAAAGAGATCGTGTGGGCGGATTAAGGCTTATGATATGGGACAAGGTGAAGGTCCCATTGTGCCACTACTGTGATGCACCGGAAGAGAGTAACCTCTGAACTGCATGACAGTTATTTCCACTTGATGACGATTAAACATCCGATTCAAAGATCCAGTAGGCAATCGTGTGGGCGTTGAGTTATTATTTAACTCAGTTGAGTTTGGGTCCCAGAGCAGTTGCCAGCAGACTTCCAGAGAGTAGAGACCAGATGTGGTAGGGAAGGCCACACCCGACCGAGGGGGCCCTCTGAAAACCCCGATGGAGTGGACCCCAACATCAGGAGAACAAGAAAGACACAATGTGACGGTCATAACAGTGGGGTCAAAATATGAAGTTTATGTTCGGTCTCCAGCACCCTCTCACATGCAAAACCCTTGAACAACCCTTTCGAACACTTGCAATAAAGTGAGAGGTAAAATATAATTCTAAAGAAGTCTTCTTGCATCTTAATTGTTACTGCGTCTTTCTGCATGCGTCCTTTATTCATGCGTCTGTCTTCGATGTTGTGTCATTGTGATGCTGAGTGATGCTGCACATGACTATATAACAATGGCAGCTACACTTTTTACAATACATTTTTTAAAACCTAAAATCTTGGAAGAAGAGCAGTGACAATCCAGAAACTGATGAATAATGAAAATAAAAATGAGATATTTCTCTAATTTGGTTTTGTACCAGGCTATATATATGTTTATATAAGAATGGTGAGAAATGAAAAATTTTAGTCGAGAATTGGGACAACAAGCTCACAGATTTACATTGTTAGAACAATGATCTTTCTAAGATTTTGATTAAATATTGAAAGAAAAGAATGACTTTGTGAAAAAGGTTGAGAACCAGATTTAGAAATTATGCCTATCATCATATAACTAATTCTTTTAAAAAAGTATTTACAACAAATGAATGGTAATAAAAAATATATATATATACAACAGGTGACAAAAAAATTCAAACATTTCAGCAAATAAATTGAGTTGAAAGTCATTTTTAAAAAGTAGAATATAAAAAAAAAAAAAATTTTGTAGCCACTTAAAAAATAAAATGGTGGGAATTGGTGGTAGACTTTCCTGGGAAAGGTTTTTCCGGTTTCCAAGAGAACATCAGGGTCTTCAAAAACATTTTACACATATTTATGCAGGAAATATTGACTTTCAATACATTAATCACGATGCCCTAAATTCTTTTGAAGATGTTTTGTCTTTTTTTTTAGTTATCTTCTTGAAGTGCAAACAATATTTTTATCAAGTGAAATCTTGGACATTTGAACAATAAAAATTTACACCAAGAAAAGAAAGAAAAAAAAAAAGAAGTCCTCTTGAGATCACGAGAAAATAATAATGTACAATTAAAGCAAAGCTCTTGAGAAAAGATCTCAATATCAACTATACATTAATACCATTGTAACTAACTTCATCCTCAAAATTTAGTAAGTGTCATACTATGAGGAAAGAGTAGACCAAGTGAAACCTAATCCCTCATCAACCCAGTTGACGGGGATTGTAAAATACACTGACTGCACCTCTGCAGAGGGGAGAGACCCACCACCACCACCAATGAATATCCTGGATATGACACTAAACAATCTGATGGCAAGGCTACAGCCTTAGAGATTTGGGAATGCAGAGTACACCTTCATTGCCATTTTTACCTGGTCCACTCTGGCCCAGAGTAGTAGCATCTATTAGGGTCCTATCAATGGGTCAAATAGAACTGTGTAAACAAATGATTGATGTTAAATTGTGACTTATATAGCAATACTTGAAACCATTTAACAGTGTGCAAACAAATGATTAATGGTAAATAGAATTACCTGTATTAGATAGAAATACTTGAAACCATTTAAATGTGAGCAAAAAAGAGATCAGGCTCATTTAGAGATGTTATCTACAAAATGTGTTTATATACGAGGATAATTAAATAATTTTCAAGACTTTGTTTCATATGGGCACTTTTATTAATAGTACACACATGAAACTTGAGTCACCTTCGAAGTAATCTCCCCCAGCTGCAATGCACTTGTTGTACCGTTCCAACAACTTCTAGAAGTCCTCTTGTGTGAGTGTCAATGACCTTCGTCATAGCCTCTTTCATCTCCTTAATTGTCTCATAACGACAGCTTCTGAGCTTAGGGAATAACCAAAAGTCACAGGGAGCAAGGTCTCAACTATAGGGAGGCTGATTGGTTTGGTTTCTTTGTTTAATGGCATATCAACCTTTGTAGGTTATTTAATGCCAAAGCCATTCTCCTTGAAGAACAGTAGTGGTACTATTTAACCCATAACTGGGAGGATAAGGGGGTTCATACCTTTCCCAAGGGTATTTGCCCGAAAGTGAACGTAATAGCGCGACTGGAGTACAAACTCGCTTACTACGATTCCGCAGTCCATCGCTTTAACCATTACGCCACGAGGACACCCCCTAGGGAGGCTGAGGAACCGTCTTGATGCCCATCTTGCTCAAATAGTCTGTGACAAGGATGGAATTGTGGATTGGTGCATTGTCCTGATGGAAATGCCACTGACCCGATTTGAAGAGTGCTGGCCTCTTCTGACGGAATCTCTTCCTGAACTCCCTTAAAACCTCAACATAGTAACCCTAAGCCTAACTCTTTGGCCAATCAACTCTGGTATATTGACTTCCTTACTCCTCCCACACCTCTCATCATCCCTCACAGACTGCCTGCCTTCCTTGAATCTCTTATGCCACTCAAAAACTGATGCTCGATTCATGCAAGATGGTCGAAAAGCAGTCTGAAGCATTCCATATGTTTCTGTGGCATTTTAAAACAGAATTTTATTGCATATCGTTCTTCTAAAGTCTCCTCACGTCCAGATTGCATTTTTGAAATTCACCAGCTGTGACAATCAGACTTTATTAGGGTGTATTCCAATTCGTGCTGTAGCTGTTTATTTGAAGCTGAAATCATAAAAATTGGTCAGTCATCTTATAAGATCTATAGCAATAACATACTGAATTTTCAAGAGTCTATGACAATTTTAAATGCCTGTACAAAAAAAGTCTGGAAACTTATTGAATGCACCGTGTGTGTGTGTATATATATATATATATATATATATATATATATATATATATATATATATATATATATGTGAACAGGATTTGGTATTAAATAACCTAAAATGGTTGATATACCATACAACCCAACCCACATACCAATGCAACACAAATGCTTTTGCTACATGAGTCAGCTGTTACACTCTTAACCATATCTGTATGCAAAATCCTACTTCAGTAAGGTGCAACAGTGGCAATGGTAGTACAGTAGCTATAGTTTGATTTCTTTGTTTAATGGCACATCAACTTTCATGAGTTATTTAATGCCAAAGGCAGCCTTGAAGAAGAACAGCAGTGGTACTATTTAATCCGTAGCTGGGGAGACAAGGAAGTTCAGAGCTTTCCCAAGAGGTATTCGTCCGAAAGTGATAGTACTGAACATATGCCCTGGTAGGTCCAACTAAGCTACAAAGGCACGAAACCACCAATCATATGGAAGGACCAGTATGAGAGCAGGTGGATTTATTGATGAGGTTGAAGCTAATAAAATCAGAGGCTAACAGATACCTACTTGTCTTGGCAGTGACGTAACACATATAACCATATTTACCCAACCCCTCTGCTCAGGCAGGATATGACACAAGGTCAATTTTTAAGCAGAGTTTAACAGGTTTGAATTCAGAGTTTTCTTTCTCCTAGACTAGTTGCCTTACCAAGGCTGAAGAACACAGTCTGCCCTACTATTTACCCATACCTGGAGGGAAAATAATTGGATTCATACCTTTCCCAATGGTATTAATGCTATGTGAAATGCAATCAGTCTTGTCCAGGATTTGAACTTGTATCGCCGTGTCCATTTCTTACGACGATAACCATTACTTCACGGGCACCTCCAATAACAGTTGAAAGAATTGTGCCCCAGTACACTACAGAACAATCGGACCTTTCTCCATTGGTGGAGCAAAATCCAATTGTCAAGAGGCTGCAAAAACTCTCAGGGGCCTGTAGTCTATGAAAAAAAAAAAAAAAAAAAAGAGCCTCACTAGATGCACTAACAACTGCAGGTCATTGGCTATATCAATATAGTACAAAAATTCTAATTATATACAACTGATAAAAGTAAAACAACCGATTAAGATTTTCATACTTAAAATGCCTTAGTTCAATCTAATTTTTAATCATCTAAATTCTTGATATAACTATGAGATGCTAATTAGTTTGGTTTGCTTTGGTTTTATGGCATATCAACCCTTGTAGGTCATTTAATGCCAAATCCTTTTTATACACGTTTTGAAGATAACATTTTTAAACAAGCCTAAGCTCATTTGTTTTCTACACAGTTAAATGGTTTCACTTAATTTCAAACAATTCAGTTTAGCATAAGTACAGTCATTTGTTTACACACAGTTAGTCATTGCTTTAAATACAGCTTTTTGTTTAAACACAGATAAATGTTGAAACAGTTCTCTTTCAAATAATTCAGTTTAGCATAAGTACACAGTTTAGTTCTATTTGACCCATTGATAAGATGCTATCATGTGCTACCACTCCGGGCCAGAGTGGACCTGGGAGTAAAGGCAATGAAGGGCTACTCCGTATTCCGTAAAGCTCCAGCATTACTAGACCCTCACCATCAGATTGTTTAATGTCATATCCAGGACACTTGCAGGGAGGAGGGAGAGTCTTACTCCTCTGCAGAGATGCAGTTAGTGTCTTCTGTAGCCCCAATTGAATGGGCCAGATGCCAATTAGAATCTTTCACTCCTTCCTAAATAAAAACATCAACTGCAATAAGACCCCAAGCCAGAAGGTGCTTGTGATATAACAGCTATCGTCACATGAAAATAGACACTGCAACCTAAGTTCAAATCCTGGACTAGGCTGCTTGCATTTCTCATAGCACAAATACCCTTCTAAATGTATGCATCCAGTTGTTTTGCTTTCAGCTATGGGTAAATAGTAGGGCAGACAGGGCTCAGTAAAGTTGGTATGGCAAACAGTTTAGGAGAGAGGAAAACTGAATTCAAACCTGTTATACTCCACTTGAAAATTGACCTGGAGTTGAATTCTGCTCAAATGGAGGGATTGGTAAATAGGTCTCCAAAGGTTGGTTTGGTTTGTTTGGTTTTATGGCATATCAACCTTTGTAGGTTATTTAACGCCAAATCCATTTTTATCTAAATAATCTGTTCTATTAAAAACAGTTCAGTTTAGCATAAGTACACAGTTTAATTGTCAAAAACATTTCCATTTCAAACTATTCAAGCAGTTATATGTAATAATTCAGTTAAGTGTAAATACAGTTTTAATGTCAAAAAACAGTTCTATTTCAAATAATTCAGTTAAGCATAAGCACACAGTTTAAGTGTAAGTACGGTTTAATTGTCAAAAACGTTTCTATTTCAAGCTATTCATTTACTCGATTCATTTTAGCATAAGTATGCTGTTAGTTCTATTTAACCCATAGATAGGGCCCTATCAGGTGCTACCACTCTGGGCCAGTGTGGACCTGGGAGCGATGGCAATGAAGAAGTACTCCGCATTCCCCAAAGCTCCAGCACTGCTGGAACTTCACCATCAGATTGTTTAGTGTCATAAACAGGACACTCATTGGGGGGGGTCTTACCCCTCTGCAGAGGTGCAGTCAGTGTATTCTACAGCCCCAGCTGACTGGGCAAGGACTCCAAAGGGTTCACAAGTTATCTAATACTAACTAACAATTACTTTTTTTTTAATCCCATAAAACTGAATTCTACTTTGAAAGTAGACATGCAGACATCAAATTTCTACCTAATACTGTTGGGGAAAGATATGAATCCAACTATTATCCCTCCAGCTACAGGTAAATAGTAGCAATGGTATGGCAACTGATCTAGGAGGAGGAAAACTTTAAATTCAAACTGGTTAAACTCCGCTTAAAAATTGACCAAGTGTTGCATCCCACTCATGCGGAAGGGTAGGTACATGTATCAAATTTCTACAAACAGATATCAGTTAAAGATGGTAGAATTCAGTGAGCGCCAATGGCCCGGGAGATCTGGGTTCAATCCCAGGTCAAGTCAAACCAAAGACTCAAAAAAATGGTACTTGATGCTACCTTGCTAAACACTCAGCATTATAAGGTATGGATCAAGGGTAAAGTGGAGCAATGCAAGTAAAGGAGTAGCACCCTCCCCAACACCTTGGTGTAGTAGCTATTGAAAAGGGAGCCTCGGGTCACCTTTGACTACGGTCACCAACTTGACTTTTTTTTCATACATAAACACTTATTAACAAGTCCTCAACATTTTCTATTGTTTAAATTCTAAAAAATATTTTCATATAATTCTAAAGTTGAAGTGAAAATTGTTTAATGAAACATTGAAGAAAGTTGGGGGGAGTTGAAAAAAAAAAAAAAAAAAAAAAAAAAAACTTTCAGGGAAAATTTGTTCACTTCAGAGTAATACTAGGGTAAGTCAAAAGTTTTGTAATATTTTGGCGCATGCTAGTTTGTGATAAGCATAACCATGGCTGTTGCTAATACCATATATCGCAGAGGCCACAGTATAACATATTGTTACATAGCCAGATATGAATACATGGAATAGACATATTCATACCGGTACGCAAAACGTTCATAATGTCCATAATGCACATATAGATGACATAGGAATACCGAAACACAAAAAAATTTACAACTTCTTAGTTCAGGTACGAAACTTTTTTTTTATTACCTTTGAGTTAAAAGGTTTTGCGACATCAAGAGAGAGATACCATCTTTCTATACTGACTTTTCCAT
Organism: Sepioteuthis lessoniana; assembly: GCA_963585895.1. Classification (NCBI taxonomy): domain Eukaryota; kingdom Metazoa; phylum Mollusca; class Cephalopoda; order Myopsida; family Loliginidae; genus Sepioteuthis; species Sepioteuthis lessoniana. The sequence goes on from OY757915.1 coordinate 109,796,106, forward strand.
CTGCCTCAAACTACGTGCGACACCTGCCACAAGGCCACTAGCCTGGCTTCAGCAAGCCCCGAAAGTCAACCGTCTTCTCCTGAGGCAGAACTCAACTAACTGACTCTTCTCAAATCTCAGCCCACGCTTCCGGTTCATGATGTCACTCACATCCCTGGTCACATCCTCTATCTGGGATTTTTATTGTGACATCTCTGAATGACGTGAACACCTGCGCTCATGTTTGCACCTAATTAACCCATGCATTGAGCCGAAAGGTTCTCAGCCTAACTAAACCCATAAGGCAAGATATATAAAACGAAATCCCTCGGCCATTATATTACAACATGACCAAAGTTGTTCAAGCCATAATAAGTACCTACTGTGGTTGGTAGTGTCATGTTAGTTGGTGCGCAAACACTTTCTGCACAGCTTCACTCCATGTTTGATCTGAAAGCCGCACAGGAAAATAATCTTTTACTTCAAACCGAGCCATAATATTGTGGAAACCAAAAAAAAATGCCAAAGGTGAATGTGCAGTAGAGGGTTGAGAAAATTTAACTCTGGCTTTCAAGAATCTCAACAATCAGGCAATGTTAGATGGGCCTAAAACCATGGATTCTGCAGCTGTGATCCAAGCTATAGAAACAAATCCGGTAAATTACACTGGGAGAGTATCAGGTGAGCTCAACATCTCACAGTTCAGTGTAGTTCATCAGCTTCATGACCTTTACCAAAAGCATCCAGAACTACTGAATTGTAATTCTTATTACCAAAATATAAAAAAAAAACTCTAAACTCACCAAAGTATTTTTAAAAATTTCAAATGAGAGCAGATGAATGCATAACATTATGCTATGAGTGGAACCCAACATTTTGGGGAATTTGAAGACAAATTGATCTTATAAGTTACCCAGTGTTTCTCATGTCTCTCTCAGAATCAGTCCACTTGGATACAACTCACAGACATAGGAAGTTCAGATCAAGATCACAACAATAAAACAAATTACCAAAGTTTTTAGTTTCCCAGGTCTAAAAATAAATTTTTTTTTTTTAATGAAAAAATAAGGAGAAAAAATTTATTTGACATCAAATTAAAACACAAACACACAATGAGCAAAATGCAGTTGACAGAATGTTGCCAACTGACTTGTACAGGGTTGCTACTGACCTTCAATTTGTAAAATGGTTCAATTAAGTATCAAGCAATAAAATGAAATATGTATTTAGCTGCAACCAGTGCTGGATTTACATATGGGCTAGAATAGGCTGGGGCTCCCAAGAGCCCCCTAATCTTGGGCCCCTATGAGCCCTCAAATCTTGGGGCCCGATCAAAACTAAATTAAAAAAACTAAAATAAATAAAATAAAGATAAAAAAACAGGAGATTTGTTTATTTTCATATTTAATAGGGCTCCTTTAAACTAATTTGAAATAATTTACAGTATTTGAGTTCCTTTAGTTGATGAGGGTCTTTTCAATTTGAAGGGGCCCCCATTTAGATTTTGATGCATCTTTTTAATAAAAATATAAATTTTTGATGTACCGTTTTTAGCTCTACTTTGCTCAATTTTACACTTCATTAAACAGAGATCTGTAATAAGTGCAAAATTGCTCAATATTTGTACAAAGGAGACAAAATAGTGCAAAACAAGATTTAAAAAAAAAAGGTAAAATTGGGCTATTTTGAAAAAAATATTCTGACATATCAAATATCCAAACTCCAAAATCATAAAAAAACAAAACAAAAAACAAACATCTAAAGATATCCTTTTTTACAGATACAGGACAAGGAAGACATACATAATGAATGCGCTTCAAATTCTATTAGGCCTAAGTCTGATCCTGTCCTCACCCCACCACGACCACAGACATAATGCAGCATAAGGTCAATTTTAAGCAAACTAGAGCTAGTTTGAATTCATGGTTGACCTTTTAGACTGATTGCTATACTAAGACTTAAGACTCCAAACTGTTCAATTAGTTACCTTTAGCTGGAAGAAGAAGAGATGGATGTATGCCTTTTCCCAAAAGCATTGGCACAAAGAGAAATGTAAACAACCTCATCCAGGATTTGAACTAGGGTTGCAGATTCCATTGTCATCATTGATAACTATTACACTAAGCTCGTTTTCATAAAGAGAGTTATGTCTGTCAAAAACCAAATTTTCTATCACTTTCTTTCAACAAGCTATTTTGTACCTTAAACTTTCTGATCATTTTAGGGTCATAACTCATACAAATATATTCAAATATCAAATGCTTTTTTTCTAAACTTTATCATAATATTATTAATGAAAATGTTTGTCTTTCAAATTATAGATCAATATTGATCAATAAGCTGATAAACAGAAAGATGTACAGATCAATATAAAGTCAAACAAACATATACAGAGATACTCAGTTTCATATGTGAATGGAAAAGACAAAAATGACCTAATAATATGCAGATAAATATATTAATACAACATGACCCAAACTACAATGTCTGTCCAGAAATTATCCAAAGATTTTTGGGAAAAGAATAAAAAAATACTTAGGGCAATAGCACTTTAGTCTCCTTCAAAGTACACACTCTTATCCAGGCATTTGTTCCACTTTTCAAAGCATTCTACCAAGTCCTCATACAGAACTACCATCAACTGATTCATTACATTCTTAATCTTATCCCTAGCATTTAGGATGATGTGCGGGTTTTCTTAAGAAAAAAAAAATAAAGCAGTTTACCTTAGGCAATGCCACCTTAGTCTTCTTCAAAATACACTTTGAGGACACAAACAGTTATATCAGATTTCCAAACAGTTGAATCACCAACATCTACCCTTTCATGACAATCTAATTAATCTCTAATATGTCTTAAAGAGGATTTCAGTTTTGTAAATGCCAAAAACAGCCAATTAAAAGAACTGATACACCTTGGTGATGCACTGTTTCTTTTTTGAAGGTAAAGTAAAGAGGAATGGTTAAAAAAAATGCACGAAGCATGAAGAATGGTCAGTCAGTTGTATCCAAGGAATGGTCAGTCAGTTGTATGTCTAGAAAGTATCCAGCCATTTTTATGGCTGGATACTTTCTAGACATACGTGGTGCCTTCAATAAGTTTCCAGACTTTTTTTGTACAAGCATTTAAAATTGTTGCAGACTCTTGAAAATTTAGTATGTTGTTGCTATACATCTTATGAGACAACTGACCAATGTTTAGGATTTCAGCTTCAAATGAACAGCTACAGCAGCAATTGGAATACACCCTACTAAAGCCTGATTGTCACAGCTGGTGATTTCAAAAATGCAATCTGCACATGAGGACACATTAGAAAAACAATATGCAATAAAATTCTGTTTTAAAATTGGAAAAAATGCCACAGAAACGTACGGGATGCTTCAGACTGCTTTACGACCATCTTGAATGAATCGAGCATCAGTTTTTGAGTGGCATAAGAGATTCAAGGAAGGCAGGGAGTCTGTGAGGGATGATGAGAGGTGTGGGAGGAGTAAGGAAGTCAATACACCAGAGTTGATTGGCCAAAGGCCTAGGCTTACCATGTTGAGGTTTTAAAGGAGTTCAGGAAAAGATTCTGTCTGAAGAGGCCAGCACTCTTCAAATTGGGTCAGTGGCATTTCCACCAGGACAATATACCAGTCCACAACTCCATCCTTGTCACAGACTATTTGACCAAGATGGGCAGCAAGACAGTTCCTCACCATACCGATAGTCCAGATCTTGCTCCCTGTAACTTTTGGTTATTCCCTAAGCTCAGAGGCTGTCGTTATGAAACAATAGAGAAGATGAAAGAGGCTGTGACGAAGGTCATTGACACACTCACACAAGAGGACTTTGATGGGGCCTTCCAGAAGTTGTTGAAACAGTACAACAAGTGTATTGCAGCTGGAGGAGATTACTTTGAAGGGGACTAGAGTTTCATGTGTGTACTATCAATAAAAGTGCATGTACGAAAAAAATCCGGAAACTTGTT
>OY757915.1:109810057-109837557 GCA_963585895.1 Sepioteuthis lessoniana
CGCAATTTAAATGTAAGTACAGTTTAATTGTGAAAAACAAATCTTTTTCGAGCTATTCAGTTCTAATTCAATTTAGTATAAGTACAGATTTTGTTTACACACAGTTACATGTCAAAACAGTTCTATGTCAAACAATTCAGTTTAGTGTAAAGACAGTTTCAATGTCAAAAAACAGTTCTATTTCAAATAATTCAGTGTATGATAAAACATGCAGTTTAAATGTAAGTACAGTTTAATTGTCAAAAACATTTTTATTTCAAGTTATTTAGTTTAATCAAACAATTCAGTTTAGCATAAGTATGCCGTTAGTTCTATTTAACCCATAGATAGGGCCCTATCAGATGCTACCACACCGGGCCAGAGTGGACCTAGGAGCAATGGAAATGAAGGGGTGCTCCACATTCCCCAAAGCCCCACCATCAGATTGTTTAGTGTCATATCCAGGATGCTCATGGGGGGGGTCTTACTCCCTCTGCAGAGGTGCAGTCAGTGTATTCTACAGCCCCAACCGACTGGGTTGGTTTGGTTTCTTTGTTTAATGGCATATCAACCTTTATAGGTTATTTAATGCCAAAGCTATTCTCCGAGAAGAACAGTAGTGGTACTATTTGACCCATAGCTGGGAGGATAAGGGGGGTTCATACCTTTCCCAAGGGTATTTGCCTGAAAATGAACGCAAGTAGCGCGACTGGAATACGAACTCGTGTACTATGATCCCGCAGTCTATCGCTTTAACCATTACACCACAAGGACACCCCCAACTGACTGGGCACCACTTCAGGTCAGAGTAGACATGAGAATAATGGCAACAAAGGGATTACTCTCTAAAGGACCAAAACTGAAGCCTTATGCCCAGATGCAGTTTAGTATCATATACCAAGACACTCTTTTTTGAAGCTGCCTTACCCCTCTACTGGGTACAGAGAATATTTAAGGTGCCGCTGATTTGATGTTTGATAAATATAATAACCTTTTTTAATATTATTGAAATTTACATAGAACAAATGTTCCAGAATTTTTTTTTACAATTGGCACAAAAAAAAAAAAAAAAAAAAAAAAAAATCATTTTCAACTTTGTAATTAAAAAATAAACAAACTTAAAAAAAACAAAAAAAAAACTATAATCTACTTAAAATGAAAATTATTGAATTATTTTCATACCTCAAACCAAAGAGAGAACTGTGAATTAGAACCACCAAAAGGAACAAATAGTAGTCGTATTTGGGGTTTGTAATTAAAGTTACAAATTTTTTTAAAGATGTTCTCTTTCATTTTACTAATGTTCGAAAGGATTCATAAGTTTTATTGATTTTATGCTATCATAAATAAATTTCATCTGTTATCTCGAGAAGAGTTAAAAATCCAACAATTAAACATCTGTTTTTTTATAATCAGCAATGCATCAACCAGTATAACCTCTAATCTTTTTCAGGTGTAATATTGGTCCTCCAAAGAGAGCACTAAATAAGAATGGTATCAAAAATTTAAAAAAAAATTTTTAGTGAGAATTTTGCTTGGATATTTTTAAATGAATGTCCCTTTTTTTTCTGCTGAGAAGTCGAAGTCACAATAAATTAAGTTCCTTACTGAGCTGGCAAAAACAATAAGTTTAATTGTCAGTTCTTTGAAATTTTAGTGTTTATATTAATCATCACCTGTAGGAAAGGGATAAATAATTTACCTATATATAATCAACCTTACCAGCTAAACAACTTGTAATTTTAATCCAAAATAAAACCCCTATTGATACATTAACCAAACCAGTAAAATTTCATTTGCTTTCACAGTATGTCAATGAAAATTTGTAAAATTTTGGCCTAATGAGTAGAGTGTTCACCAGTGGTCTGGGAGACCGAGATTCAATCCCAGGCTGAGTCATACCAAAGACTTCAAAAAAAAAAAAAACGGCACTTGATGCCACCTTGCTTAACACTCAGTATTATAAGATAAGGATCAAGGGTAAAGTGATGCAATCCAGGGAATAGAGAAGTGCCCTCTCCTACACTTTGGTGTGGTAGCTATTGAGAAGAGAGCCTTCGGGTCATCCTCAACTAAGGTTGCCAACTAATTTTAAATTACTAAGATAAACAGGCATATCTTTCAACACCATGTGATTTTAATCCCAAATAAAGACTCTCCTGAATAATTAAGCCCTATACTTGATACAAAGTATAATTTCCAAACAAGAATAAATAAATGTTTAAAATTACACATCTGATTTAAAGCAAACTTTAAACATTTATTTAATAAAACCAAAATAAATAAAACTAGGATAAAATATTAGTTAACAACAAATATAACTGAATCTGTTGCCATATAAAAACAAACCATCTCTAATAAATATTTCCCAAGTCTTAAATATGCCAAATGAAGGATTTTGATAGGTTAATGATTACCCAGATACCATGACTGATTTTAATGGTATATCAACCCACCTGGGATATGATGCCTTGAGGTTTAAGAATCTCGTACATTGCATGTCTACCTACCCACTCCACTATGAGCAACAAGTGACAGAGTCAATTTATAAGGGGAATAAAGCAGGTTTCTATTCAGAATTTTCCTTCTCCTAAATTGATTGCCTAAACAAGGATAAAGACCCATGTACATCGTCAGCTTATATTTACATTTTTGTGTAATTGTTTCTAAAGAGATTTTTTTCCTCTCTTATTTAATATCAGTTATTCCTATTAAATACAATTTGCACACAGTAGTATCGTTTCATTTATATACAATTGTATGGTTTCAAGTAAGCATATCGATTCAATAATCATTTGTTTGCACACAGTTATATGGTTTTTAAGTAACATTATTATTATAATAATCCTAAGAAAACAATAATAACTTTAAGTAACTATGCTTAATACAAACAATTTACAGTTTTATGGTATCAAACATTCCTATATAATACTAATCCTTTTCAAACAGATTTATTAAAGCCATAGATAGGATCCTAACAAGTATTACCATTCAGGTTATAGTGGACCTGGGAGTAATAGCAATGAAGGGGTACTCCACAATTTAGTGTTGTATCCAGGATACTTTTTTGTCAGGTAGAAGGGAGATTTTACCCCTCTGCAGAAGATACAGTCGGTGTATTTAAGCCCTACTGGCAGGGCTTCAGACACCATAAACTATATTAAGTACTCGCCTTTAGCCAAACTACATAAGATTGGAATATTAAACATATTGAGGGTTGAAGTCTCCTCTATCGTCAAATACATTATTTGAAATTAACATTTTTACTAATCCCGACGTAAAAGAATTCGTATTGAAATCATAGAAATTTAAGAAAATCTATTATATATATATATATATATATATATATATATACACACACTAATAAAGGAAAAGCGTTTGTTTGTCGTCTAAAGACAGTGGACATAAATAATAGAACCAGAGGAAGGTGTTAAAGAAGAAAAAAATTAAATAAATAAACAAAAAAGCCAACAATGAATTGTTCCACAGAGGGGAGGGAGAGTCTAAAAATAAACACTCAATAGGAAGCAAGACGTAACCATCTCGATTTAAAACAAACAAAAAAAAAAGATTGTCTGGCTAAAATAAATATTTAACATTGAATCAAACATTACCAAGTAGATTTATCGGTTGGTTTCTTTGATGTTAAGAGTATTTATCCGAAAGTGAACGTAATAGCGCGACCGGAGTTCGAACTCGCTTACTAGGATACCGTAGTCCAGCAAGTTTGGGACTATTCCAAAGTGCTAGACATTAGGTTTAATGGTTGTTCTCCAAGTTGGAAATAAATAGTATTTAGAAGTAGGACTAACAATTCAGGAAAGAAAAATGTCTAAAAAACAAAAAACATTACCTTATTTAAGGTTAATTTTAAAAGTTTAACTAATTTGGTGGCGAGATTTGAAACTTGTAATCAAGAATTTAAGAGTCACGGAGACGCTAAAATGCAGAATAGAATGTTTGAAATATTCTTGAAGGTGTGAGATATATATATATATATATATATATATATATATATATATATATATATATATATATTATATAGGATCGGGAATTTAAGTAAATAGGCATGTTATTTGATATTTATTTTGTTAATATATCCAGAACGAAGTGGTGAACAGAATTATATAAATATGTTACTACAACTACTACTAATAATAATTCTTTTTTAAAGTAAAATAAAAAAGTTGATATTTCAACATTGAAGTTTCATTTAGAATATTTTTTTTTTAAACTTAAAAAAAAAAAGTTAATCACACATGTCAAGAAAAATAATAATCCCTAGAGTTATTTCCCTTAAAAATAAGCGAATTTTGGGGGAAAAAATGTAACACCTCAAATCATTTCCCACTTGTTTGTTTAAAATAAATAAATAAATAAAAACTTAGAATTTCCACATATAAGCTTTAAGCGATGACATCAAAACAAGAGGAAACTGCTCTAATTTCATATTAAAAAACAAATAAATACAATTTTATTTTACCAAGATAAAAAAATATTTTTACTGTTTAAGGTGTGTCTAATAATCACACTTAAACAAATGTTGTCCTATTTTTGTCATAAAGTGTGAATTCAACTGTAAGGAAAACCGTTAAGTTATAGAAAATTGATTAATTAAAAGAAAACGAGAGGAAAAAAATTATTTTTAAAAGTGAGAAAATTAGATTTTACACAACACAAAAATATCTACACGATGTTAATCTTGTTTTTCATTTCTGGGTCTTAAACACGACTGACGTCAAATAAAAAATAAAAAAAACATTTATTCAGAAATATTTGCCAAAGAAAACACTAACAACAAAGTAATACCCCACTTTTTTTTTAACAAAGAAAAAATAAATTAAAAAAAACAGTCCGGTAAAAAAGTTTAAAATTCTTAAAGATATCAATTCACTATTAATATTTAACAAAAAACAAAAACAGATCAACAGAAAATACTCAACTTGTAGTTAAGACTTCGTAACATTTTATGAATTAAAACCAAACGTACCCACAAAAACACATACATATCTGAAGTTAATTAAGTAACTAATTAATATAAGGTACCTTATAAGTTTAGAAAAAAGAGAGAAACATTTTGTACGAGTTTAACAGGTTAAAAAAAAATTGAAACAAGTGATGATAAATATTAAAGAGGGTCTTCTTACCTGTGAAATATTGACTAGTCAAAGAAGAAAGGAAAGTAGGAAGTTACAGGTGAGCTATGACAACTTTCGCAGGTACTTGTCGAGGAAGAGAAGAACAGAAAGAAAAAAAAGTGGGGAAGGTAAATAAAAGGTAACAAAAAAACAGGAAAGTAAAATGAGGGAAACCCGGTGTGATTGAAAATTACCAGAAGAAAGGTGGGAAGAAGAAGAAACCTGTTGGAATGTCAGAACGGGCGAACGAATGAGAGATGAACGAACAGAAGGAATGAAGTAATGAAGAAGGAATACAGAAGCTTTTTTGTTTGTTGTTTTGTTTTTTTGTTGTTTACTAGAGCACATTAAAAAAAAAAAAACGTTTCATTAAAATTGATTATAACTGTGGGAAGTGAATGGAAAAAAGTTAATCTTTATAAAAAACAAAAAATATCTATATTGAAGGAGAAATATCTTTACTTTTAAAAGTGAATTATTTTTTCTTATTTAATAAAGAATTCCAAACGAACTAATTGATTTTCTCTTGAAAGGAGGACATTCAAAAAAAATTTGAACGTGTTTTTTTTTTTCCGGGGTGGGGATAAGATACATGAAGGTTGTCTCTTAAGGGAAAAAAAATACAAACTGTCTCAAATTTATCAGTCAATTTTTCATCACCCTATAAAAATTTTCAGAGATAAATAATTTTAATGTTAAACTAATTTCCTTAATCCTACTACATGACACTCACCTTTCTTTGACAATATTAATTTCTGTCCAGTGTAGACTATCGACCGTTTTATAAAAATAACATTCCACCAAAAGTTGAAAATACCTTCAAGTGTTTAAAGCTTTTTTTTTTTTTTTCATAAAGAAAAGTGTTGTATAATTAATTTCAATAAGCAATAAACCGTTTTAACACATCCATACACTCAATTCCACGTGCTTCTAAACTTCTTTTTTTTTTTAATCACGAGGAACTGAGATCTTTTAAAGTAGTTTTCCCCCCCTTCAGAATTGTAAATCCAAGAATTTTAAGTTTGAAAGCGTACATTTTTCGACAAAAGTTTATATATATATATATATATATATATATATATATATATATATATATATGAGAGAGAGAGAGAGAGAGAGTACATATAGGATTTGAAAATATACGTGAAGTGTTTTTCTGCAGTCAAAAATACTTTTTTTTAAAAAGAATTAATTTATATTTTGTTAAATAAATAGGCAACCATTTTTATTAGATTAATTTACAATAACTTATGTATACAAAAACATATTTCAAAGACTTAAGTGGAGACACTAACCAACATGTGGGCAGGAGAAGGAAGAAGAGACTAAGTTCCCCCCTTTTTTAATCTTTTGTGACCACCCACATGAAATGAGAAAAGCAGGTAACTAGACTAAGTAAGAAGGTAAAAATAACTTCAGGTAAAACACACGTACTCGAGAGAAAATAAGACAAGTTTGTTTGTTTTTTCTACGCACTGGTTGAGAGAACGTCCTACCTTCTCAAACACAACCCACAAATACGTACCCTTTGCTTCAGTTTTATCTACTCTTAACTTCAACACAAACACTGCTAAAATATGAGATGAAAAAGGTCTACACTTAAGCTAAAGTGAAAAACTGCGAACAAGACGAGGTGGTCAGACGACTATGCGTGAATAATAGATCAGTGGTGGGTTGATAGGAACGGGACAAACTTTATATATATATATATATATATATATATATATATATATATATATAGTGTGGTAAAAAGAGAGCGTTATTTACAAACTTTGGAAACATTTTACAAGTTTAAAAAACGTCTCAAAGAAACTTGGGAAATTAAAATTTTTGTTATCACAATGATTAAGAAACCTCACCAAATCAGTACAGGTTTTGATTAACTTTTTTTAAATTAGATTTTTCTGGTAAAATTTTCGTTTAGTCCTATGGCAAATTTGAAAATTACTTAAAAAAACAAAAAAAAAACGAAACTTGAATTATACATACCTTAAGAACGCTCGTGTTCAGGATAATTCTGTTTTAAACATTTAGTAAGGAAAAAATAAGTAAAACCCACGACTATTATCAATGTCTTGCACCACCTGTAAAAGTATCCGAGACACGAAAGTAGATGTATAAATTGAATAATCTTCAAACAGAAAAAACAGGTTTAAATGGTTATCTGCTTTGTGGGTAAACTTAAAATAAGACGTAACAAAGATTACTTAGAAAATTTAATAGATGAATAACGTATGAAAAATATAAATTCTTAAATTCTGGGTCTTTTTTCGTGATTAAAATATAATTTTCATTATGGACAGAGGTTCAAGCCTAAGTAGAATCCAGTAAGAGCAATCGTTTTAGATTTTTTTAAGTACACGAGGATTATATTTTAAGACGGTCAGTGGCTATCTGGAACTGCGAATAGTACCGAAATATATAAAAACTAGTCACAAGAATCAACGGTAACTAATGATAAAAGAGAACAATCATACAAATTACTGTCATAATAATCTGATTTATATATCCGTCACTGAAACACATAAAAAAGCACATCGTAGCGCAACTTCTGTTAGAACATGTTAATGATATTGCTCTAACTTATTTCTGTGCTTTTCAGGAGACTACGTTGATGAAATGTTTGTTGTTATATACAAAAGAAAATATACATAGAGTAATATAATACTTACTTTCACGATCCAGATAAGGGTAAGTTTCAGTCATTGTCTTCGTTTCATTTACGAATTTTTGCACATCTTTGAAAACGCGTCTTCTAAAACTTACAAAATAGGCCATCTTTATTCCAAGCTTTCTTTTCTTTTTCGCCCAAACCCTTAACAAAGGTCACGGGAGCAGTCGTTTTTGACTTATCCTCCCCTAGCAAAGGCCCATCAATCTACTAAATTCACAACTACTCTAATAATGGGGAAATCTCAACAAATCCCGAGACTTTTTTAGGGGTTAGGAAGAGTCAGGGTCGGAGAAGGGAAAAAAGCTTAATGAAATAAGAGAATGACCGTCGACTAGCTTGTAGAAGATGTAATTTTGGAATGTTTATTTGTTCATAAATGAAATGAAGACAATGACTGGATATTACAATGACATTCCTCCCCATCTTTTATATTACACCAGTCACTTTATCAGCGTGCTATTCTGGACAAGCACCGGAATTTTCAGCCCACATCCCTTATCTTAATGAGACTTTTCCATAGCAGCAGCCTTACTAATTAGCCATAAATAAAAGTAGAAATCTGATAGCAAAACACTGACAATGAGTGCGTATATATTGGGGGAAAATATTCAGAGGACGTATTTAATTATCAACGAATAACACACCAATGTTAAGGGTTTATTTTTTGTTTTGTTTTTTTCAACCATCTTCAGGGCAATGTTATCATGCTGTCGTCTCCCTTAAAAAAGTATTTTCAAATTAAAAAAAAATTAAATGTTAAAAAAGTAAAAACAAACAAAAACGCCAAAATATTCTGAAGATGTATTTATTTATATAAGAATAATATTTCTTATATAAATAAACACATCTTCTGAATATCTGGTGGTGGGGTCATATTACATAGTATCGGATTTGTTTCCATTTTTCTCTCATATATTTAGATAGATAGATAGATAGATAGATAGATATATGTTTGTGTGCATGCCCATGTGAATATGTATTGTCTGTGTATCTAGATATATTATGTATACATCCAGTACACATTTACCCAACCCCTCCGCACACACAGGATGCGAAACAAGGTCGATTTTTTAAAGCGTAATTTAACAGCTTTGAATTGTTTTTTGTTGTTTTTTCTTTCTCCTTGACTGGTTGCCATACCAGGGTTAAAGAACCCAGTCTACCCTACTATTTACCCATAGCTAGAGGGAGGAAGAATATTTTGGATTCATGTCTTTCCCAACATATCAGCGTTATATGAAACGTAAACAGCATCGGGTCCAGTTCTTACAATGGTAAACATGACACTACGAGCGCCCCCCCCTGCAAAGTTAATTTTCTGACTAAGATACTCTAATTGAATGTGAGCAAATGAGGTTTATTTTTCAAGATAATGTGATCCACATACTTTTTCCATCGGTGTTACAGTGTTTGGTTTCTATTGGTAAAAAAAAATCCATCAATAGAAGATATGATATCATATCAACTTTTCAGCACACTCTCATCTATATAATTGAAAAACAAAAACAAAAAAACCCCTCGGGAAACCGTCATTTGGCTATTATAAATTTATTTCAGCTGGTACCTCTATAAATTAGACCAGCTTCATCTATCACTCAGCTTGCAGTGATGGTTATTTGATGAAGCTGGTTTAATTTATAGAAGTGCCAGCTCAAATAAATTTATAATATCCAAATGACAGTTTCTCGATCTTTTTTTTTTTTTTTTTTCAATGATACGGAAATTTGTTTTGTAAGAAACCTATTAATTTTCATACACTGAGCACTCCTGGATTTTGTAAGAATCCTCAAATGGAATAATTCTCAACTCGTCTTCTCTTGGATATTCTTATTTTATATATATATATCTTTAAGAAAAAACAAAAACCGGTCACATTAAGATTATAAATTTATTTCCATCCTGTTATGGGTTTTGATATAGATTAAAAACACACACAAAAAATAATAACAGGACTTCTTCAGATCAAATGAAGAAGTCCTGTTATTTTTTTTTTTTGTGTGTGTTTTTGATTTATATCAATACCCATAACAGGATGGAAATAAATTTATAATCCTAATGTGACCGGTTTTTGTTGTTTCTTAAATAAATCATTGCTCTGTAATGTAAGTTACACTGAGCTCTTTACCGGGAAAATTTAAATGTTCACTGTTGAATGTTTTTTTTTTGTCCTGATGGAATTACTCCCAACTCCGGTTTAACTGGACCGAATAATACTTATATATATATATATGTGTGTGTGTGTGTGCGTGTAAAATGGAAGTAAATCCATTATAGAGAAAAATTGATAAACAAGGTAATCCAAGAAGAGTTTAATAAAAAAAAAGTTAACGTAACAACGTTTCGGTTTTAATGAACCATCATCAGGACTAGTGAGGATGATATCTAGTCATTTAACATCACAAGATCTGATGATGGTTCATTAGAATCGAAACGTTTTAACGTCCACATTCTTTCTCATAAAACTCTTCTTCTTCTTCTTGGATTACCTTGTTTATCAATATCTCTCTCTCTCTCTGTCTATATATATATATATATTTCATCATACAACGTGTGAAAGTACGTGCGATACCCTGTCCTCACCAGCCGCCAACCAGGGGTGATAACACAGTTTCGGTAGTTCAATATATAATGTGTGTGCATAAATTTATACATGCGGGCAATTTTAATCCCGATGAATCTCTGTATGGATATAGCTTAATCATTTGTTTTACGCAGCATAAGTATTTTTCAACATAATCTCCTCCATTCTTCAGTGAAAAGTAATCAAATCAATCAAGCATTAAATGATGAACATTTCAAATTTAAAAAAAAAACAAATAAGTACACGTCAGGTGAAGAATTTATAGTTCTAACTTTCAATTGAATTTGAGACTTGTTACCTCATTTATCTTTTTGTTCATATTGGCTATCACCATGGAAACAGGAATTAGCATAAGTTTAAGATCTAGCTATAAATATTCGTTATGCACTTAGGAAAGTCATGGATTCGTTTTACCTTGCTGAGGTCTGTCCTGTTGTCAGATTATCCAGTCGGCTGGGGCTGAAGAATACACCAACTGCATCTCTGCAGATAGGTAAGACCCCCACCCGACAAGTATCCTGGATATGACACAAAACTATGCCTGATGTTGAGGATCCAGTCTAGAACATTTGGGGAATATGAAGTGTAAATGAGGGAGCTATCCCCCTTGTTTGGTACGGGCACCTTAGATTTGGGTACACATTACCATTGTACACCGACCAGTGACACACGTGACACCGTTAGAAGAGTTGACCTTTTTATTACCATTGCTCCGAGCAGAACACACGTGTTGCCTGACAGAGCCGCGTTTTTAGACTTTGCGAAAGGGGCATTCTTTGAGGCGAACAGAAGTAAGAATCACACACTGTATCTGTATTTGCCCGAATTATTGATCTGTGTGAAAGGGATTACAGAAGTTGTTTTCTATTTTGTTTTTAGTTTCACGGTCAAAGAAGGGTTTAAAGAAGGAACGAAGACCCATTGGGAATAGACGACTTCTTTACCAGTCGAGCCTTTTACCTCATTTTTTGCCTCATGGTGCTACCGCTTCAATGGAGTACCCCATTCATTGCTATTACTTCCAGGTTCACTCTGCCCAAGAGTACCTGTTAGGGTCCCATCTATAGATCAAATAGAACTGTTTTACTATAATAGAAATCGTTTAACTGTGAGCAATCAAGTGATTAGTATTAAATTGAATTATTAGTATCAGATAGGAATACTTGAAACTATTTAACTGTCTGCAAACAAATGAGCTCTGGCTCGTTTAAAAAAAAATAATGTTACTTAATGTTGACTTAAAAATCTTATGTAGAAATAGGATTTGACATTAAAGAAAATAAATAAAACAAACCCATTACCAGATAAGATTACAAAAGATCTTTTCACTGGCATGCCACAATAGGTTATGGAGAAGGGAGTGGGAGGAATGAGCACTTTGGAAAACTTTTCTCATCTGCTCAACTGGTAGCAACAAAAAGCAGTTAACTCTATTGTCACCCTCGACAAGGATGAAGAAGACAATTTATTACTAGTTAGAAAACAGCATCATTTTCTTTCATTTAAATTTCCTTATCCTTGTAAGTCACTTCACTTTCTATAATTCAAAGAGATACTGAGAGAGAGATGAGCTAAGAGTGAGGGTTGATTTGTTGGGTTTTATGGCATATCAACCTTTGCAGGTTATTTAACACCAAATCCATTTAATGTAAATAGTCAGTTCTATTTCAAACAATTCAGTTTAGCATGAGTACACAGTTTAATTGTCAAAAGCATTTCTATTTCAAGCTATTCAGTTTATTCAAACAGTTCTAATTCAACTAATTCAGTTTAGTATAAGTACAGATTTTGTTCACACACAGTTGAATGTCAAAACAGTTCTATATTAAACAATCTAGTTTAGTGTAAGTACAGTTTCAGTGTCAAAAACAGTTCCATTTCAAACAATTCAGTTTAGCATAAGCACGCAGTTTAAATGTTAGTACAGTTTAATTGTCAAAAACATTTGTACTTTAAGCAATTCAGTTTAGTCAAACAGTTCTAATTCAAACAATTCAGTTTAGCATAAGTATGCAGTTAGTTCTATTTAACGCATAGATAGGGCTTTATCAGGTGCTACCACAGGAGGTGCCCGTGGTGTAATGGTTATCGTCGTAGGAAATGGACACGGCGATACGGGTTCAAATCCCGGACGAGACTGATTGCATTTCACATAACACTTGGGAAAGGTATGAATCCAATTATTCTCACTCCAGGTAAATGGGTAAATAGTAGACTAGGTTCTTCAGCCTTGGAAAGGAGAAGGAAAACTGAATTCAAACCTGTTAAACTCCGCTTAAAAACTGACCTTGTGTCATATCCTGTCCGAACGGAGGGGCTGGTAAATATGATCAGGTGCTACCATTCTGGGCCAGAGTAGACCTGGGAGCAATGGCCATGGAAGGGTGCTCTGTATTCCCCAAAGCTGCAGCATCACTGGAACCTCACCATCAGATTGTTTAGTGTCATATCCAGTATCCAGGACACTTGTTGGGGGAGAGGTCTTACCCCTTTGCAGCCCTATTCTACAGCCCCTGCAGACTTGGCAATACACAGTTAAATGTCAAAACTGTTTTATTTCAGATAATTCAGTTTAGCATAAGCACACAATTTAAATGTGTATTTTAAAATGTCTATTTTAAACAATTCACTTTATCATGAATACGCGGTTTAAATGTCAAAAACAGTAACGTCAATAAACCACGGTTTAGTTCTACTTAACCCATGGATAGGACCCTTATCAGGTGCTACCACTCCGGGCTACAGTGGGCCAGGGAGTGATGGCAATAATTCCCCAAAGCTCCAGCATAACTGAAACCTCACCATCAGATTGTTTAGTGCCATATCTAGGACACTTGTTGGGGCGGGTGTCTTACCCCTCTGTAGAGAAGCAGTCGGTGTATTCTACAGCCCCAGCCGAATGGGCAAAAAGAGTGAGGAAGAGAGATGAGCAGTTAGTGATGCAGAAAGAGACAGAGTGATGCAGAAATAGAGAGAGTGACAAGCAAAGAGACACAAAGAGGCAGATTAGTGAGGAGAGAAAGAGAGTTATGCAGAAAGAGGGAGAAAGAATGTGCGTGTGCATATGTGATGCGTAAAGAGGAAGAGAGAGAATTTGTTAAGAGACAGACTGAGTAAGTAATGCAGAGAGACCGAAATGAGAGAGAGAGATGAACAATCTTAGCTATATAAATCTAAATTACATTAAGCTTTGCTGCTTGTTTTGTGAGAAGTTTTTTTTAAGCATTATCATTTTCAAGCCATGATATTGTCGTCAACTTTATAGATTATATTTGTTTATCTCCAGCCTTTGAGATGACATTAAAAAATCACCTTCTTTCTATGTAAATCAATGTTTGTAGTTTTTTCTTTTTTGTTGGGGGTAAATCACAAGTATTTTGACTCTGATACAGCCATAGGCAGAACAAGATTTAATGAATAATTAGGAGTTTGGGGGCGTTAATTGTACCACAACACAGTTTAACAACAATGATGAAACTTAATTAAAAATAGAATTTTATTTGATTTCTTTTGGTTATTTATAAAACTTTTGTGATGTTCGACGACTGAAGAGGATCATTAGGATTTATTAATTCATTAGAATATTTCCTTAATCCAAATCTTCAGCAATGTACTTTTCAAGTAGCTAATTATCGCATTGTTCAACACAAAATTGCAGATTTATTTCGACAAAATGAATTAGGCTGAAAAAAAAGAAAAAAAATCTATACTACCAAATATTCCCTCTAGGCCTCGAGACCATCGTTCTACAATTTACTAATTCCCCTGATAAATTCTTCATTTAAATAACTGGCTGAAGGTTTCTTTGAGCTTGTCATAATTTGAAAAGTTTCTGCTTAAAGGGAGCGGTTTTAATGCTTGAAGAAATGGTGATCTATAAGAGAGTGAAAGGAGACGTGGGTGGAAAGACGCCTATTAAAATAGAAAGATGAATCGGTGACCTCAGTTGACATTCCCAGTAAAGGGTATTTGCGTTCAGTTTTTCATTTAAACCCCTTGGAAAAGGCATAAGCAAGGTCTTAAATGAACTTTTTTCACCATTGTCCCAGAACTGTCCCGAAAAATAATTTAAACTGTTCGGAAATCAAAATGTTTTTTTTTTTATTGCTTTGGTATCAGCTGTAATTGTTAGTAAAATAAAAATACCATTAAAACGTTTAGGAAATAAATGATATCAATATTTGATCAGTTTTATCTTAAAATTATGGTCTCCATGCCATTTTGTTTCAGAAACGATGTAACATTGATTAAAGGAAGGTAGGTTTTTATTTTACAAAGAAAAGAAAAGAGAGAGGGAATTATTATCTTGTGCGAAATATAGACATTGAAGAAAATCGAAAACAATATTTTTTAATTGATGATACAAAAAGTATAGAGCGTAAGAAATAAAATGAAACCTTATTATAAGGGTTTTATTCAAGTTCATGTCAAAGCTTAACAACAGTCCTCCTCCCCAGCCAAAAAACAAAAAAAAACAAAACAAAAAAAAACGATAGGTTTCTATTTTTTTAAGCTGTTGTAAAATAAACAAATAAAAAAAACTTTGACAGATTTGGACGAATTAAAAAAAAATAATGATGTAAACCCCCCCCCCTCAATTTTCATCCTTTATTTTTTATTTTTCAGGTTTCAACCGGCAGTGTAGAGTAATTCCTGGCCCAAGGGTCAGAATTTTTACCCGCCAAATTCGATGTGAGAACAGGTAGGGAGGAAGAATTCTACTGACGTCTCCTCAGCCCCCCACCTCCTCAATAGCTGTAATGTTACACCTCACCATTGGATGCAGTTTAGTGTCATACCCAGGAAAACCCTATTTTGGGGAGAGGTCTTACCCCTCTGCAAGAGATACAGTCAGTAAGCCCCACTAACAGACTGTCACCTATGCTGAGTAAGAGGTCAACGTTTGAATTACAGACACCATAAGACAAATATCAAAAAATCCCTTATACCTATTTCATTTTTATAAACAATGTCTATTTTAAAGTCTTTTACATCAATTATCTTGATATATACGAGGATCATCAAATAAATTTCCAGACGTTTTTCATATGGGCACGTTTTTTTATGAAACTCTAGTCCCCTTTGAAGTAATCTCCTCCGGCTGCAATGCACTTGTTGTACCATTCCAACAACTTCTGGAAGGAGCCATCAAAGTCTTCTTGTGTGAGTGTGCCAATGACCTTCATCACAGCCTTTTTCATCTCCTCAATTGTCTCATAACGACAGCCTCTAAGCTTAGGGAATAACCAAAAGCCACAAGGGAATAAGGTCTGGACTATAGGTAGGCTGAGGAACTGTCTTCATGCCTATCTTGGTCAAATAGTGAGTGACAAGGATGGAGTTGTGGACTGGTGCATTGTCCTAGTGGAAATGCCACTGACCCGATTTTAAGAGTGCTGGCCTCTTCCGTAGGAATCTCTTCCTGAACTCCCTTAAAGCCTCAACATAGTAACCCTAACCCTAACCGTTTGGCCAATCGACTCTGGTTTATTGATTTCCTTACTCCTCCCACACCTCTCATGATCCCTCACAGACTCCCTGCCTTCTTTGAATCTCTTATGCCACTGATGCTCAATTCATGCAAGATGCCCCAAAAGCAGTCTGAAGCATTCCATGCATTTCTGTGGCATTGTTTTCTAAGTTTAAAACAGAATTTTATTGCATATCGTTCTTCTAAAGTGTCCTTACGCCCAGATTGCATTTTTGAAATTCACCAGCTGTGACCATAAGGCTTTAGTAGGGTGTATTCCAATTGCTGCTGTAGCTGTTCCTTTGAAGTTGAAATCATGAAAATTGGTCAGTTATCTCATAAGATGTATAGCAATAACATACTGAATTTTCAAGAGTCTTCAACAATTTTAAATACCTGTACAAAAAAAGTCTGGAAACTTATTGAATGCACCACGTGAGTCTCTTTGTTTTCTTACTTCTTGCTATAGGCTCCTAGGCTGGTGGACCAATTTTGAAATTTGGTATGACATCTCCCTTGACCTGAAAGTGTGTTTTAAATCTGATCAGGGAAGTTTAATTCATCCAGAAAGCAAATAAAATAGGCATCAGCTGGGGCAGTTTTCACAGAGGGGGCATCCTGGAATGTTTGCGATTAAAAATAATCAGAAAGTCTCATTTCTATCGAAAACAAATAAAACTTTTCGTTCAAAATAATCTAGCAAATGAATTAAAAATATTTAATTCGTCCAGGAAATTAGAGCAAGTCACACTGATAGATAGATAGATAGATAGATAGATAGATAGATATGAACAGACAAAGATAGATAGATAGATAGATAGATAGATAGATAGATAGAGAGAGAGAGAGAGAGAGATATGAACAGACAAAGATAGATAGATCGATAGAGAGAGAGATATGAACAGACATAGATAGATAGATAGATAGATAGTTAATGAACCAACTGGGATAGATAGATAGATAGATAGATAGATAATGAACCAACTGGGATAGATAGATAGATAGATAGAAACAAACTGACAAAAATAGATAAATATGAGCAGATAGATAGATAGGAACAGTTTGATATGGATAGATAGATAGATGTGAATAGACTGACAAAAATAGATATATAGATATGAACAGATACACAAAGATAGATAGATAGATAGATATATAGTTATGAATAGATTGATAAAGATAGATAGATATGACCACATTCAGATCGATAGATACATATATATGAACTATATAAAACAGACTAAGATAGATGATTTGTCTCAAATGTCTATAATTACTAAATAGAACATAGTTATCATGTATAATAAGATGAAAGACTTTTAATTTGTCGATCATCATTACTCAAACTTGTACTAACACCTGATTGCAGCCTATTTTATCTCGGGTAATTCTGGGTACTTTTTCTAGTGTTTTCAAGTTATCTTGTGAAATTAATCTTGTTTATTGAAAATATCAAGGAGATTTTCTTTGAAATATTAAAAAAAATCTGATGAGTATTTTCAGTAGGAGAATTTATTCATTTTTTTTTATGGATAAGGTTGGTTGGTTGATTAGTATTTTATGGTATATCAACCCTAGTGGGTTATTTAATGCTAAATCCTGTTTTATATATAGGGGTAACTTTATTTTTAAATATGTTGTTAGTGCTCATTTCTTTGCATTTGGTTAAATGGTTTCAAGAATTAATATCAAGCATTTATAATTCTACTAAATATTAATCATTTGTTTGTACACATTTATATACTTTCAAGTATTGCTATCTAAAGCAAGTAGTTTTAGTATTAAGCATTTGTTTGCACACAGTTAAACAGCTTTAAGTATTGCTATTTAACACGAGTAATTTTCTTTAAGAAATATTCCTATATGATATAAATAATTTGCTCACAGTGATATAGATTCAAATAACAATAAATATCCTTAGTAAAGAGAGGTGCCCGTGGTGTAATTGTTGTCGTCATAGGAAATGGAGTTGGCAACACAAGTTCAAATCTTGGACGAGACTGACTGCATTTCACATAGCACTAATACCCTTGGGAAAGGTATCAATCCAATTATTCTCCCTCCAGCTATGGGTAAATAGTAGGGCAGACTAGGTTCTTCAGCCTTGGTTAGGCAACTAGTCTAGGAGAAGGAAAACTCTGAATTCAAACCTGTTAAACTCCGCTTAAAAAATTGACCTTGTGTCATATCCTGCCCGAGCGGAGGGGCTGGTAAATATGATAAATATCCTTAGTAAATGATTGAATTGTTCGATTTCATCGATAGATGGAACCCTAACATATACTATCACTTTGGATCACAGTGAACCTGGGAGTAATGGCTATGAAGGAGTACTCTACATTCCCAAAAAGTCAAGAACTGGAGCCTCACTAGGGTTAAACTCAGGACATTTATCTGGATTATTTAGTTCATGTAATTATTCCATCTTAACAGCTAGAGAAATTAATCATAAAGCTAATTAGTAATGTTTGATTAAATGGAAATCATATTTTAGAGATAGAAAATTTGTTGATTTTATTTCTTTTAAATTTTGGAAATTTAGATTATTTATGGTAAGTTACACCTTGCAGCAACTTGGCTTTCTAAAAATTATCAATTATTCCATGAGGAATAAGGTTTTTTAGTTTCTTTTTCACTGGGTATTCAGAACAAATTCGGTTGCTCTACATCAAACTATTCGGCTATCTATAGAGGAGTGCCCCTCCCCCAAAAAAACTTTTCTCTTATTGATATAGATTTTTTTATTAGTATTTCTTTCATCTTAATTTTAGTTGCTTTTTATAAGAAATTTTCAGATCATCAATATAAACTATTTAGTAAACAGCTCAGATTAGAAATAATGAATAAGCCTCTGGTGTGACACGAAGTCACATCTTTTCTTTGGAAAACCTGTCAAAGTATGACAACCGTTTTATTTATCCATCTATAAAGAAGCTTCTTCAGAGGCTCGAGTTGTTAAGGATTTTTTAATATATTTAAAATATTTGGTGGGGGAATCTGAATCCAAATTAATTTTGCTGAATTTGCTTTCGTTTTTTTTTTTTTTAGATAATGCCTCCTATCTGTCAAACTATGATTTTACAAGTAAATTCCATCATTAAATCTGAAATCAGAAGACCAAACTCCTACAGACAAATTAAGCAACAAATGTATATACATGACAATGAACAAAATTCTCAAATACAGACCATCTATTATCTTAAAAAAAAATAAAAAGAGCCAATCGAGCAAATTAATGCCATATTTGGAAATACCCCAGAGTTGTAGTAAAAATATTATATTATTCACAATGAAAATTAATGTTGACCAGTGTATTATTAGTTATTAACGTTATTAAAAAATAATGTTAATAACAATAATCATAGAATATACAGTATGTTGGTTGGTTTTTATGGTAGAGCAACTCTTGTAAGTTATTTAATGCCAAATCATGTTTATACATATATTAAATATGTGGTCTGTAAATAATAAGTTTGTAGGTAATATTTTAAACATAAGTCAGAGCTCATTTGTTTGCCCTCAAATAGTTTCAAGTATTCCTATCAAACACAAATAATTTCATTGAGTATTAATCAATTGTTTGCACACAGTTAAATAGTTTCAAGTATTGCTATTCAACGCTAATGATTTTATACAATATTATGGTCAAGGAGAGGTTCAAATGATATATGACTTGGAAATGAGTGATAAGAAATATATTGAAAGAAAATAGAACATATATAAACGATAGCTGCAAAAAAATCCTCCTCAGCTTAACACAATCATGAATATTACTGTTCTTGGTGACGGCTCGCCGAGTCTGTGCAGAAGAGAGTTTAGCCAGTATATGTCACATGAGGGCGAGTCCATCTGTTGGGAGAGACACCCCAACAATATTACTCATTCATTTCATTCAAATATTGCTATGTAGTTGTTGGCGACTTTAGTCGAGGGTGACCCAAAGGCTCTCTTTTCAATAGCTACTATACCAAGGTGTAGGGGAGGGTGCTACTCTTTTCCCTGGATTGCTCCACTTTACCCTTAATTTTAACCATATAATGCAGAGGGCTAAGCAAGGCAGCATCAAGTACCATTTTTTGAGTCTTTGGTATGACTCGACCTGGGATTGAATCCCAGTCTTCCAGACCATTGGCGAACACTCTACTCATTAGGCCAATGGCCCGCACAGTCATTTGTTAGCAGTTAAATGGGAAAACAGTTCTATTTGACTCATAGATGGAACCCTAACAGGTATTATCCCCTCAGGTCAGAGTGGACCTGGGAGTAATGGCAATGAAGGAGTACTCTGCATTCCCCAAAGCTTCAACATCAGATGCAGTTTAGTGTTATATCTAGGATACACATTGGGTTAGGTATTACCTCTCTGTAGAGATGCAGTCATTGTATGCTTTTAAAATTTGATGAAAACAAAATTCATATATTGAAGATTAATCAAAAGTTTTGCAATATTTTGGTAACATAAAGTACAATTTGGCTGATTTAGCTAACATCATGGAGGTGATAAATGACACAGGACTGTGGGTTGCCAAGTCTTTCATATTGACTTTTGATAGAGCCATCAATCAGGGATTTCTGGGACAGGATGTTCCAACTGTGTAAACAAAGTGATTACCGGAAAATAGGTAATGTGTGGGTGTAAGCAAATCATATGAGTTGACAGCTGGAAGGATAGTCAGTCAACCAGTTATAGCCACAACCAAGTCACAAGCAATCACACAGTCATGGTCAGCCATACTGGGCATCACCCCGGCTAAGAACCTCTAATCAAGAAAACAAAGATTTAAGGCTCTGAATATGGAATCACAATGTGGATTAAGAAAACGTCAATATAGCAGTCCCTTGCCAGTCTGTTTCTCCATTTTTGTTTCACTTACAGAATTTTGGATCTTTCAAGAAATAAAGAGAGACGTATATTTTTTTGTAAAGAATATGTTATGGTCATTCATTCCTTCATCATGTTATATAACACAAGCTTGCCTGATCCTCTCTGAGTGCTACTCATGGGATTTGCCTCAATGACTTAGAGCACAGCTTCAGAATCCATGCTTTTATGCCTACCCGAGCTTGTGTGATTGCCAAGATTCTTGCATCCCTTGTAAAATTTCTTGAAACATCTGGTTACTGTATTGTGATCAACTGTGCCTTCACTATTTGCACAACGAATGTTTTTGGTTGCCTCCGCTGCGTTATGGCCCAGTTCAATGTCATACAACATGAATCCCTGAATCAGACCATGTCGCACGTTCAAATCACATATGGAGTGAAGCATTTGCACATTATGTTAGCACAGTGACCATACCCCTTCGGCCCCCCGAATACATCAACTTCTTTAAACCATTTCCATCTTGGCTGGTGAACCATCTAGTGGTTCCAATAGGGGTATTGCACATTTCTTCATGGCTACAAGAAATACAATGAAGGGAGTGGGAGGAAAGAACAAAGAACAAACGAACAATATGGCTTGGGTCAGCTCCAAGTGCAAGAAGAGGAGTTATGTAACACTGCATTCCCTATGCATATGTAGACTAACACTAGCGTGCATTTCTAGCGAAATTTCTACAAAGCTACTAGGAATGCCAACTCGAGTTCCTTCCTGACTACTTCCGGTCACATCAAAGATCGTGGGCTCAGGCCTTTGTTTGGTTTCACGCCAAGACAGACAAAGGGATCATCTGCTTAGCGGACCACTCACATAGTGTCACAACACCATCTACCATGGAGGTGCCCGTGGTGTAGTCGTTATTGCCGTAGGAAATGAACACGGCGATACGAGTTCAAATCCTGGACGAGACTGATTGCATTTCACATAGCACTAATACCCTTGGGAAAGGTATCAATCCAATTATTCTCCCTCCAGCTATGGGTAAATAGTAGGACAGACTAGGTTCTTCAATCTTGGTTAGGAAGGAAAACTCTGAATTCAAACCTGTTAAACTCCGCTTAAAAATTGACCTTGTTTCATATCCTGCCCGAGTGGAGGGGTTGGTAAATAGTACCATGATACTACCAACCACAACATAGTTTGAACTGCTTTGGTCACATGATAAATGTGCCCCAAAGTAGCATGTACCTAAATGTTGGACAAAAGGTTGAAAAAGAATATTTTACTAATTATGATTTACCATTTAATTAAATCAGTTCTGCATTTCACTTTATACACAACAGAATTATTTTCAAATCCTTTAATCAGTCCTATCTTAAATAACAATCATAAGCACATTTTGAAATGTTTTTCATTTCTCACCTTTTAAAGTTTTACAACAACCAGCATTCCTAATTACATTGCCATGACAACCTTAGAGGTAGACATAATATTCTTCATAAGATTTTTTAAAAAAACACAGAATCAGCTGGGTTTAGAATACACTGACTGTATCCCCAAAAGGGTTGTCCTTGGTATGACACTAAACTGTATCTGGTGGTGAGACTCCAGTTCTTGAACTCTGGGGAGTATGGAGTACCCTACATTGCCATTACTTCCAGGTCCACTCTTACTCAGAATGGTAGTACCTGTTAGGGCTTGATCTACAGGTCAAATATATCTGTTTAAAAATTGTTTGTATTCAGTAGGTATGATATTTGTCGCTGCCTCCTACCAGACAAGACTTGACACAAGGTCAAAAGCCCAAAGGCCGATTAAAGTGGGGATAAAGGGGAGGGGAAGGTCGGGAACGAGCCAAGATTCGAACCCTGCTGGTCTGTGCTGCTTATTGACCCACTAAGTGCAATGTGGGTCTAATGAGGCAAGCAGTTTCATGAATCCAAATTTGGATCCAGGCAGGTATGCCGGGTTATAGCTTAAACTAGACAGCAAGTTTTAGTGCTATACATAGGGGACAAAGGTTGCAGCTCGCCCACCCAAAGGTGGCCCAACCGAATCTGGGGGTCTTTCGGCCTCGAATCTGCCATTGTTTGATACCCCATCCGACACGAATGCCAGACAGCACACTGTGCACAAACAAATGATTATCATTAAATAGAAATAATTACTTGAAACTATCTAATTATTTGTATTAGATAGGTGGCTGTGGTGTAATGGTTATCGTCATAGGAAATGGACACGGTGACATGAGTTCAAATCCTGGACATGACTGATTGCATTTCACATAGCACTAATACCCTTGGGAAAGGTATGAATCCAATTATTCTCCCTCCAGCTATGGGTAAATAGTAGGGCAGACTGTGTTCTTCAGCCTTGGTGAGGCAACTAGTCTAGTAGAAGGAAAACTCTGAATTCAAACCTGTTAAACTCTGCTTAAAAATTGACCTTGTGTCATATCTTGCCCGAACAGAGGGGCTGGTAAATATGTATCTGAATTAGATAGGAATACTTGACATCATGGTCACGTGTAAAAATTAAGAAACTACACAAAAAGTAAATTAAAAAATGTACAATGTATGCAGTTCCCTAACCTATAGGTAAAAAAATTACCCTAGACAAGCTGAAATACCATAAAAATCAATCCATCCAAAATTGAAAAAAAATTTTTCTAAATCAGTGTTGTATATTGACCTTTGACCTGGCCAAACATGCCATTCCAAAGTGATGCACCGGAAGGAAGTGACACATTCCGATGGCAGTTATGAGAAGAAATCGCGTAGGTGGACGGGGCTGAAAAAATGAGACAAGGTAAAAATCCCATGGTACTCTTATAGACTGATGCACCAGAAGAGAGTGATCTGTGAACTGCATGACAGTTATTTCCGCTTGATGACGATCAAACATGCCATTTCAAAGATTGAGTGGGCAATTGAACTATTATGTAACTTGGTGTAGACAGGAAGTCAGTGAGTTGGAGATCAGACGAGTTGGAGACAAGTTGTGGTAGAGAAAGCCACCACCCAGCAGAAGGGGTCCTCGGGACACCTGATGGAGTTTGGAGACCCATTGGTGACAAGATGAGGTAGAGAGAACAGCACTCAGCAGAAAGCTGGGCCCTCAGGCCTCTGGTTGAGCAGCCCTAGAGAACGAGAAAGACACAACGCTGATGGCCATAAGAGTGTGGGTCAATATATTGCAGTTCTGTTCGGTCTCCAACTCCCTCTCACACAACCCTTTCAAATAAAGTGAAAGGTATATTTTTTTTTAAAGAAGTCTTCACTCATCTGTTATTTATTGCGTCAATATGTATCCTGCATGTATGCGTCTATATAAGCATATTTTTTATGTGAGTATACAACATCAGTGGAGGTGCCCGTGGTGTAATGGTTATTGTCGTAAGAAATGGACACGGCGACACGAGTTCAAATCTTGGACGAAACTGACTGCATTTCACATAACAATAATACCCTTGGGAAAGGTATGAATCCAAATATTCTCTCTCCAGCTATGGGTAAATAGTAGGGCAGACTAGGTTCTTCAGCCTTGGTGAGGCAACTAGTCTAGAAGAAGGAAAACTCTGAATTCAAACCTGTTAAACTCTGCTTAAAAATTGACCTTGTGTCATATCCTGCCAGAGCAGAGGGGTTGAGTGAATATGATATACAACATCAGTATCTGATGAAGTTCATAAAGAGTGAAATGTTCTTGTAGATAGATCAACACTTAACCAAATTTGTTTTTATGTTTCATTTCTCTTCCCATAAATGTTCAGGATTGACTCAAAAAGAAAGTCAACTAAGTTATGAAGACCATAAGGAAAACATTAGCTGAAATAGTATAATAAAAAGAAGGATGGACATACTTGATAAAATTCATTGAGTAGGGGTGGGAAATTGATATGATTGCTTCATTACTACTGGGAATCATTAGCTGTAAATCTTCATCCTTTTCTACTTCCCATTAAGCAACTGACAGTTCACTTAGTTTTCATCTTGCTTCCTTCCTATTTGTCTTGGAACTGAAATGCCCCCATGTGGCAGAGATCTTGGTTTTACATTCACCTATCACTGATACTTTTTCTTCCTTATCACATGCCACAAATACTTCA
The DNA here is from genome assembly GCA_963585895.1 of Sepioteuthis lessoniana. NCBI lineage: Eukaryota > Metazoa > Mollusca > Cephalopoda > Myopsida > Loliginidae > Sepioteuthis > Sepioteuthis lessoniana. The sequence continues at coordinate 109,834,830 of OY757915.1, forward strand.
ACTCTGTAGACATCAAAAAATCAGCCAATCCCACCACTGAATCTCACAAAAGCAACACAGCAGATAAACAGAGCCATCACTTTAAAACATTCTTCCTTAAGAAATATTATATCATTTTTATTTACAAACATCTTAACAGTTACTTTCATTCTATAAATTTAAAAACTGCAACACTGCATGTGTTGATATACGAGGATCATTAAATAAGTTTCCAGACTTTTTTGTATGGACACTTTTATTGATATTACACACATGAAATTCTAGTCCCCTTCGAAGTAATCTCCTCCGGCTGCAATGCACTTGTATCATTCCAACAACTTCTGGAAGGCCCCATGGAAGTCCTCTTGTGTGTACGTGTCAATGACCTTCATCACAGCCTCTTTCATCTCCTCAATTGTCTCATAAAGACGACAGCCTCTGAGCTTAGGGAATAACCAAAAGTCACAGGGAGCAAGGTCACGACTATAGGGAGGCTGAGGAACTGTCTTGATGCCCATCTTGGTCAAATAGTCTGTGACAAGGATGAAGTTGTGGACTGGTGCATTGTCTTAGTGGAAATGCCACTGACCCGATATGAAGAGTGCTGGCCTCTTCTGACGGAATCTCTTCCTGAACTCCCTTAAAGCCTCAACATAGTAACCCTAACCGTTTGGCCAATCAACTCCGAATATATTGATTTCCTTACTCCTCCCACACCTCTCATCATCCATCACAGACTCCCTGCCTTTCTTGAATCTCTTATGCCACTCAAAAACTGATGCTCGGTTCATGCAAGATGGTCGAAAAGCAGTCTGAAGCATTCCATACGTTTCTGTGGCATTTTTTCCAAGTTTAAAACAATTTTATTACATATCGTTTTTCTAATGTGTCCTCACGTCCAGATTGCATTTTTGAAATTCATCAGCAGTGACAATCAGGCTTTAGAAGGGTATGTTCCAATTGCTACTGTAGCTGTTCTTTTGAACCTGAAATCCTAAAAATTGGTCAGTCATCTCATAAGAAGTATAGCAATAACATACTGAATTTTCAAGAGTCTACGACAATTTTAAATACGTGTACAAAAAAAGTCTGGAAACTTATTGAATGCATCACGTATATCGGAAGTGCAGAGCTCAATCAGAAAATCGTTTGTGGGATCCTCTACCTTACAAAAAAGAAGGGGACAGTTCAGTTAGAAGGGGCCCTTAACTCAACAAAAAAAGGAAGTGCAGGGCCTAAGCAGAAAATTTTTAGTGGAACTGTCTACCCTTCAAATCATTTCAAAGTCAATGGTTTTCGTAATATCATTTTCTATTGCCAAATTATTTTGTTTCTCTGTTGAAATTGTTAATGGTAAGTATATTTTAATTAGTTTTAGTTTTGAAAAACTTCTTTTATATGTTCAGGGCACCATTTGAAATAATCTAACTTGCTTAATGCCTACCATATATAGATATATATAAAGTGTTGCATTCTGGTTTGTGAATGCTTGTAATATTAAATAAAGGACAAACCACGATATGAAAAGAAATAGAGATATATTCTCAGGAAAAAGTATATACAATAGAGAGACTATTAGTAGACAAGAAGATAGGATTAGTGAATACAGAATAAAGATATAGTCCAACGATAGTATTGGCTTCCTTTATTACGGTAGCAAGTAAGGTGATCTAGTGCGATCTCCAGTCGCCAATGCTCTAATACTATTCCTATTAGAAGCTGCTCTTCACCTTCTAGTCTGCCTTGGAATTAGTAGCTACTGCTATATATGGCAGATGGACTAGTTCATTGTGTGGAATGAGGTGGGTGATACCCAACATAAAGCAAAGTTGGCGACCGAAGTCGAAGGTGACCAGAAGGCTCCCTTTTCAATAGCTACTACACCGAGGTGTGGAGTAGAATGCTACTCCTTTCTCTTGATTGCTCCACTTTACCCTTGATTCATACTTTATGATGCTGAGTGTTGAGCAAGGATGCATCAAGTACATTTTTTGAGCCTTTGATAGAACTTGATCTGGGATTGAACCTCCTGGACCATTGGCAAACATTCTAACCATTATGTTGTGTTTGTTTAGGTTTTATGGCATATCAACCTTTGTAATTTATTTAATACCAAATCCATTTTTATCCATATAAACAGTTCTATTTCAAACAATTCAGTTTAGCATAAATACAGTTTCAATGTCAAAACAGTCCTATTTCAAGCAATTCAGTTTAGCATAAGTACACAGTTTAGTTCTATTTGACCAATAGATAGGATCCTATCAGGTGCTATCACTTCAGGCCAGAGTGGACCTGGGAGCAATGGCTATGATGGGGTACTCTGCATTCCCCAAATCTCCAGTATTACTGGAACTTCACAATCAGATTATTTAGTGTCATATATAGGACACTCATTGGTGGGGGTCTTACCACTCTGCAGAGATGCAGTTGGTGTATTCTACTGACCCAACCGACTAGGCAATCTAATCATTATGCCAATGGGCTAGTTATATTTATATATATATATATACACACACATATGAGAATAAACAATCATTTAAAAAGCATTTGATAAATCAAAAGTGCTCAGATGTTGACCAGCAGAGAAGTGTAAAAGCTTGAAGAAATTAGAATCTCAAGTTGTCACTTTTGTCTCATGACTAATAGTTTCATATGAAAAATCGAAAACACAATCATCAGACAGAACTTTAATTGTAGAAATGGGAACTACACCAACCAAAGTCAGTTATAACCAATTTAACAAATC
>OY757915.1:109842557-109857557 GCA_963585895.1 Sepioteuthis lessoniana
AAAGTTGTGATACTATGAAACAGTCTGTCTGTGGATGACAATATATATATATATATATATATACACACACACACATATATTATCATCATCATGTCATGCTGCTAGCACTAATTTCTCTGACTCTTTGATGCCATTCGTCTCTATCATCTTCGAGACTACATCCTGTGTCCCTAAAGAGCTGTTATAGATAAGTTCTAGTTGGTCCGCCAACACTTGCATGTCCGTGTGAAGGGGACCATAGGAGAACATCACTTTGAGTTCATCCTTACATCTTCAGCCATGTCCCACATGTCTTGTCTGTCTTATTTGGATGATTCTAGAGATGAGAAGTACGTGGCTGTACAGCTGCTGTTTTAAGGGATGTTGCTTCCAGGATTTGTCCAATATAACTCATAGCATTCTTGTGTAATTCCTGTATAGCTTTTTCTCTATACACTTTGTTAGCATCCATGTGGTGCCTCCATATAGTAGAACTGACACAATCACTGCTTAAAAGAAATTGTGTTTATTTTATTGGATAAGTCTGACTTCTATATGATTGGTAACCTATCAATAGCAGTCCATGACTTTGCTAGTCACATATTGATGTTATTTTCAGTAGATGAGATACTGCTTCTGAGGTATGTGAACTTGTCCACTGATTTCAGAGAACCACCATTTAGCATGGAGATGTCTCCTTTATGATTAAAATAAATGTACTCTGTTTTGTCTGCATTCACATGGAGGCCAATGCCACCGGCTGCCTGCTCCAGACTATGAAGCAGAGATTCGGCTTGGGTAGATGTCATTTGCTTAGTCTGCACCTGTAATAGTTTCAGTAGGGTATCATCTGCTTCTTGCCTTTTTTAGTGTAAAGCCATTTTCTTTCATTAAATCTATCGACGTTCAAAGTATGTAGACAAGGCAGATCATGAACAGATATGAGGCCAATGTATTCCCTTTCAGAACACCAGCAACATTGTCAAAGAAGTCTGTGTCTTCATCTGGAGAGTGAACTTTTTACTTTCGTGCCTTTATAAGATTTTCTACTTTTAAACATTCATCATTGATTTAACATCACTAATATCATCCCTCACAGTCCTGATGATGGTTCATTAGAACCGAAACGCTATAGTGTCAACTTTGCTTCTCAATAAATCTCTCCTTCTACTTGCATTACCTTGTTATCAATTTTTCTCTACATATTGTCGGAGTACACTCTTTATTTACTTCCATACACACACACACACATGCGAGGGTCATTCAATAAATAAAGTGAATTTTGTCTAAGTAGTTGGCGATAGGAAGCACTATTTTTAGTCAGACATTTTTCAAGAAAGTCTATAGTGGTACGTCCTTTCATGACTAAGAAGACTATCAGCCTGACCTCCTTTACTGACTGCTGCACCTGGAACTTTTCTTGACTGGAAAGTTAGAGTATTTCCACTCCTTGTGTGGTCTTTTCAACTCAGACTTAAAGTGGCTAACCCATTGTTGTATTGCCATAATACAAATATAAGCGGAAACATAATCAAACATAATTTACAAACTTTAATGAACGAACGAAACACACTTCTTTATAAAAATATATATCTCCCACACTTTATTCTCGAAAGGGTTGATGTTTCTGTGGTGTGTGAGAGATGGTTGGAGAGACACATACTCAGAGAGAGGACTTCTTCTTCCCGTATCTTCTTCCAGGAGCCAGGGGGTGCCAATGCTTGCACCCCCTTGCAAGCTTGTCGGAGATGCCTCTGATTGGCTGCGTGTCCCACACTCGACTGCGATTCTCTGCACTCTGTCTAAATCTGCCCATGTGGTTCCCATCATGTGATCTCCTTCCGGTTACACACCTGTTGTACCAGAATACCCTCATCGCACAACTGTTTACTAATCACAACATGACAGCTTGTCAAAGCACATGGGGTCACAAGGAATGAACCGAAAATTCTTGTCATATGTTATATAACACCATGTTTAAGCCCAGTTGGCTAGGGCTGTAGAATACACTGACTGTGTCTCTGCAGAGGAGTAAGACCCCTACCCAATAAGTGTCCTGGATATGACACTGAACAATCTGATGGTGAGGTTCCAATGATGCTGGAACTTTGGGGAATGTGGAGTACCTCTTCATTACCATTGTTCCCAGGTCTACTCTGATGCTATCTTATCTGATAGGAACTGTTTGACATTTAGATTAAGTGCAAATAAATGACTTATGCTAAATTGAATTGTTAGAAATAGAACTGTATGATCATTTAACTGTGTGTAAACAAATGACAGGTATTTAATTGAATTGTTAGTCTTAAATAGCAATACTTGAAACCAATTACCTTTGTAGAAACAAATGATTAATTATAAATAGAATTATTTGTATTAGATAAAAGTGAAATCATTTAACTGTTTGCCCCCCCATTCTCATTTAAAAATGTTATCAACAAAATGTATTTACAAATCATTTATATATATATATATATATATATATAAAGAGGATTTGGCATTAAATTACCAATAATGGTTGATATGTCATAAAACCAAACCAAACCAAATTAAGCCCATATTTAGCCAATTTGTAAAGAATTTTTTGACTAAAGCATGCATCTCCTTACACACCATACATTATTCTGTAAATTTCACATTGTTTGCACTTCTCAGCCAGCAATAATTTGACAACAGACCTCTGTTCAAGCCTGGAGCACTCTTATTTGCTCCTTTTTTGAATAACCTCAAAAGATACATTTTTGTAAGTTTAAAATAATTTTTGCTATAAACCAATTCCAAACAATGTAGAGCTTACATTTATCAAAAAAAATTCTGAAAAAAATTTATTTTGCTTTTTCCAAAAAAATTCCCCTTATTTATTGAATGATCCTTCTGTGTGTAAGTGTGTGTGTGTGTGTGTGCACATATATACATATACACAAACATAAATAGACACAGAAACATATGTATATGCACACACATACATGTATACAGTAGATAATAAGAACAGATGTTTATATAATTACAAACTTAGGAAAGTAATTTGAAGATTTTTTTGGTTTTTATCTTGCCATCTTCATTTTCAAAGTAATAAAATGTAAATATCTATGAAACTTTGTATTTATTTATTTCCTTCCTTTACATGAGGCGCAATTAACGTCTACTTACATCTTCACTTGACAGTGATTTTCCTTCTTACCTTACCAGCTTGGAGGCTCTTGTGGTTTTATGTGGTTATTATCATATCCGCTCTCATCTCTTGCCAGCATCAATTTCACTGTTTCTTTTAATGATCTATGACAGTGGAAAGCAAACACGATTCACAGCGGCAGGAAAAAATTCAAGACAAGATTCTGAATTAAGATGTTTCTCTTTTCTGCGATGCGAATAACGGCAACAATAAACCAACGAAAGTTGGTTGGAGGGAGAGATTACACTTAACATGACTTCAATTACGATCCAATTACAGGAAATTAAAATTGTAGATAATCCAAGTGTTTCTTTTATTTACAAATGGAAGCAAACAACAGAAATGAAGCACAAACTCAAATCTGCAGGTCTCAACTCTCTCTCTAGTTGTAAAACATAGCTTTCTTACTGACTGCATTGCACAATTTGCTTCCAGTAGACATATCTCGTGTATGATGCAATCATTTTTATATTAAGGGAAAATTTAGGTTACAGAAAGTTGTATGACACCCGAGTATATACTGTACCTTTTGTTTGTGGGAAAATTTTCTTTCCTTTCATACGGTCTAGTATATCAGATGTTTTATATAAGTTAATGAAAAATACATTTTCAAGGTTAAGAAAATCAAGAAGATAATTTTATGAATTTAGTGAGCATTTCACAACAAAAGATCTAAGGCTGGAGAATTGCCTGACTGCATCCCTGCAAAGAGGTGAGAGTCCACCTTAACAAGTGTCCTGTATATGACACTAAATTGCATCAGATGGTGAGGCTCCAGTCCTGGAGTTTTGAGGAATGTGGAATTCTCCTTCACTGCCATTATTCCTGAGTTCACTCTGACCCAGAGTGGTAGTACCTGGTTTGGTTTGGTTTGGTTTGATGGCATATCAACCATTGTTGGTTATTTAATGCCAAATCCTGTTTTACATATATAATAAATATATGATTTGTAAACACATTTTGCAGATATACACAGTTAAATGATTAAACAGTTGTATTTCTAATAAATCAATTTAGCATAAGTCATTTGTTTGAATACCCTTCAAATATCAAACAGTTCCATTTGACCCATACATAGGACCCTATCAGGTGCTACCTTTCCAGGGAAGAGTGGACCTGGGAGCAATGGCAATGAAGAGTTATTCCGCATTCCCCAAAGCTTCAACATTACTGGAGCTTCACAATCAGATTCTTTAACGTCATGTCCAGAACACACAGGGAGCTCTTACGCCTATGCAGAGATGCAGTCTATGTATTCTACAGCCCCTGCCGACTAGGCTATGGTAGTACGTTAGGGTCCCATCTATCGATCAACAGAACTATTAAATCATTACTCTACTTGAAAGTATTTAACTGTGTGCAAACAAATGATTAATATTAAATTGAACTATTTGTATAACAAAGGAACGTTTAAAACCATTTAACCATTGTAAATAGAAGTATTAGTGTTTGATAGCAATACTTCAAACCATTTAACTGTGTGCAAACAATAAATAGCAATACTTCAAACTATTTAACTGTGTGCAAACAATAAATAGCAATACTTCAAACTATTTAACTGTGTGCAAACAATAAATAGCAATACTTCAAACCATTTAACTGTGTGCAAACAATAAATAGCAAGACTTCAAACTATTTAAATGAATAAATGATTGCGATCTGGCTTACAAACTATTCACATGAAAATCATGTATAAACAGGATTTAACATTAAATAACCCACAATGGTTTGTATGCCATTAAATACTACCAACCAGTCAACCAACCACCCAAAAAAATTTTATTTCCATAAGCAACAAAGAAAATAGACAAAGTATTTGGGTGGAATAATTCTGGTTTGTGGTGCCTTCAATAAGTTTCCAGACTTTTTTGTACAGGCATTTAGAATTGTCGTAGACTCTTGAAAATTCACTATGTTATTGCTATACATCTTATGAGATGACTGACCAATTTTCATGATTTCAGCTTCAAATCAACAGCTACAGCAGCAATTGGAATACACCCTACTAAAGCCTGATTATCATAGCTGGTGAATTTCAAAAATGCAATCTGACACTTTAAAAGAACGATATGCAATAAAATTGTGCTTTAAACTTGGAAAAAATGCCACAGAAACATATGCAATGCTTCAGACTGCTTCATCTTGCATGAATCGAGCATCAGTTTTTGAGTGGTATAAAAGATTCAAGGAAGGCAGGGAGTCTGTGAGGGATGATGAAAGCTGTGGGAGGAGTAAGGAAGTCAATAGACCAGAGTTGATTGACCAAATGGTTAGGGTTAGGGTTACTATATTGAGGTTTTAAGGGAGTTCAGGAAGAGATTCCTTGGGAAGAGGCCTGCACTCTTCAAATTGGGTCAGTAGCATTTCCACCAGGACAATGCACCAGTCCACAATTCCACCTTATGACAGACTATTTGACCAAGATGGGCATCAAGACAGTTCCTCAGCCTCGCTATAGTCTAGACATTGCTCCCTGTGACTTTAGCTTATTCCCTAAGCTCAGAAGCTGTCATCGTCATGAGACAATTGAAGAAATGAAAGAGGCTGTGACGAAGGTCATTGGCACGCTCACACAAGAAGACTTCCATGGGGCCTTCCAGAAATTGTTGGAATGGTACAACAAATGCATTGCAGCTGGCGGAGATTACTTTGAAGGGGACTAGAGTTTCATGTGTGTACTATCACTAAAAGTGCCCGTACTAAAAAAGTTGGGAAACTTATTTAATGATCCTCGTATATATTTTTGCAAGATTTTGTGGATACAGAAAATCTAAACATGATTCAAATACAAAAAAAATTGAATGTGGCCAAACATACTGAGAGCCTTTCGTAAATAAGACTTCTTGTCCTTCAAGCTTTTACAAATATTTTGGAAGGAGTCCACATGATGTTGTGGTTGGTTGGTTGATTTTTATGGCATATCAACCCTTATAGGTTATTTGATGCCAAATCCTGTTTATACATATATCAAATATCTATGGAGGTGCTTGTAGTATAATGATTATCATTATAGGAAATGGATATTGCAAACCGAGTTCAAACCCTGGATGGGGCTGTTTGCATTTCACATTGTGCTAGTACTCTTGGGAAAGGTATGAATTTAATTATTGACCCACCAGTTATGGGTAAATAGCAGGGTAGACTGACTCTTTATTCTTGGTATGGCAACCAGTCTAAGAGAAGAAAAACTCTGAAATGAAACCTATTGAGCTCCACTCAAAAATTGACCAAGTGTCGCATCCTACTCATACAGAGGGGTTGGGTAAATTCATATTAGATATATAAATTTAGAAACAGTTAATAGATGACATTTTAAAATTAGCCTGAGTTCAGTTATTTGCACATAAGTGGTTTCAAGTATTCCGATCAAACACTAATAAATCTATCAGATATTAATTAGTTATTTACACATACTTAAATTATTTCAAGTATTCCTATCAAACACAAATAATTTTATATAGTATTAATCATTTATTTGCACAGTTAAATGGTTTCAAGTATTGCTATTTAACATTAATAATTCAATTAACCTAATTATTTTGTTTCCACATAGTTAAATGGTTAAACAGTTCTATTTGACTCATTGAGAGAAACTAAAACCATCGTGAAGAGGCTAACGTGTTGAACTGTGACATTGTAGTTAACGAGTTCAAACTCCAGTGGCTCTGACATTCACTTTTGGACTTATTTCCTTGGGAAAGGTATGAACCCCCTTCAGCTGTTGGTTAAACAGTATCACTGCTGATATCCAGGACACTTCTTGGGGATGTCTTACCCCCCTGCAAAGAGGCAGTCAATGTATTCTATAGCCCCAGCTGACTGGGCCGCCTCCATGCCGTCACAGTATGACTTAGTTGGTTGGTTTTTTGAGTTTTATGGCATATCAACCTTTGTAGGTTATTTGATGCCATATCCATTTTTATACAAATATTCAGTTCTATTTCAAACAATTCAGTTTAGCATGAGTACACAGTTTAGTTTTCAAAAACATTTCTATTTCAAGCTATTCAGTTTATTCAAACAGTTCTAATTCAAACAATTCAGTTTAGTATAAGTATAGATTTTGTTTACACACAGTTAAATGTCAAAACAGTTCTATATTAAACAATTCAGTTTATATTAAGTATAGTTTCAATGTCAAAAACAGTTCCATTTCAAACAATTCAGTTTTGTCAAAAACATTTCTATTTCAAGCTATTCAGTTTAGTCAAACAGTTCTAATTCAAACAATTCAGTTTAGTATAAGTATGCAGTTAGTTCTCTTTAACCCATACATAGGGCCCAATCAGATGTTACTATTCCGAGCCAGTTTGAACCTGGGAGCGATGGCAATGAAAGGGTGCTCTGCATTCCCCAAAGCCCCAGTATCACTGGAACCTCACCATCAGATTATTTAGTGTCATATCCAGGACACTCATTGGGGGGGGGTCTTCCTATTTACCCAACCCCTCCGCTCAGGTAGGATATGACAGAAGGTCAATTTTTAACCGGATTTTAACAGGTTTGAATTCAGAGTTTTCCTTCTCCTAGACTAGTTGACTCACCAAGGCTGAAGAACCTTGTCTGTCCTACTATTTACCCATAGCTGGAGGGAGAATAATTGGATTCATACCTTTCCCAAGGGTATTAGTGCTATGTGAAATGCAATCAGTCTTGTCCAGGATTTGAACCCGTGTCGCTGTGTCCATTTCCTACGACAATAACCATTACACCACGGGCACCTCCTTGTGGGGTGGTCTTACCCCTCTGCAGAGTTCATGTCAAAACAGTTTTATTACAGATAATTCGGTTTAGCATAAGTATGCAGTTTAAATGTCAAAACAGTTCTATTTGAAACAATTCAGCTTAGCATAAATATGCAGTTTAAATGCCAAAAAAAACCCAGTAAACTCAAGAAACCACATTTTAGTTCTATATAACCTATAGGATCAGGTGCTACCACTCTGGGCCAGAGAGGACCTGGGAGTGATTGCAATGAAGAGGTACTCTGCATTCCCCACAGTTCTTGCATTACTAGAGTCACACCATCAGATTGTTTAATGTCATATCTAGGACACTTGTTGGGGGAGTCTTACTCATTTGCAGAGAAACAGTCGGTGTATTCTACAGCCCCAGCTGATTGAGCAAGCAGTGTGACTTGATTTTATATATATATATATATATAAAACCACACATATGCATGAATTTACAGGTATACACATATGCAAATAAGCAAAATTAGATAAGAAAATTTCGTGTTAAACACATACACACACACATATATATATATATATATATATATATATATATATATATATAACCTACATATAATGAATACTTGTTACAGATAGATTGATGATGTTAAAATATCATTTTTTGACAGCTCCATTTGATTTCCTAAGAAATCCGATGACAACATTCAAATCAGATTTGAGTGGATTAAAAAGACCCAAGGGATAAAATCAAACAAGCAAACATCATTGCTTAAATTTCTGCTTGAAGGATTTGATCAGTAAGCTAATTAAATTCTACCTTTCAGCCAAGCAGACATCCACAACAATCAAATCTGCTTTTCGTCTTCGCTCATAATTACCTCAAAACACACACAAAACAAAGAAAAATAAAAGTTAAAATTATAGAGTCCATGTTTTTTTTTTCTAGTTTATTAAATGAAAAAGAGTTATTAATAAATTTATGGAACACAACTACTTGCTATTAATTATCTACTTATTCATGTTTACTAAACAAAAAGATATAAGTATCTTTATGCTGATCTAGTTTACTCCTTACAACCCTTGAAGAAACGATGATATATTTTGGAAAATATCTCCTTATCTTTCTCTTTCTTTTAATATGATTATCAACTTTATAATGAAGGAATTTTTGTCTCTTTGATTAAAAGAGTCAGAGAAAAAGTTTCAGCCATAAATCTTTTTTCTTTTTAAAAATATCATCTTTGTATAAACAAGCCAAAACCATGGAAATTCCACATTTCTTGCCAAATATCAGATACATATATTTGTTTAATTGTAGCAATAATTTATCTGTAGAATGTACAAGTGGAAGTCAAAAATTTTGCAATATTTTGGTAACATAAGGCACAATTCAGCAGTTTTGAATGCTTCTTCAAAGGTTGTGAAGGTGACAAACTGCATTGGACTGTGAGATGCCGAGGTTTGCTTCTATAGTTTTAGGCCTTCCTGACTTTACAAGATAGTTGAGATTCTTGCAACTCGAGAGAAATTTTTTGAACCATCTGTTTACTTTACTTTGATCACCTTTACTTTCTTCTTTCGTATAATGGATGTTATTGGTTGCTTCTGAAGCATTATGGTCTAGTTTGAACTTGTAAATGCGGCATGTTCATTTGTGCAGCTTTCAAATCCCACATGGAGTGAAGCAATATACAACATGTCAGCACACCAACTACCATTACACAACCAATCACAATATGTACCTACCATGTCTTAAATTGTTTTAAATCACAGAATATACGTGTGACAAACTTACATGTTCTAAAATATTGCAAAACCTTTGACACATGAGATATCATGGATATGACATTAAATTGCATCCCATGATATTGTTTCAGTTCTGAATATCTGAAGAATGAGGAGTACCCCTTCATTGCCATTACTCCCAGGTCCACTTAAACCCAGATTGGTTGTATCTGTTAGGGTCCCACCTATAGATCAAATAGATATGTTCAAAAATTATTCTTATTCAACAGAACTGTAAGCAAAAATAAAATTTCTTAAGAAACTTCATGAAAAATTCAAATAAGAACATATAATGAATGCAATTCCATAACCACTGGGCATGAAATACCCTAGACAGCTTGACATGCCATTGAAATCAATCAATCAATCAAAAATCCTCCACCTAATTACTCTCTTTGTTAAAATATTTTGAGGGGAATTTTCCTCGATAATATCAGTTCTGCAATTTCATGAAAAGTACTACCATAGAAGTTAACATTTTTTTAAATTACTCATCAAAAATTCGGGGAATGTGTCACTATGGATGGTGAAGACTATTTAAAATCATTAGAGAAAGGCACTCTCATAGAAATGTTAACATTTTTTAATGTATTCACTAATTAAAGAAATCAGTCAACAAAAGTCAGAGTTTGGGGATATTAAATGTTTCTTCTCTTTTGTGTAGTCAGACAAAATGGGTTTGTTGTTTGATTAAAACTCATATTTTGAACAAAGCATCATCTCACAATACCAATGGCAGAAGTCTGTGTTGTAATATTTTGACTTCCTACTGCTAAGACAAATCAGTAGCTTTTCCTAAAATCTTTTAATATGTCTATAAAATAAACAGTTTGATTTTGTTTTGTTTGTTCAATCATAACTTCTATAAGAATAAAAGAATAGGATAATTACTAAATGGCAAAAATTTTAATCATCATGTATCTTGTACTACAAAGCCATCACTTTATTTTTGAAAGTTTGTATTGTGTCTTAAATTGCATAAATTGCATGTTTAGTCTTGTGTAATATATTTATCTGAGTTGTTTGGCCACAGAATATCATATTGATTTATTTTCAAAAGAACATGTCAGCTTTATACACAGCTGACTGAAGGGAAGATGTCTAACTTAGACATCTGGCCTAAGTACACATAGAAATTGCATGCTTTTTGACTATGAAAACATAAAAAAAGGACAAGTTAACCACAGGGACCACTTAGAAATTAGTGAGAGAGAGAGAGAGTGAGAGAGACAGAGGAGGGGAGTGTTAACAAATTCCTGCTATTCTTTGTGGTTGGATATGGTGGATTCTTTGACTGAAGAAGAAACCTCATTTGTTTGACCTCTCATTCTTTCTCTCTTCTATATCCAAATTAAGAAACAACTCTTAACTACAACAAAGACAGATGTTGAAGTAGTATTTTGACACTTTGCCACAAAGATTATCAAAAACATAATAACATAAATATCCATATATATGAGTATATATATATATATATATATTTAAAGATGGTTGTTGTAGGTCCAAAGAAAGAATAAGGATATATTTAAAATAGGAAGGTCCATATATATATATATATATATATATATATATATATATATATATATATATTTAAAGATGGTTGTTGTAGGTCCAAAGAAAGAATAAGGATATATTTAAAATTCGAAGGTCCACAAAGAGATTTGCATTTTTTAAATTTATCTATTTTGTTCTTACATACATATTATATATATGTGTATGTTTCCAGCTTGTAGCTTTTGTCAGAGAACATGTGTGGCATAAGGCCTTTTAAATGAGGTACTCAATGAGACTTGAAATCACTCCTGTTTCCAGTATAAATGAATCTTGTCAGGTCAGACGTGTTTTTATAAGGGTTTTTGTGCCTTTTTCCAGGAGTGTTTTTACTTTGGTCTGCTTTACCCTTCTTATATATATATATATATATATATATATACAGGGTGTTTCATAATTGTTAAAAAAAAAAGCCGCAACCTCTCAGATCTTATTCATAACTAGAAGGAGAATAGATGGGTTCATGCCTTTCTCAAGGGCATTAGTGCAAAGTGAAACACAAACAGCCTCATCAATGATTTAAACTAAGATTGACTGCCCATTCCATTTCCTGTAGTATATTGCACCACTGAACAATCAACGAAGGACTCATAGATATATAAAAAATATAATTTATATTTCTATTCTTCGTCGGCAACGATTGGGTGTAGTAGGAATGCAGTCAGAGAGAGTGTACACATATCTTTCTTCTGTGACGGGGACCCTTTTTGTGAAGTAGTGCGACAGCCGGAGAACACACACACAACGTTTGCTTGAGTGACCCGCAGATCTCTCCCTTCGCTTGAGAGACTCTGCTTTCAGTCCAAAATTACAGACCTTATATTCTCTCTCAAATCCCAAGTGAAAATATGAACATCCTCTTTGCCTCAAGTATTTTCTGTTTATGTTGCTAGCTAAGCTAGTATATCACATTCTTATGATGATAAACCTAGTAGTAAACATACCTCTAATCCAAAACATATAATTGCTTGAAATCAATGTATGAAAATTATTAGTATTGAATAGAAATACTTGAAACTATATAATCATGTTGAAACAAATTATTATTGCTAAATAAAAATGGTTACCATATCAGTGTGAATAGTTTATTAGCATTAAAGTACGTTGTTATTTAAAATTATAATTGTTTATAAATGATTTGATAATCATTAGTCACTTGAAACCAAAGCTGATTTGGCTGGAGCTGTAGAATTTGCCAATTGCACCACTGCAGAAAGGTACCCAATCGCCACCTCAAAGAATGTCCTGGGTATGACACTAAACAATTGATGGTAAGTCTCTGGTCTTGGAGATTTGAAAATGTGAAGTAACTATGTATAAACAAATGAGCTCTAATTTGTTTTAAAATAAAGTTACCAACAAATTATTCTCTTACAAGTCATATATGTATAAAAACAGGATTTGGCATAAAATAATCCACAAGGGTTGATATGTCATAAAATACCTACTGAAACCATATAATTGTGGGATAAAAGACTGATTTCAGTAATTAATAACACAACATGCAGTAATAACTAACCAACCAAACAACCAACCAACCTAAATCATTTGTGAAACTAACCACACTAACAAAGTCTAAGGAAAGACAGACAGACAGAGAGTTTGGTTTGGTTGGGTTGGGTTGGGTTTTATGGCATATCAACCATTGTGGGTTATTTAATCCCAAATCCTCTTTATACATATATATCATATATATATATGATTTGTAAACAAATTTTATAGATAACATTCTTAAATGAACCTGAGCTCTTTTTATTTGCACATAGTTAAATAGTTTCAAGCATTGCTATTTAACAATCACAATTTAACACTAGTCATTTGTTTGCACGTATAGTTTGTTCTATTTGACCCATAGATAGGGCCCTATCAGGTGCTACCACTCCAGGTCAGAGTAGACGTGGGAGTAATGGCAATGAAGGGGCATTCCTCATTCCCCAAATCTCCAAGACTGGAGTCTCACTAACAGATTATTTGATATTATATCCAGGACACTCATTAGTGATGTGGGAGGCTTATCCCTCTGCAAGGATGCTGTCGGTGTAATCTACAGCCCCAGCCAACTGGGCTCAAAAGACAGATGTCATAAATATGCCAGTGTAGAGCATGGTTTCCTAATTAAAAAAAAAAGAAGATAATTGAAAGGAATGTAAGTAGGTAAAGTTGTCTCCCTTTAGTCGAGGGTGACCAGAAAACTCTCTTTTCAATAACTACTACACTGATGTGTAGGGGAGGGTGCGACTCCATTCCCTGGATTGCTCTACTTTACGCTTGATCCTTACCTTATTATGCCGAGTGTTAAGCAAGGTGGCATCAAGTACCATTTTTTTTGAGTCTTTGGTATCACTTGACCTGGGATTGAACCCCGGTCTTCCAGACTATTGGCGAACAATCTACTCAAAGTAGCCCCCTAAAATATCATAGAATATTTGCAAATAACTCTTCTTAAAATGTCTGATAATCAATAATATTTTCAAGAAAACAATAAAGATGAAAACATTTCAACCGAATTTTTCAAAATCTGAAACAACTGCATTTTTCCTTTTTAAAATGCTAAAGAAATTCTTGAAAGTTCAGCAGAAGGTTTGGAATTATTCATTGTCTTAATTTTGATAAAGAAAGCTTTATTTATGTAGGATAACATTTAGAAAAAAAGTTGTAAGATAATTTAAAAACCTAGAAAAATAATAAGATCTTTGTATCCTTTTTCCATTCCGGAAGTGGTAGTTTTTTCAAAGTTATGATTAGCATACAAAGAAAAACAAGTCTGGTTTTCAGCTAACATTACATATCTTTGAAGCAGATGTCCTAAAATGAAATCTGAAGAGTATTTTTTTTTTATCAGAAGAAAGAAAATAGAAGGAATTTTTTATGGGTTATTAAGTATTTCATACTTGAGTCAATGAGTAATAGGTAAAACCAGCCAATGAAAATCAAGGAGCTACTTATCTCTATGAACACCTCTTTCTCTAAAAAAAGAAGGTAAATTTATCGTAAACAAGAAAGAAAAACAAACAAAAAAAAAAAAAAAGAAAATCTGCCAGACTGTGGATGTTGCTGCTTCAGCAGACTAGAAAATAAAATTTAAAGAAAACAAAAAGTTGGATAATACATAGGTCATTCAATAAACAAGGTGAATTTTGCCCGTTGGAGCCACCTCTGCATTTAATAGCAAGCCTCTGAAAATAGTAGATAAGTTCACATACCTCAGTAGCAATATCTCATCTACTGAAAAATGATGTCAATATATGCATAGGAAAAACATGGAC
Organism: Sepioteuthis lessoniana; assembly: GCA_963585895.1. NCBI lineage: Eukaryota > Metazoa > Mollusca > Cephalopoda > Myopsida > Loliginidae > Sepioteuthis > Sepioteuthis lessoniana. Next base: position 109,857,005 of record OY757915.1, read on the forward strand.
TGCTATAGACAAGTTAGTGATCATTTGGAAATCTGATCTCTGATAAAATAAAATGTGAATACTCCTGTATGGATGCACTACATGGTCTCTATTGAAATGTTTAGAGGAAAAGCAAGATGGAAACTACACAAGAATACTATGTGCTGTTTTGAACAAATCCTGAAAGCAGAAACCCTACAAAATGATAATTGTATGGCCACTTGCTTCCCATCTTACAAATTATCCTAGTATGATGAACAAGATGTGCAAAACCCTGCTGGAGAAGTATGCATGAACTCATAAGGGACATTATTCTGAGGTCCCGTATACATGGACAGCTCTGTGCAGACTTTGGATCTAGTCAATAGGAAATTTTATGAAAGAGCTCTGTTTAAGCCTTCAGTAATGTTTGGTTTGCCACCATTTTTAACAGCTTCAAAAGAAATATTTTCGTAAGCATGAAAGAATTTTGATGATATACCAATTCCAAACAATTCAGAGATGAGATTCTTGGAAAAAATGCTGAAAAAAATTTTTTTTATTTTAATTCCATTTTTAATATTCTTCTTAAAAA
>OY757915.1:109862557-109885057 GCA_963585895.1 Sepioteuthis lessoniana
GTTTTCAGAATTGTAATCAAGTCAATATTTACTGGTACAACTCGGTCTCTTTCAAGAACGACAAAATATCATCCATGTGGACATTCTCAAATAAGTCCTTCATGGTATTTGCGTGGAAATAGTGCTTTACACTCAAGGAGAACGTGTTTGATTGTGGAGGGCGTTTGGCGTGTCGAGCACTGTGGTTGCTGTTCTTGCTTGAGTATGTGGTGTTTAAAGGTTTTTCGCGTCGAGGTCACCAATGTGGAATTTGAAGGCTTTTTGCGTCGAGGTCACCAATGTGTGGTTAGAAGGCTTTTAGGAGGTCAATGGCTAAGGGCAAGGCTGTGTTGCCGTAAGATATCAGACTCCATATTTTGGTTATATTATTTTACCCCACGTTGACTGGCTGGCGCAATGCCTTGCCCAAAGAAAGTCCAAAAGAAATATACGAAAAGAAAAGATAGAAACAGATAAGAGACGAAAACATTTCTTCCATACTTTCCTTTATTTACTTGGTGAATGGACTAACCAACGCTACGTCCCAAGACGTAGCGTGGTGTCCAAAACACCAGACAGCAAAATCGGTGTTGTCGGTTCGACGTCACTACCCGAAAAAGAGGTCGGTTCACAGAAAACCTGAGTATTTATCTCTCTCCACCGGCTCCAAATTCGCCACTCCAAAATCCTTCCAATTTTGGCGCGACCGCTTCCCATTGGATACTTTACTTTTTATTATTTTTCTTTTTTTTCTGATTTTTAACCGGATGGATGCGTGGAGCCTGATGCGTGGCGATGCGTTTATACATTTTGTATGAGGCAGCCGACGAGTCAACATCCGGTTGGGAGTTTTATTGTTAATTCCTAAATCCCCACAAGTATAAAAGAGTGCGTAAGTCTATTGTGACCAATACGCAATCGCGTTATTGTTACTTGTTCTTTTCATGATTTTCGGAAGGCTGGACTCCATTCTCCCCAAAAAGGGTTTAACCTGGAATAGTTTATTATTGGTATTTCTATTCCAGCGTTGTTGCCATTTTTTATGGAGGAAATTATTTATTTTGGGTTTCAGATCAGTATATGGAATGTTGTACTTGGATTTTGGATTTTGCGCCAAGACTTCTAGGCTCATCACGTGATTTGTATATCCAATCACAGAGAGCCTCTCCGTTACTCCATACACAGGAATTACCATTTTACTGACCCAACAGATTGAATCAAATGTATGCAATCATTTTTGCTGTTTTCTTTGTGGCACACTTTTAATTCAAATTTATTACTATTATTTATTAATAGGATGTACAAAAAAGTAAATAATTGTTTTTTTCGAGTTTGTATGTAAAGTTTAAGCTGGGTTCTATTTGACTAAGTCTGTGAGTGATCAAAGGAATGTTGTGTTTGTTGGAGTAAATGATTAAAATATCATCAATGTATCTAAAGTAGTGTATATGAATTGGCAAAATGTCGTTGAAAGGTTTGGATTCTAAAAATTCCAGAAAAAGACAAGCTAGAACACAACTTAAAGGCGATCCCATGGAAAGGCCAAATTTTTGCTGGTCGTTAATTTCATTATATTTGAAAAAAAAAAAAAACCAGTGGCTGGTACATAAATTGATTATTTGAATTATTTTGGTGACAGATAATGGGAGATAACTTTTGATTCTTTTAAGTGGAATTTTAATTGTTGAATATATTTGAAATTAGAGGCGAGTGGATGGTATGCCTCCTCAGCAACAGAAAGAAAAGAGTCTTTCGTAACTGAATACGGGGAATCAATTTCTCCTTAATAGAAGGCGGACAGCCGAATTTCTATGCGGAAAATATTCCTTTTTGCCTGCAACCATCTAGCAGTCCTGTCGCCAAGACTCCAAACACCCCTCTCGCCCCGGTGCATTCAGGCAGGACTTAAATAATCATACCAAAAAGCCACATCCGGGTCAATCGCACAATGTGGTAATTTACATGCGCGCCAGCGTGTAAGTAGTCTTGACGTCGAACACAATTCACGATCGGGAGGATGCGAGTTCGATCTTCCCAATCGCTCGTTTCTCTCTCCCTGATCTGATTTTACACGCCAGACATATTCATGTACGCTTTGAGCTGCTATGTGCGTCATTTCTCTCGCCACAATATTTTTTAACAAGTATGTTTGTGTATAGTGACTGAATGTCAAGACTAGCTGTGAGTTTAATTTCCATATTTATATTTCATATTTTGTTGAGGATGTCACCAACACTTGCATGTCCATGCGAAGAGGTCCATAGGAGAACGTTGCTTATGAGTTCATCCTTACTTCTCCAGCCGTTTCCTGCATGTCTTGTTCGTCTTATTTGGATAGTTTTAGAGATAGGAGACAAGTGTCCGTACAACTGCAGTTTTGTGGAATGTTGCTTCCAGGATTTGTTCCATATAACTCGTAGCATTCTTTTGCCGTTTCCATTTAGCTTTTTCTCTACACATAATTCAGTGTCCATGTGGTGCATCCATATATTAGAGTTGACATGACCGTATATTTATTACTAATATCTCTATTGGTAAGTGAGGACCAGTTGTATCTTGTGGTTTTGACTGTTTCTATTTCTGCGTCGACTCAGGCATATCTTTGTTGTGTCAATTCTGTGATCAGAAGATACTCCTTCAAAAGGGGAGTACGCCTCACAATTCAGAGTGCTATTCATCCATTTCTTGTTAATGAGTATGTAATATATCTGTGCTTTAGTGTTAATTGGGCAGGTATAGGTTCATGATTTTCCTTGCCTTTTTTAAAGTTTAAGTATAAAGGTGATGCGTACACAGTAAAAAAAAGAAATCTTTCCCATTCTCTTTCTTCTTCCATTTCTCCTCCTATGACCGCATTGTCAGAGTTGTTCCATGCAGATAGTGAGACAAACATCTCTTCATTACCAATATCATTGTATTGTATTTCTAGTTCACTATGGTAGTATATATGTTCTTTTAAGCATGCCCTATACATGTTGTTTGTTTGTTTTTTGGGGGGGGAGGGGGTTATGGCATATCAACCTTTGTAGGTTATCTTATAGCAAATCCATTTTTATACAAATAAACAGTTCTATTTCAAACAATTCAGTTTAGTATAAGTATAGATTTTGTTTACACACAGTTAAATGTCAAAACAGTTCCATTCCAAACAATTCAGTTTAGCATAAGTACACAGGTTAGTTCTATTTGACCCATAGATAGGACCTTATCAGGTGTTTCCATTCCAGGCCAGAGTGGACCTGGGAATGATGGCAATGAAGGGGGACTTCACATTCCCCAAAGCTCCAGCATTACTGGATCCTCACCATCATATTGTTTAGTGTCATATCCAGGACACTCGTTGGTGGGGGCAGAGGTGCAGTTGGTGTATTCGACAGCTCTAGCCGACTGGGCAAAGCATCTGGTGAAACATACTGTTGACCTAACTTTGGATTCCTCTGTTTTACTTCACATCCACCATGCTGTTTCCTATGGTTTCTTGTGATATATATTAAAAAAAAACTTCCCCCCCCAACTTAGATATAAGTTTTAACTTAGTTAAAGTCAAGCAATTCACTATTTTTTTTTACCAGATGGCTTTCATAGCTGAAACTTATATCTATTTCATTTTTATTATTCAGACCAAGAGCAATTATGAACTATTAGTTTATGTTCAATGATCTGAGTTTCACGTAGATTATATCATTTATATCTTCCGTATCTGCAACTGGTCAGTGGCTTCAAAAAGAACAGGTATCATTCTAAATTAACAGTGTTTAACTTTATGTCTCCAGGGAATGGAGTAGTGCCCTCCCCTACACCTTTGTGTAGTAGCTTCTGAAAAGGGAGCCTTCGGGTCACCCTTGACTAAAGTTGCCAACTTTACTTACTTATCTTTATGTATTTAAACAGCTAAAACTTACAAAGGAGAAAAATTCAAGTAAAACAAAATAAACTTGCCCTTAGTTCTAAATAGTTAAATCAAAGACAGTTTTGAAGACAATACATACTGTCTGTTGGGTTTTTCTGGAATTAGCAGGACAACATTGCAATTATTTTTTTTCTCCCTTCTGTTTCGTGGTTTCACTTCTAACATGAATGGTGGAAGCCCAACACTGTTTGATTCTGAAATTCGGTCACATGACTACAAAGATTTTTTTCTTTCTTTCTTCCTAACTTTCTACATAAAATTCAGCTTACCAATGCTATATATATATATATATACCCACACACATATACATATATACACATATCTATACCCACACACATATCTATCCCCTCCCATATATATATATATATACACACACTTATAAACAGGGGGTGTCCTCGTGGTGTAATGGTTAAAACGATGGACTGTGGAATTGTAGTAAGCGAGTTCAAACTCCAGTCGCATTATCATGTTCACTTTCAGACAAATACCCTTGGGAAAGGTATGAACCCCCTTATCCTCCCAGCTATGGGTTAAATAGTACCACTACTGTTCTTCTAGAAGAATAGTTCTGGCATTAAATAACCTACTACAAAGGTTGATGTGCAACTGAACAAAGAAACTAAGCCAAACTTATAAACAATGCTACGAGTCATATTGAATAAATCCTGGAAGCAACATCCCACAAAACAACAGTTGTAAAACCATTAAAATATGACAAATTAGGCATGTAGGACACTGCCAAAAAAGCAAGAACGAACTCATAAGAGACATTCTCCTATACACCCCTTCATGTCCAATGTTGGCCAACCAAGAAGAATGTATCTATAAGAGCTCTGTATGGACACAGGATGTAGTCTAGAACACCTGCTGGGACTGATGGATGATAGGTACGAATGGCGAGAGAAAATCAGGAAATCCATGCTAACTGCTTGACTGGATGATGATGATGATGAAATATAAACATCTATATGTCGTGTAATTGGGCATTTAGGTAGATTTTAGTAGAAGAAAAAAAATATATATATATTGAAAGTGCTTTATTTAAAAAAAAAGTTTTCATGAGCAATTTTCTTTTCTTTTGGGCTCTGGCAGTTCATGTAGAATCCAAATGGAATCCCTTTGTCACCTGCCCCTCTTCCCTGCCAAAAGAGCAGGGATGAGATCAGTGTAATGTATCAAGGTTAAGTTATTTTGGTGTTGATTTATCTGGCAATTGGCAGGAAAGGGAACAAACAAACAGGAAATTACCCTGTACTTCCTGTTTCTTGAATATTGGAGAATTGTTTAGAAGACTCTCGATGGAAATAAAAGCTGCTTTCATCCCGGAGGGAAGGAGAGTAGTTCCCGTCCAGCAGAGTTGAGTCATTCCTGGCCCAAGGGTCTGAGTTGGAATTTTTTTACCAACTGAATTCAAAAAGAGACTTTCAGTAGTGAGGAAGAATACTATAGACTTCTCGGCACACCTGCATTTCCTACATCCTGCTCAATAGCAGTAACTTTGTCATATATATATATACATGTGTGTGTTTGTGTAAGTGATGCAGTGCTCAAAAGCTTTTTTTTTGTAGTCTTTTTTATATTGTTACGTGGTGCATTCAATAGGTTTCCAGAATTTTTTGTATGGGAATTTAAAATTGGCATAGACCCTTGAAAATTCAGTATGTTATTCCTATACATCTTATGAGATGACTGACCAATTTTTATGATTTCAGGTTCAAATGAATAGCTACAGCAATAACTGGAATACACCCTACTAAAGCCTGATTATCACAGCTGGTGAATTTCAAAAATGCAATCTGGGCATGAGGACACTTTACAATAATGATAAATTCTGTTTTAAACTTGTAAAAATGCCACAGAAATGTATGGAATGCTTCAGAATGCTTTTTAACCATCTTGCATGAATCAAGCATCAGTTTTTGAGTGGCATAAGAGATTCAAGGAAGGCATGGAGTCTGTGATGGATCACGAGAGGTGTGGGAGGAGTTAAGAAGTCAAAACTCCAGAGTTGATTGGCCAAAGGCTTAGGGTTACTATGTTGAGGTTTTAAGGGAGTTCAGGAAGAGATTCCTTGGGAAGAGATCAGCACTCTTCATATCAGGTCAGTGGCATTTCCACTAGGACAACTCCATCCTTGTCAAAGACTATTTGACCAAGATGGGCATCAAGACAGTTCTTCACCCTCCCAATAGTCCAGACCTTGCTCCCTGTGACTTTTGGTTATTCCCTAAGCTCAGAGGCTGTCATCGTTATGAGACAATTGAGGAGCTGAAAGAGGCTGTGACGAAGCTCATTGACACGCTCACACAAAAGGACTTCGATGGGGCCTTCCAGAAGTTGTTGGAATGGTAGAACAAGTGCATTGCAGTCGCAGGAGATTACTTCGAAAGGGACTAGAGTTTCCTGTGTGTACTATCAATGTGTGCGTGTGTGTGTTGAGAGGCGGAAACTGTAATGGAGAGAGTTGCTCATTTATTATATATCTGAAGGTTCATATTTACCCAACTCCTCAGCACAAACAGGATGTCATACAAAGTAAATTCTTAAGCAAAGTTTAACTGGTTTAAATTCAGAATTTTTCTTCTCCTTGACTGGTTGCCATGCAAAGGTTCAAGAGCTCAATCTGCCCAACTATTTACTCATAGCTCGAGAGAGAATACTTGGAGTCATACCTTTAACACTATGCGATATGCAAATAGCTTCATTCAGGGTTTGAATCAAGGTCACTATGTCTATTTCCTATATTGATAACTGAAGCAAACAATTTTTTAAGGTTCGCTTCCTTCTTGTCACAAGCGGAAATCTCGGACGCACCTGTAGAGTCTGTCTGTCTCTTTCACTGGGAAGTCCAATTGGTCATCAAAAATAGAAAAAAAATAAAACAAGTCCGACCGGAAGTCTCTCCTCACTTGCAAGCTCGACTGGTAATCTTCGTAACAAAACAAAGTCCGGCCTTAAGTCACTTCTTGCTGTCTTCTCATTGCAACATGAGAACCCCAAACTACGCTGACGCTGCTGTTTTTATCTCTGTCCAGACTGGCCAAAATTTGCATGAGAGCATCTCTATGTCCAACAAATTGCACCCTCACCTCAGGAATGTTTCGGTAGTTCATATGCAAAACACGTTTTCGCCCGTTTTGGATTCTGCGGTAAGTCATTCTTTTCATTACAATGACCATTACACATTGAGTACCTCCATATATCTAAAGGTTGTTATTGGTTCTAAAACAGGAGATAGTTTAAAGACTGATGGGTATTGAAACAGATATGTGACAGGCAAGGTCTGTCACAGTAGCTGCAGGAGGATTTGGGGTAATAAGATTGTGTGTTAGTTAGTGTACTAATGGCTACTTAATGCCAAATCCTGTTTAATTGGCCCAGTTGGTAGAGTGTTCGCCAATGGTCCGGGAGACCTGGGTTCAATCCCATGTTGCGTCATACCAAAGACTTTAAAAATGGTACCTGATACCTCCTTTCTTAACACTCAGTAATATAAGGTACATATCAAGGGTAAAGTGGAACAATCCACGCAAAGAAGTAGCACCCTCCCTTACACCTCGGTGTTGAAGCTATTGAAAAGGAAGCTTTCTGGTTGCCCTCAACTACAGTCACTAACTTTACTTTACTTCTAGCCTCTTTAAGATAAAGTCCAATTGGTTGGGGCTGTAGAATATGCCAACTGCATCTCTGGAGAGGAGTATGACCCTCTCAATGAGTATCCTAAAACGAATAAAGTAATAATCCAGAATCCTATGTCCTATGTCAAAAATCCAACAGGCAAATAAATAAAGAAAAAAAGGTGGTCAAAAATCCAACTTTCTCACCCAAACAGTGACATTACTCTCAGTAATAAACTAAAAAATACATTTGCAACTGTTGTTATATATTGACCCTCGACCGAGCTGTCAATCAAGAGATGCACCTGTGTAAATAAGCAGAAGAACGGCGGAAGCAGGTGGGCATTAGAAAATAATATAACCAGGTGCCCAGGCAGTTTGAGTCAGTTGGAGACAGGATGCCGAAGTGAGAACTAGCTGCAGATTGAGGGATTTGGGCCATTGTGACCCCCGGTTGAGCAACCCAAGCCAAGATGCGAAAGAAGTGCTGCTACGGTCGAGAGAAGAACTTGGGTCAATATAGAAGTCCATCCTTGTCTCTACTCATTCATATAAAGAAGATTAATCTAAAGAAGTATATTCGTTCGTTATTGAAGTCATCATTATCAGTTGATTATGTTCCCATGTATATTTGTATATGCGTAGTATACTATACAACAGCTTTTATTGAGGAGACAAAATTTGCAATTGGTTGTAAGTTAGGAATGATAAAAAATATGAGCATATTTTATGCAATACTTAAAGCGGTAAGAATCTTAGAATTATTCTTTCATTTGGCAGTTCGCAGAATACCACCCCTTTTTTGAGGTTTGTGATTTTCTCTCCTTTCATCAAAGAGCTAAAACTCTGGTTTAATCATTGGTTCACCGTTTCTTTGTCTTGGCTTAACATGCGGATCCTTTCAAAAGACCCAGTTTGTAAATCATATAAATTCATAATTCAAAATGCTCTTTGTATCTAAAATCTCATCTTTTCTCAGAGATGTCAAAAGAATTTTTTGCCTCATTTGACAAATTTGTTAGTAGGAATGACTTTTTAAAGAAGTTATCATTTTAATTTAAAAATCTTTTTGTTCAAGGATGTGAATAATGATAATGATATAAGCAGACTTTTTGGAAGACAGCCATGTGGATCTGACATTAAAAATAAGGACTTTTGCTTTTGCCCTAGTTATTTTTTTCTTGGCAGCCTTTATATGGAATGTTATGTCCATGTATATAAGTATGAATCATGGTGTGTAGATATAAGTGTTTAAACTTTTATTTAGAAAAAGTTGCAAGTATACATATATATGAACATATATGATTATGATGTTCTAGCTTTTGGATATCCCCTGTTTCTTACACACACACACACCTACTTATATATATATATATATATATATATAAATATAAAGTAAAAAGTAAAGTTGGCAACTGTAGTCAAGGGCAACCCAAAGGCCCTATTTTCGATAGCTACTACACCAAGGTGTAGGGAAGGGCGCTACTCCTTTCTCTGGATTGCTTTACTTTACCCTTGATCCTTACCTTCTAATGCTGAGTGTGAAGCAAGGTAGCATCAAGTAGCTTCTTTGAGTCTTTGGTATGACTCGATCTGGAATTGAACCCAGATCTCCTGGGCTATTGGCGAACACTCTAACCATTATACCAATGTCTGGTATTATATATGTATAAATACATATATATATATTTACCTACCTTTTCTGCATGAGCAGGATGCAACACAGGGTCAATTTTTAAGTAGAGTTTAACAGATTTTCCTTCTCCTAGACTGGTTGCCTTGCTAAGGTTGAAGAGCTCAGTCAACTCTATTTATCCATTGACGGAGGGAGAATAATTGGATTAATACCTTTTCCAAGGGTATTAGTACTATATGAAATACAAACAGCCTCATCCAGGGTTTGAACTCAGTTTGTCATGTCCATTTCCTACAATGATATCCATTGTACTGCAAACAGCTCTCAAATACACAGACACACACACGCGCATATATATATATATATATATCATTATGTCATGCCACCAGCACAGATATCCCTGATCCTCTCTCGCCACTTCTCCTTATCGTTCATCACCTCTGGCAGGTCTTCAGGGCTACATCCTGCATCCTCAAAGAGCTGCTGTTTCTATGTTCGAGTTGGTCATCCTGCTTTTGCTCGACTATATGTAGGGGTCCATAGGAGTACATAACTTATGAACTTGTCCCTGCTTCTCCAGCAGTGTCGTACATACCCAATCCCTCGGGCATAGGCAGGATGTCATACTAAGTCAATTTTTTCGTGGAGTAAAATTTGTTTGAATTCTGACTTTTGTTTCTGACAATTTGCCATTGCAAAAGTAAAGAATACAGACTGCTCTACCATGTACCCTGAGTTTAGGTGAGAAATGATGGATTCATGCCTTTGTCAAGAGCATTAACATGAAATGAAATGCAAACAGGTTCATCCAGGATTTGAACTTGAGTTACCAATTGCATTTCTGATGAGAAGAAATATCATGCTATGTATGTCTCCTATATCACCAAAGTGTTCTTATATACGAGGATCATTAAATAAGTTTCCAGACTTTTTTCGTATGAGCAATTTTATTGATAGTACACACATGAAACTCTAGTCCCCTTCGAAGTAATCTCCATCGGCTGCAATACACTTGTTGTACCATTCCAACAACTTCTGGAAGGCCCTATGGAAGTCTTCTTGTGTGAGCATGTCAATGACCTTCATCACAGCCTCTTTCATCTTCTCTCTTGCCTCATAACAATGACAGCCTCTGAGCTTATGGAATAACCAAAAGTCACAAGGAGCAAGGTCTGGACTATAGGGAGGCTGAGGGACTGTCTTGATGCCCATCTTGGTCAAATAGTCTGTAACAAGGATGGAGTTGTGGACTAGTGCATTGTCCTGGTGGAAATGCCACTGACCCGATTTGAAGAGTGCTAGCCTCTTTCGACCAAATCTCTTCCTGAACTCCCTTAAAACCTCAACATAGTAACCCTAACCCTAACCCTTTGGCCAATCAACTCTGGTGTATTGACTTGCTTACTCTTCCCACACCTCTCATGATCCCTCACAGACTCTGTGCCTTCCTTGAATCTCTTATGCCACTTAAAAACTGATGCTCAATTCATGCAAGATGGTCAAAAAGCAGTCTGAAGCATTCCATAAGTTTCTGTGGTATTTTTTCCAAGTTTAAAACACAATTTTATTGCATATCGTTCTTTGAAAGTGTCGTCACGTCCAGATTGCATTTTTGAAATTCACCAGCTGTGATAATCAGGCTTTAGTAGGGTGTATTTCAATTGCTGCTGTAGCTGTTCATTTTAAAAATTGGTCAGTCATCTCATAAGATGTATAGCAATTACATACTGAATTTTCAAGAGTCTACGACAATTTTAAATGCCTGCACAAAAAATGTTGGGAAACTTATTGAATGCACCACATATATATATTTATATATATATAATCTGATTATGTGGTTAAGAATATCATATATATATGTGTGAGAGAAAGAGAGTGTAATTCTAGGCATTTTGTCTGTTCATTTGTAAGTGTCACATTGATGCAAGCAGTAAAAGAAGTGGGGTCACTCAAAAACATAGATAACATTTTCTGCCAAGTATAAAACAAGGCTCTGTGTGTCTTTGTGTTCACTGGTAATATCATCTTCAATTACTACTATGACTACTACTACTATTTTGACTCTGAAACTTTCAGGTTTTGTATTTTTTTGAATGAAAAAACAAGGAGATAGGATTTTTCTATTTTTTTAATTTCAATTTATGTTTACATCTAAGCAGGAACACCAATTCATTATATCAGTCAATAATTTTTTTTATTAGCATTTATCAAAGAATTCCAAATTTCTTTTTAGCTAAAAATTGTTATTTATTTTGACTTGATTTTTCTTTCAAATCCTTTTTTTTTCTTTAATTTTCTGGGTTACTGAAACTTTTATAACTTGATTTTTTTGGAAAGAGGTTTTTTTCTATTTGGTTTAAATTTACATTTTAACAAGATGACTGATTTGTTCTATTTATTTATTTTTTTTTGGTAATGTTGATGTGTTTATTTTTTTTCTTTGGTAATATTGATGTGTTGAAGTCTTTCAAATCACTAAGCATGAATGATTTGAATGAAAGAGGGCATTAATTGGCGAGGAAAAAAAAGAAAGAGATCAAAACAAAGAACAACAACAGATGGCAAGATGAAATGCAGACATTTTTTTGAATACAACTAAAACAGATGCAGAAAAATTGTTCATTTTTGAAGAGCAGAAAGAAAATGACAAGACAAAAATAAATCAATGTCGAATGTGATTTGAACTAAAGAACTGCTGCAAGATAACAAGAAATACCAGATGAAATTACGGCAAAGGTTTGAAAAAGAGAGATTTAAGAAATACTCAAAGGCAGCAGAATGGAACAGAAGAAGAAACTGAAGTTAGGCTCCAAGTTAAAAGAATACAAAATCAAAGTATAGAGGAATTTGACAGAAGGAATTTAGCAGTAAGAAGTTAACGTAAGAGCTTTTATTGATATGGAAAGTGAGAAAAATCATCTTAAAAGAATAGATAGAAATATAAAGTTCTCAATAATATGAGGATCATTCAATAAATAAGGTGAAATATTGACTAAGGAGTTGGCAGTATGAAATTGTATTTACAGTTGCATCTTTTTCAATGAAATCAATATTGATAGGTCATTTTATGCCACAGAAGACTGCCTGCATCACCTTCTTTATAGATCGCTGTGCCCAGAACATTTTCTTTACAGGAGAGTCAGTGTGTATCTGCTCCATGAACTGCCTTTTCAACTCATAGTGTCAAACCCATGCTTATCCCATTTGTAAACATTTGTTTGATTAAAACATGCTTCCCCATAGACATCACACATTGTTCTGTAAATTTCACATGGTCTTCACTTGAAGAGCCTCAAAACAAATAGTTTTGTGAGATTTAAAGAATTTTTGCGATCAACCAATTTCAAATAATGCAGAGCTTATTTTCATCATCATCATGTCGTACCGCCAGCATGGATATCCCTGACCCTCTCTCGCTACTTTTCCCTATCGTTCATCACCTCTGGCAGGTCTTCTGGGCTACATCCCGTATCCTCACACAGCTGCTGTATGTATGTTCTAGCTGGTTGTCTTGTTTTAGCTCGGCCATATGTGGGGGTCCATAGGAGTACATCACTTATGAGCTCGTCTCTGCTTCTCCAGCAGTGTCCTGCGTGCCTGGTTCATCTTTCCCAAAAGAACTCCTTTTATTTATTGAATGACTCTCAGAATAAGAATATTTACCAGTTTGATGACTGACTAACTCTGCTTATGCTTTGCAAATGAATAACATAGGTGATTTTTTTTTTTATCATATTTACGAACCCCTCTGCTCAGGCAAGATATGACACAAGGTCAATTTTTAAACGGATTTTAAGAGGTTTCAATTCAGAGTTTTCCTTCTCCTAGACTAGTTGCCTCACCAAGGCTGAAGAACCCAGTCTCTCCTCCTATTTACCCATAGCTGGAGGGAGAATAATTGGATTCATACCTTTCTCAAGAGTATTAGTGCTATGGGAAATGCAATTAGCCTTGTCTCGGATTTGAACTCGTGTAACCATGGCCATTTCCTATGATGATAACCATTACACCATGGCACCTCCAAGGTGATTTTTTTTTATAGTGGTAAAAACTTTGTGCTGGATGGACCACACTTTTTGGATGAGCTGATAACAGAAAAATAGTGCACCAGTTTGTTTCAGAATCTCAGAACTTCACTCTTCAAGTTTTAAAATATAAATAAACAAAAATTAAATGAATAAATAAATAAATAAGAATAATAAATAAATAAAAAAAAAAAGAAAATAATGAATAAAACATAGAGTAAATAAATGTACAAATCACAAAATTAATATAATATTGATATGTACATCCCCATTCAGTATAAACTAGACCAGAATGCTTCACAAACTAAACCATCCTTCCCAGAATGTCTTACAAACTAGACTACCCTTCCCAGAATGCCTAAAAAATAGACTATCCTTCCGAGAATGCCTCACAAACTAGACTACCCTTCCTCAAATGCCTCACAAACTAGACTACACTTCCCAGAATGCCTCACAAACTAGACACCCTTCCCAGAATGCCTACAAAAAATAGACTATCCTTCCCAGAACGCCTCACAAACTAGACTACCCTTCCTCAAATTCCTCACAAACTAGACTACACTTCCCAGAATGCCTCACAAACTAGACACCCTTCCCAGAATGCCTAAAAAAATAGACTACCCTTCCCAGAATGCCTCCTGAACTAGTTTGGTTTAGTTGTGATTTATAGCATATCAATCTTTGTGAGTTATTAAATCCCAAATCCTTTGTTCATATATATATATATATATATATATATATATATATATATATGATTTATAAGCAAATATTTTATAGATGACATTTTAAATGAGCCAGCGATAATCTGTTTACACACAGTTAAATGATTTCAAGTATTGATATCTAACACAAATAGTCTTATTTAATATTAATTATTTGTTTGCACAAAGTTAAATATTTCAAGTATAGCAAATGATTAAATAGTTCTATTTGACCCATAGATGGTACCCTAACAGATAATCCCACTCTGGGGCACAGTGGATCTGGGAGTAATTGTAATGAAGAGGTACTTCACAGCATACCAACAAACTAGATCACCCTTCTGATCATAACTCACAAAACAATATTGAAAGGAATTACTATCATGTGGAAACTATTTAGCAGAATGAGTATGTACATGAGAAACTGACAGCAAACATGCTTGCCTCTGTGTCCAACTTGTCCTAACTTTATATATACAGTGTAACCTGGATATAAAAGAGTTGTCTGGACCAGAGAAGAAGTCTCTCATATCCGGGTTTGGTCTATTTTATATACATTAACACAGGCTCTAATTTGGGACCAGAGAAAATCTCTCTTATATCCGGGTTACACTGTATATATATATATATATATATATATGTATGTATGTATATATATATATACACACACATACATATATCAGTTAGATGTACTGGTAGTATATCGTGCCTGGGCAAACATTAACCTATCAGATATCTCAACTTTATATATAAGACTCAGGGGATACTTTATGAGTTATTTTTAAGAGAAATAAAGTGAGTCTAATAGATTATCAAATATGACAACTTCCAATTATATTTAATAGTGCCCTACATTTTTTTCATGGATGCCTTAATGATCAAAATAGAGTAATTTAAACAATTAAGAAAATGTATCATTTTTAAGATTTGTAAACAATTTTCCTTGCGAGAGAAAAAGAAAAATAATTTCTTGTTATTTCTCTGTCCTTTAAACATTTGTTTTTGCTCAAGCCGTTTACCCACAAAACCATTTTTTTAATATAAGGCTAATTTAAAAAAAAAAATTCATTTATATTTCAATTTTGATATTGTCCATCTTATTTTTTATATAATTCTATGATCAAACTTTGAACACACTCCCACTGATCATTTTTTCTGGGGCCCAGTAGATAAGGGTAAAGACTTTAAATCTCCAGCTGATCAAATTCTTTTGAAATACAAGACAGTGAAAGTTGCTAGCAATTCTGCTGGGTACACCTGCACTGAAGCCAAAAGATATTCTTTTTTCTAAAGGTCAACTTTTCTCTCCTTTTTAGGAGACCTTTTTTCTTGAATCAAATCCACTGGGAATTAGCTTGGTTATTTCATAGCATATTATCTCCATATGGATTATTTAATGCCAGCTATTTGAGTCATTTGTAAAGGGTTGATTTATTTGTTTAATGGCATATCAACTCCTCAGGGGATATTCAAAGCTGATATTTGATTTGCTTGTAAAGGGTTTATTTGTTATATGGCATATCACCTACTTCTGGGTTATTTAATGCAAACATTTGATTAATTTGTAAAGGGTTGATTTGATTTATTTGTTTATTTCTCTATAATCATTTGTTGGCAGCACACAGTCATGGTTTTACATATTCCAAAGGAATACTAATAATTTTCAAACAAATATATTTGACCCACAGATGAGACTCGCAGGTATTACCACTCTAACTTAGAGTGGACCTGGGAGTAATGGCAATGAAGTGCTATTCCACTGAACTTTAGAACTAGAGCCTCTACCTTAGATACAGTTCAGTTTCATATCTAGAACTCAAATCCAATGGGTTGACATCAAATATTTTCAGAAGTCATTTATTCTACACTGGTTTTTACGGTTGAGCATCCTCATCTTTATTTTTTTATTTTTATCACAGCAGTCTTTCACAGTACACTTTCATGTGAGATTATTCTTTTTGCTTATTTGCAAAAGCCAGACATTTGAAAATCAATATCTAAAGCTAAATTGATAAAACTAAATATTAATTTATTATTCCAATAATTTCATTTGACATTTTATTTCCCATATTCAATATTCAAAGAATATTTTGTAAGTAAATTTGTTTTTATAATGATTTGGATAATACTGCATTTGTCAAGAAAAAAATGACACAAATAATTGTTAAAAATTTTGCCTAACTTGGCTACTTTTAGTGTTATGCATGCATGCATTATATATAATATGCTTGTTACCAATGGACTCCTAAACTAATGGGCCAATTTTGATGAGTCATGGGAACTTCTTTACTCTCAAGAAGTGTTTTACAATTGTATCGTTTATATAAGTCAACATAGAATGTAAGACCAATATTGGTATATTCCTACCAATATTTAAGTAATACTTATTGTGAGAACACACACATGTACACAATATTTTTTATTACCAGATGAAGCGGAAAGTTTTCTTTTGAATATTGCAAAATCACATATTGAAAATTATTGTCATTAGTCAAGAATTAAAGTAAGTATTATTGATTGAAGAGCGCTATTTTATGTATAATTTAAATCCATTACGAATGATTTAACTAAAAAAAATAATTTGAAGATAAGAACAAAGGGATTGTTAGAGGTCAGGAATTTAAATGAAGCATTATCCTATCTTATATACCAACCCCTCCACTCGGGCAGGATATGACACAAGGTCAATTTTTTTAAGCAGAGTTTAACAGGTTTTAATTCAGAGTTTTCCTTCTCCTAGACTAGTTGCCTAACCAAGGCTGAAGAACCTAGTCTGTCCTACTATTTACCCATAGCTGGAGGGAGAATAATAGGATTCATACCTTTCCCAAGGGTATTAGTGCTATGTGAAATGCAATCAGTTTCGTCCAGGATCTGAACTCATGTTGCCGTGTTCATTTCCTACGATGATAACAATTACACCATGGACAGAATATTTTATATATAATAAAGAAAACCTCCGTTGAATAAAATTTATCATATGGAGTATTTTTTATGTTTCTCTCGATTTGTTAACAATGTTAATGGCCTTTTTATCTTCTATCTCAATTTCTCTTTGCACCTCACGTCCCCATGTCTATCTCTTTCTTTCAACTTTTACTGGCATGATCAGACATTAAGTAATGTTTCCATAATCTTTTCAATATTATCTCATCAACTAAACAATAATAATGGATACTTTATCTCTTATATATATATATATATATATATATATACCTATTTATACTGGGATGTCCTCATGGTATAATGGTTAAAGCGATGAACTGCGGAATCGTAGTATGCGAGTTCGTACTCCAGTCGCGCTATTACGTTCACTTTCGGGCAAATACCCTTGGGAAAGGTATGAACCCCCTTATCCTCCCAGCTATGGGTTAAATAGTACCACTATTGTTCTTCTATGAGGATGGTTTTGGCATTAAATAACCTAAAAAGAGTTGATATGCCATTAAACAAAGAAACCAAACCAATCTATTTATACTGAGAGAAAATAAAACAGCCCAGTCAGTTGTGGCTGTAGAATATACTGACTCCATCTCTGTAAAGGAGTAAGACCCACCCCCATGACCATCCAGGATATGACACTAAACAATCTGGGGGTGAGGCTTCATTAATGTTGGAGCTTTGGGGAATGCAGAATATCTCTTCATAGCCATCGCTACAGGGTCCACACTGGCTTGGAGTAGTAGCACCTGATAGGGTCCTATCTATGGGTCAAATGTTTGACATTTAAGCTGTGTGTGATCTAATGACTTATGCTAAATTGAATTTTAGAAATAGAACTGTTCGGTCATTTACTGTGTGTGAACAAATGACTGTTTAATTGAATTGTTAGTGATACATAGAAATATTTGGAATCATTTAACTGTGTGCAAACAAATGAGTTATGTTTAATAGAATAATTAGTGTTAAATAGCAATACTTGTATCTTCTGCACTATGTACAAAAAATTATTAATATTGAATAGGATTACTAGTATTAGATAGCTATGCTTAAAACCATTTAACTGTGTGCAAAAAAAATGTTACCAACAAAATGTTAATAATTCATATATATATTTGATATATATATATCAAGAGAATTTGGCATTAAATAACCTATAATGATTGACATGCTATAAAACCAAACCACAAAATAAGATTGTAACACATTGAATATGGGTTGCCAATTAGTCAGGATGTACAGGTAATGGGGTGGATTACAGTAGTTGGTTATAAATACAGAACAATATATGCAGGATTTAAAATAAGGGGTGTACCAACCATAATCGGACCTTATATTTTCCTTAGACAAAAACAGGCTTGTACTTATGTCTGTATATACTGATGAGAGTGTACACAGATATGTTTGGAGGCGAATCTGATGTAATGGTTGTTGCTGTAGGGATACCATTGTAGGAAATTGACATGGTGACTTGGGTTCAAACCCAGGACGAGGCTGTTCACATTTCACATAGCACTGATACCCTTTGGAAAAGTATTAGTCCAATTGTAAAAATTGGAGGACAGATCAGGCTAACCAGCTCATTGGCCTAGTGGGTAGCGTGTTTGCCAATTGTCCGGTAGACCAGGGTTCAATCCCAGGTCGAGTCATACCAAAGACTTAAAAAATGGTACTTAATACCGCCTTGCTTAAAACTCAGCATTATAAGGTACGTATCAAGGGTAAAGTGGAGCAATCCAGGGAAAGGAGTAGCACCCTCTCCTTCACTTTGGTGTAGTAGCTATTGAAAAGGGAGCCTTCTGGTCGCCCTCGACGACGGTCACCAACTTTACTTTACTTACTTATGGCAACCAGTCTAAGAGAAGGAAAATTCTAAATTCAAATCTCTTGTACTCTGCTTAAAAATTGATCTTGTATCATATCTTGCTCATGGCAAAGAGGTTGTATAAAAGTCTTAGTCGAAAGTGACCCGAAAGCTCCCTCTTCAATAACTACTACACCGTACATGTAGGGGAGGGTACTACTCTTTTCCTGGATTGCTCCACTTTACCCTTGATCAATACCTTATAATGCTGAGTGTTAAACAAGGAGGTATCATGTATCATTTTTTGAGTCTTTGGTATGAGTCAACCTGGCATTGAACCCTGGTCTCCAGAGTCATTGACAAACAGTCTACCTAATAGGCCAACACTAATGAGAGTGTTACAATATCACAAGCTGGTTGGAGACATTGAAAAATTTCTCAGAATTTCTACTATCATCCTATCATGCTTATATACGGGTTACAATTGATATTATCCTTTATAGTGTTGAAATTTTAATTTTCTGTTAGTGTGTGTGTGTATATATATATATATATATATATATATATACACTCACCTATGAGCAAAAAGCCATGGGGTTATGTTCGATCTTTTAAGAAGAGTCAAGATACAAACATTATTTATATTTGTTCAAAAAATCACAAGACTGCAATTGTATTTACTTAGATATATAACAATGAATGACACTTCAATTTTTTTTCAAAAAAGCCTCCTTGGCATTCAACATACTTACTCCAGAGGGTTTTTTATTGGTCAAAGAATCATTGAAAATCTTGATATGGTGTGAAGCTGCACAGTTATATTTCTTCTAACGTCCTCCTCATCTTCAAATCTTACCACTAAAATGAATTTCCAGTTTCAGAAGCTAAAAATCATAAAGAGTTTTGTTTGGTGTGTATCGAGAGTGTTGCACTTAGACAATTCTGTGTTTCACCAAAAACTGCTGATCAGGAATTAGCACTGATCTCTGCCACATTCTTTGTGTGTGAGTGAGTGTATATATATATATATATATACACTCACTCACACACACGAAGAATGTGGCAGATATATATATATATACATATATATATATACATACACACACACACATATATATATATATATATATATATATTGATGTGCTGATACTGGCTTCCCTGAAGATCAACTATGTGAAACTTGGAGTCATGAGTTTTTTTAATTCAATTTTAATTGTTTTTCTATTTTATTGTTGAAAATAATGTAATATTGCTCAGCATTTTCATGCATAGAGCACTATAAAGATTTTACTACTTTTAGCATTAAATTTTGATCATATATATATATATGCAAACACATAAATGTATAAAAGTATTTAAAGACTTTTGCTTAGTCTAATAAAGAGTCACAGGTGTGTTAATTATGATTTCGACTGCATACTGGCCTTGTGTCATACAAGGCCTGACTAAGTAAATATCTATAAAGTACATGTCAATGAAAGTTATTTTCAGTGATATTCAAAGCCCAAACAAATTTCAACCAATCTTTTTTTCATCCTTCCTCTGGTTACAGCCAAAAATTCTTGGTCATTATTATGTAATAATAATAATAATAATAATAACAACTCTTGCTGCTTTTTCGTATGTGTATGTGAGAAACTGAATCAGAAGCTTTTTCTGCTTATTTGAAACCCACATAGAAATT
This sequence comes from Sepioteuthis lessoniana, assembly GCA_963585895.1. Classification (NCBI taxonomy): domain Eukaryota; kingdom Metazoa; phylum Mollusca; class Cephalopoda; order Myopsida; family Loliginidae; genus Sepioteuthis; species Sepioteuthis lessoniana. The sequence goes on from OY757915.1 coordinate 109,882,854, forward strand.
GGGTAAGTAGGTAGATCAGTAAATGAGTGGGAAGCTAGATATGACAAGGAGTGTGGTGAGAGAACTGTTGAAAGCAAAAAAGATAATGAGAAAGACGAAAATAGCAAAGAAAGACACAGAGAATGTATCTGAACGACAGAAGAACCAGACCGAAAAGATTCTACAGGTACAAGGTCAAACCGGTTTTCTCAGAAAAAAAAAAAAAAAAAGAGAAAGAAAGAAAGAAGAAAAAAGACAATTTTGTTTCACTGATCAGTGAAAAAAAAAAAATTAGCAGAAATCGGACAGAGTCCAAACTTAATGAGAAGCTTTATAGGAATGAAGAGCCGCAATGATAAAACTATTTATTCCTGTCTCTCACGATGAGGTACAGTGTACAGATATCCGATTACATGCAGTGAGTTTTTCACAGGTGGGTGACAGATATTCAAAGGAGGATAGTAGGTATCTGAATGTTAAGGAGGAAAACTTAACTTTCCCAGGCAGAAATGAAGAACAGTTTTTTCTTTGTGGACATTTACGATATATTTAGCCACACATAGACATTAGCAGACTTTACATACAAACACTTATATATCCCATTTGATTTTTTTTGTTCAATGGTATATCAGCCTTCATGGGTTATTTAATGCCAAAACCATCCCTCTAGAAGAACAGCAGTGATGCTATTTTAACCTGTAGCTGGGAGGATAAGAGGGATCATACCTTTTCAAAGGGTATTTGTCTGAAAGTAAACAGAATATGTGACTGGAGTTCGAACTTACCCATAACGGTTCTGAAGTCCAGCGCTTTAACCATGATACTATGAGGATCCCCCCACCCATATATATCTGTTAAGATGGCAAAAACTATATAAATAGTTATAATCTAAAAGAGTGCTGAATGTGTTTAAGTTTAAAAAATGCTAACATACAACATAAAATGTCAAAAGTCCATAAGAAGTGAAAACTTAGACTCATGTATACACAGTATTTAAGCCATGTTCATTATATATAGAGTATAAATTTTAAATTCTTAAAGGTTCATTAGAACTATTGAAACTTTTAATGCATTAGTATATATATATATATATATAGTGCAATTAGAAGGGGACACAAAAAATAATGAATTGATATGCATATTTCTGAGATACATTGAATTACTATAAAGATAGATATATAATAAAGTTGGCAACTGTAGTCAAGAGTGATCCAAAGGCTCCCTTTTCAATAGCTACTACATTGAGGTGTAGGAGAGGGTGCAACTCCTTTCCCTAGATTAGTCTACTTTACCCTTAATACTTACCTTATAATGATGAGTGTTAAGCAAGGAGGTATCAAGTACCATATTTGAGTCTTTGGTATGACTCTATCTGAGATTGAAACCTGGTCTCCCAGGACATTGGCAAACACTCTAACCACTACATATATGTATAATGAATGATATGTATATATACACACGCATGAGTAAGATATATATATATATATATATATATATATATATATTCATCCATAGACAGACTGTTTCTTTGTATCACAACTCTTCAGTGTGGCTAGACACATAAGATGCTTGAAGCTGGGATTGAAACCCACCCAACTTTATGTTAGACTTAGTATCATACCGCTCAGCCAACAAGTGTACCACGTCAGCTCAGGAATTATAAGGTATTAAGTAGTAGCATTCGTTTGTTTACATTTTATACCTTACTGGATACCAGAGTGCTCAATTCATTATATATATATATATATATATATATATATATATATATATATATATATATATATATATACACGCATACAATGCGTTATATATATATATATATATATATATATATATATATAGATATAATAATTTGGTTTCTTTGTTTAATGGCATATTAACCTTTATGGGTTATTCAATGTCAAAGAAGTTTTTTTTGACATCTACAATGCCTTGCAGAAGATCATTAGGGGTTACTATTTAACCCATACCGGGCCATTGGCACTAATAAGTAGAGTGTTTGCTAATGGTCTGGGAGACAGGGGTTCAATCCCAGGTCAAGTCATACCAAAGACACAAAAAATGGTACTTGATGCCACCTTACTTAGTACTCAGCACTATAATGGTAAAATGGAGCAATCTAGGGAATGGAGTAACGCCCTCTCCTACACCTTGGTCTAGTAGCTATTGAAAAGGGAGCCTTCGGGTCACCCTCGACTAAGATCGTCAACTTTATTTCACTTTTA
>OY757915.1:109890057-109912557 GCA_963585895.1 Sepioteuthis lessoniana
AGCCATAAACTTTTGTATCTTGCAACAAACAGAGACATTTTGTATTTGTGTTGTGTTACAACTTTTGACATGACCGGGAATGCTATACTAATTCATATTTGGTACCATAGCGTTACATTTACTCTCTAGTTAGTTAGCATGATTCATAACCAAATCTTACTAACTTATAAGTAGTATCATTTTGTATACAATTAACTGGATCAACAATTTAACCACTGACTGTATAAGATAATTTTTTCCTCTTAAAAATTATGAACGGCAATAAAAGAAAAGCATATTAAAAAAAAACAGATATCATGAATTGACATTCCTTGAAATGAAGTTTCCTGAAAACTGAATCAGATGTAAGTGTTATCTTGTAAGAATATTTTGAGAAACAGAGAAGAGAAAGTTCTGAGGAAAAAAACAGAAACTATATTAGTAATTAGAAAAGTTGTCTGTCCACTGTAGGATTGATTTAGAGCAACCAAAATTTGGTTTGCATTCTCATCAGACTCAGGTGAAGGTTTTAATATTTAAAAAAAAAATCCATCCACCAAAGAGAAAGAGGTTCTTTTGTCAAATTGGTTCTCAATAATAAACAATAATCAATCAGAAGCTATATTGCTGCAAGACCTGGTGATATATTTTTGATAAGATATATACTGTATATACTTACATATCATGCAAGGTTGCATCATATGAGAAATATAAACTTTGTGTGAGTAAATAGTTGACCAAAGCTAGACATAGTTCAACTTGTACACCAATGATTTCTGGCCGCAAAAGTCAGTCAACAGTCATGGATAATTTTAGATGATACTCAAGTATATATGGTACTATATTATAACGAAAATCATTTTTATTAGGTTGCATAAAAAATGATTCATAAGATTCAAGAAAACTTTGAATATAGTCGAGATTATAATATAGGATGTCTAAATATACATGGGAGCCCTGTGATTGCTAATAAATCTACTAATAATAACGTTATGCTTTTTTTTGCTTCAGATTTGAAAATAGTATACTATAACAACAATTAATCCTTGATCACAATGCCTTGGACAAGAGAGGAAAAAATATTTTGGATCATTACTTATTTGGAGACAAAATCATTCAAAAATTGTCCCAAAAGAGCAACCCATTAATATGATAATGATTTATTACTGAGACAAGTAACTAAAAAAAAGATTGCATGTCCTGGAAGCTCATATAATAACAATTAGAAAAAAAACAAATGGCTCAAATGATGCATTTTTTTCAGGACTTGTTCCAAATGGCTGCCATTGCACTTGTTTCAGAAATAAATCATTATTATATTAATATGTTGTATCTATTTTGAGACACCCTGTAAAATAAAGACTGAAAATTATCAGATGTGAAGTTCTATGGTTTTTAAATGTGTTGATAAATAAATTGTACAGTAATAGTAAAAAGTGTGAGCAAAATCTCAAGTAGAAGATCCAGAAACTGACGGATTCAAATCATATAAGATGAGTTACCAGATAACTGATTCAGAGAGATACATTCATCTTTGTCTTATGAATGAACAGCTATTTTACCAAAGTCAAGACAATAATTCCTAATTTTGAACTTCTCTGCATCATAATTTTTTCAGAATACCTAAAATTCAATTATTCTACGCCTTAGACAAGTCGGGAGCATGTAGTTATGTAAAACTGAATAATTTAATTCAGTCTAAAGTTTCCGGTATAATTAACCTGGATTTTAATTCATACATACAGCAGCTATGTGAGGATACGGGATGTAGCCCTGAAGACCTGCCTGAGGCGATGAACGATAGGGAGAAGTAGCGAGAGAGGGTCAGGGATATCTGTACTAGCGGCACGACATGATGATAATGAATACAGGGTTTCCTAGCTCTTGAGACGTGTCCCCATAATATTATCCAACTTTCAAAATTTTCTCTTCACCTTTTGACGTTGACAACAATAATGGAATTCATTGATCTTCAGTGTTTAGAAGATTTGAAATCCAAGTTTCTTGGTTGCCACATCCTTAATTTCTCTATTCCCCACACCCAGCAAGTAGTGAATATGTTTGGGACAACATACCACTGTGAACAGTTATTCTCTAAAATGAAGTATGCTAAGAATTTGCAGTGTTCACAACTGTCAAATCATCGCTTGTCTGACGTACTCCTTCTGTTAACAACTTCATCTAATCCTGATATTACACCTTTTTGTGATTGAAAACAACATCAGACGTCTCGTTATTAAATAAGGCTTGTTACCTTGTGAATTTAGCTGTTTATTTCTATCCTTTTAAGACCACCACCCCAGGTTCTCTGGAGTTAAGTTTTGTAGCCCTGAAAAGATTGAGGACCCTTGTATTTATACAACTAATAGTCTATATAAGAAAACAGTGGTTCTCAAATTATTTTGTTTGGTTGGTTGATAGGTTAGTTGGTTCTATTCTATATCAAACCATGTATTATCTAATGCCAGCCTATTTTTGCAAGCCATAATATGGTTTCAAGTATTCCTATCAAATACTAATGATTTTAAAACAGATATATCTGACCTATAAATGGAACCCTAAAAGTACTAACACTCCAGGTCATAGTAGACTTAGGAGTAATTGCAGGTGGTGATTCCATACTCACCAAAGCTATGGAGCATCTTACCCCTTCCGCAGGGGATGCAATCAATGTATTCTTATATTGGGCATGGAATTTTTAAAGAAAATAATAATTTCTATTATTGCATCTATCTTAAAACTTGTACTGAATACAGCAAATAATTAAAATATACTATTTATAAAGAGTAATAAATACTTACATGTACATGAATTTATTGGTTTGGTTTCGTTTCTTTGTTTAATGACATATCAACCTCTGTGAGGGGGTGTCCTCGTGGTGTAATGGTTAAAGCGATGAACTGCGGAATCGTAGTACGAAAGTTCGTACTCCAGTCGCGCTATTACGTTCACTTTCGGGCAAATACCCTTGGGAAAGGTATGAACCCCCTTATTCTCCCTCCAGCTATGGGTAAATAGTAGGACGGACTAGGTTCTTCAGCCTTGGTTAGGCAACTAGTCTAGGAGAAGGAAAACTCTGAATTCAAAACCTGTTAAACTCCGCTTAAAAATTGACCTTGTGTCATATCCTGCTCGAGCGGAGGGGTTGGTAAATAGTACCTCCGTGTTATTTAATACGAAAGCCATCATGGTAGAAAAACTGAAATGGAACTATTTAACCGATAACTGGGAGGGATAAAAGAGTTCATATCATTCCTGCGTGTATTTTTCCAAAAGGGAATGTAACAGTGTTAAACTCACTCACTATGATGTCACAATCCAGCATGTTAGCCACAAGATGATGGGGACTGCTGATGAATTTGTTGAGAAATTAAAATACCCCCAAAATATGAATATATAGCAGTCTGAAAATAAGTACACTACTTATATTTATACAATCTTATTTTTAATACAAAGTTTCAATGCAGTAGAGTTTGGTAATAAATAATACCTAATATCTGCTTTGATTGTATGATGTTCCACAAGAAATAACAAAATCCTTATATCTTTGGTTTAAAACATTTCATAAACAATGTTAGGAACATATTTATGGGTAATAACCGTTTCAATGTAATACTTCATATCACTCATTGGCCAGTGCATAAATCAATGCAAAAGTGATTACAATTTATACAAAAATATTCATCAACAAAGCATAAAAATAATTTAGGAAAAATAAAGAATAATGAGAGATGGAGAAACTATAATTTGGATTATATTTGAAATCTTTATTTCATGGTTTTTATTATATTTATAGTCCTAATTTCTTTATTATATCTCCTAATTTTTTTATCATATTTATAGTCCTAATTCTTTTATTATATTTATATCCCTAATTTTTTTATCATATCTATAGTCCTAATTTTTTTAATGATATCTATATCCCTAATTTTTATTAATTCTATAGTCCTAATTTTTTATTATATCTATATTCCTAAAAATGGTACTTGATACCTCCTTGCTTAACACTCAGCAATATACAGTAGGTATCAAGGGTAAAGTGTAGCAATCCAGGGAAAGGAGTAGCGCCTTCCTCTACACCTCGGTGTAGTAGCTATTGAAAAGGGAGCCTTCTGGTCATCCTCGACTACGGTTGCCAACTTTACTTACTACTATAGTCCTAATTTTTATATTATATCGATAGTCTTAATGTTTTATTATATCGATAGTCTTAATTTTTGTACATTATTTGCATTTATTTTGCAGAATATGAAAAAAAGTCTTAATGTTTAAAAACTTCAAAAGTTTTAATACTGATTCTTTAGTTGCCTTAGGAGACGGAAACAAACATTAATCCTTTAAAAATACATATTTGATTCTCTGTTCTCTTTTCATACTGAAATGATGCATTTTGAAAACTAATATAAATATATATTTGACAAGGAATTTCTGCAAACCTTTTTATTTGACAACACTGAACATAAAATACAGGAACAATCACTATGGAATTTAAAAAAAATATCTTTACTCTTAACAATAAAAAGCTGCATCATTAAATATTTCCTCCTCTCCGGGACAATCTTTTTGTGTAAAATCGTCAGCTATATAAAAAAGTGACAATTTAATATCTTTGGGGGAAACTTCTTTTTAGGTGTGGTGAAGGATTAAATGTTTGGCATACCATTTTCACCATTTCAGCAAACAATAGTCTCATTTTGAGCAACTATATCTTGAATCATTGTTTTAATCTTTAATATCAAATTGCAATCAAATAATTTGGTTTATTTATTTAGGTTAAGCTAGATTAGGTTATTTGGTTTAATGGCATATCAAATCTTGATGGTTATTTAAAGCCAAACTCTGTTTATACATACAAGTATAATATATGATTTGAAAGAGAATAGCTTGTCGGTAACAATTTCAAATGAGACCAAGCTTACATGTTTCCACACAGTTAAATATTTTTAAGTATTACTTTCCAACACAAAGTTTTATTTGCACACAGTTAATTGGTTTCAGGTTAGGTTGAGATAGCTTATTTGGTTTAATGGCATATCAACTCTTGATGGTTATTTAATACCACACACACACACAAATACAAAAATGTGATACATAGGCGTTTAAATTTCCTTCGCTTGGGCTGGTTTCCTCGTGACTGAGTGGTAGAATCTGGGATTAGCATTACAGTCAACAAGGTTTCAATCCCAGCTTCAGGAATCTAGCCTGTCTAGCCACACTGATGAGTTCTGATAGAACAAAACAGTCTGTCTGTGAATGACTATATATATATATATATATATACAATTTATAAGTGAGTAGTTTGGAGGTAACTTATTTTTAAATGAGTTAGAGTTCATTTGTCTGTGTACAGTTAAATGGTTTCAAGTAATTCTATTTATCAAGTATTCCTATTTAAAACAATATTAATAATTTACATTGGGATTATTTGTTTGATGGCATTGCAACAGCTTATGAATTAGTTAATGCTGAAATTTAATTCATTTGTTTCATTATAATCACAACCATTTATATTTTCAATATTCAGTTGCAATAATTTTTTTGACATTTTAGTTTTATAGCATCAAATATCCCTGTTTAATATGAGTAATGGTTTAAACAGATTTATTTAACTCTGAGATGGGACCCAAACAGGGTCCGAGTTGATCTGAGAGCAATGGTAAAGAAAGAGGACTCCATATTCTTTAGATCTCCGGAACTGTAACCTCACCATTAGCAACAGTTTAGTCCCATGCACACTTTCTTCAGCAGTGGATACAGTCGGTGTATTTTAATCTCCAATAACAAGGTGATAAGTTGCCCAGTCAGCTGTGGGGGCTGTAGAATATACTGACTGCTTCTCTGCCGAGGGGTAAGACCCACCCCTCAATGAGTGTTCTGTATATGACACTAAACAATCTGATGGTGAGGTTCTAGTAATGCTGGAGCTTTGGGGAATGCAGAGCATCCCTTCATTGCCATTGTTCTCAGGTCCACTCTAGCCCAGAATAGTAGCACCTGATAGGGCCCTATCTATGGGTTAAATAGAACTAACTGCCAACTTATACTAAACTGAATTGTTTGAATTAGAACTGTTTGATAAAACTAAATAGCTTGAAATAGAAATGTTTTTGACAATTAAACTGTGCGTATGCTAAACTTAATCGTTTGAAATGGAACTGTTTTGTGACATTGAAACTGTACTTACACTGAACTGAATTGTTTAATATAGAACTGTTTTGACATTTAACTGTGTGTAAACAAAATCTGTACTTATACTTAGCTGAATTAGAATTGTTTAAATAAGAGATTTTTTTGACAATTAAAGGTGTACTCAAGCTAAACTGAATTGTTTGAAATAGAACTATTGCATAAAAGTGGATTTGGCATTAAATAACCTACAAAGGTTGATATGCCATAAAACCCAAACCCAAGCTGAAAAGAAATAATAATTAGACTTCTGGTAATAGATGTAATTACTGATTAGTTAATTATTGAATATCACTGATCATTCTATTTTTCATCGATAAACTTTTAGATGTAATAGTATAAAAAAAAGTATTAAGATATACTTATATGCACACACTTATTATCCTTTTTTTTTTCGTTTATGTCACACTGAAAGTCTGAGATCTCAAAAAATAAAAAAAACAAGATTGGCATCTTTGTGCCAGAAGTGGCACAGATCCCTGTACTGGATATATTTGGAAGCATATTGTTTGAGAACTAGTGAACTAAGGAAACCCTGTTTCGACCAAAGACCCGGTTTTGGCACTACCAGCCATTCCTGATATCTTATCAGTATGAGATGTCAGATCAATTACTAACTTCTGTGGTGCTGCCTGAGTCCCAGAGCTAACTTTGTGATCTCTGGTCACCCATAAAAGCTTCCAGGTGACCCCAAGTAAAGAAACCAGCCTATCTTTTAATCACACACACACACCCATATACAAGGATCATTAAATAAGTTTCCAGAATTTTTTTGTATGGGCACTTTTTTGATAGTACACACATGAAACTCTAATCCCCTTCAAAGTAATCTCCTCCAGCTGCAATGCACTTCTTGTAACATTCCAACAACTTCTGGAAGGTCCCATGGAAGTCCTCTTGTGTGAACATGTCAATCACCTTCTTCACAGCCTCTTTCATCTCCTCAATTGTCTCATAACAATGACAGCCTCTGAGCTTAGGGAATAAGCAAAAGTCACAGGGAGCAAGGTCTGGATTATAGGGAGGCTGGGGAACTGTGTTGATGCCCATCTTGGTCAAATAGTCTGTGACAAGGATGGAGTTGTGGACTGGTACATTGTCCTGGTGGAAATGCCACTGACCTGATTTGAAGAGTGCTGGTCTCTTCTGATGGAATCTTTTCCTGAAAACCCTAACCGTTTCGTCAATCAACTCTGGTGTATTGACTTCCTGACTCATCCTACACCTCTCATCATCCCTCATAGACTCCCTGCCTTCCTTGAATCTCTTATGCCACTTAAAAACTGATACTCGATTCATGCAAGTTGGTCGAAAAGCAGTTTCTATGGCATTTTTTCCAAGTTTTACACACAATTTTATTGCATATTGTTCTTCCGTACGTGCAGATTGCATTTTTGAAATTCACCAGGTGTGACAATCAGGATTTAGTAGGGTGTATTCCAATTGCTGCTGTAGCTGTTCATTTGAAGCTGAAATCATAAAAATTGGTCAGTCATCTCATAAAATGTATAGCAATAACATAGTGAATTTTCAAGAGTCTATGACAATTTTAAATACCTGTACAAAAAAGTTTGGAAACTTATGGAAAGCACCACGTATCTTGTTTCTTTTTCTGTTGCCACCAAAATTTCTAACACTTGTGAATGTGTTTCGTCAACCTTAGTTCAAATGCTGGAGGAAGCGGTTTGTGTTTCCTTTAGGATTAATGCCTGAGACTGGTTGCTATACCAAGATTAAAGAGCCCAGTTTGCCCAACTATTTACCCATAGCAGGAGGGAGAACGGTTAGATACATACTGTAAGTTTTTGAAGTTAAATGAACATCCAAAACCAGTTTCATTCTTCTTCTTTGTTGTCAACTTGCGGTTGCCGCTTTCACTTGCTACTTTCTGCCAAAGCCCATAACTGACTGGGTGTCTGGCTTGTCTATTTGTTGACACCAGAGTCCATGCATCTGGGTACCTCAATCAAGCCAAGTTTCTGCATTATACTCAAGTCACCTTTTTTGCATTCAGAAGGACCCAGCTCCTCTTACTCCACTGTTCTTAAATACCCAAGTGCTAGCAGGTACCAGCTTTTCTTACACTGAGGTCTTACATACCAGACAAAGTCTAACCCTCTTTCTTCGAGAACACGGGTAAGTCTTGTTCCTTTCTGCCATTTGACTCCTATTCTCTGTCAATTTCAAAAGAGAGGGTCCCCATGACATAATGAGGAAAGTGCTGAACTCAAACTAACTCCTGTCACATTATTATGTTCTCTTTTGGATTTATACCCAAGAGAAAAATATGAATCCTTTTATCCTGTCAATTATGGGTCAAATCCTATCTGTCTGTTCAGCAAGAATCATTTTGGCTTTAAAACCCCATGAAGATTGATATCCGATTAAACAAAGAAACCAAACCAAACCAAACCAAACCAAACACCTTTCCCAAAGGGTATTTGCATTATGTGAAATCTAAACATCCTTACTCAAGATTTGAACTTGGACTGCCAAGTCCACTCCCTATGATAATAACCATTATACCACAAGTGCCTCAATAAAAGACAATTTCAAAAGTTGCAAAAGAATTCCACTCGAAGAAAAAACATTTTATTACAACCAGTGATAAAATAAACAGTTTTTGTTATATTAAACAGGAGCAACTACTACTCTAAACTTCAATCTATATATATTCATTCTGAATTTCATGTTCACACTTTGTGTCTAGATATAGCATAGTCATCTTTGATTAAAATCTTATGTCACTGAATAAACATTTAATTCCTGAGTTCATATAAAGCAGCAAAATTTTGAATACATCAAAGAATCACATGATGAGACTGTATTTTCCTCTGGCAGTTCCACAATGAGAGGAAAATCCAACAAAGTCCTTGACCCCAAAAACGATTCTTGACCCCAGTGTCATCATTTGATGAAGGCTTTGTTAGCAGAACAGCTATTTTTTTTCACAGCATGGGTAGGAAATTATATTTATATAAATTTCTTAACTGTTATGCCAGAGATTGCAGATTAAAACAGTACTTACCTCTGTGAAGAGAAGGAACCACCATAGCTTCTTATTTCATTCACTAAAGTATGTTGATGTAATCCTCAAACAGACAGCAGCATAATTAGACCTGAAATGTGAATTTAAGATTTTAGTCCCTAATATATACAACGATACACGACAGTTTGTACTGATTCAATATTTCAAGAATCATTAATAAAGACTAATTCTGTGTGCTCCTTTAGACAAAAATGTAAAAATCATTTTCAAATTGTTTTTTGACTAATTGGATATTATCAATATAGTAATAATAAGGATTCTTATTAGTTACTTGAAACTATATAACACTGTGCAAACAAATGACTTAAATAGAAATAGTTATTTGAAACCATATATTTATTAGTATTAGATAGGAATACTTAAAACCCTTGATTTGTGTGCAAATTATTTGTATTAGATAGGAATACTTAAAACCCTTGATCTGTGTACAAATTATTAGTATTAGATAGGAATACTTAAACCCCTTGATTTGTATGCAAATTATTTGTATTAGATAGGAATACTTAAAACCCTTGATTTGTGTACAAATTATTTGTATTAGTTAGGAATACTTAAACCCCTTGATTCGTATGCAAATTATTTGTATTAGATAGGAATACTTAAAACCTTTGATTTGTGTACAAATTATTTGTATCAGTTAGGAATACTTAAAACTCTTGATTTGTGTACAAATTATTTGTATTAGATTGGAATACTTGATATCATAACTATGTGGAAGAAAAAACTCCCAAGAAACAACTACACAAAAAATGTATATATATGTTCTATCTTCACAATTATAGGCATAAAATAACCCCAGAAAGGTTGGCATTCACTTAAGATCATTTGATTTATCAATCAATCATTGTGTTTTGGGAAAGGTATGAATCCAATTATTCTCCCTCCAGCTATGGGTAAATAGTAGGACAGACTAGGTTCTTCAGCCTTGGTTAGGCAACTAGTCTATGAGAAGGAAAACTCTGAATTCAAACCTGTTAAACTCCGCTTAAAAACTGACCTTGTGTCATATCCTGCCCGAGCGGAGGGGTTGGGTAAATAGTATCATTGTGTTTTTATTAGATTTTCTGATTGTGAATGGTTTTGTTTGGTTCCTTTGTTTTAATCCAAACTATCCAATAAGTCAAATGATGATTTAGTAAATAATCTTTAGAGGTTTTAAAAGTTTCTCTTAATGAAGTTGTTTAGTCTTAAATGATAAAACAATGATTTATGGTTTGGTTTGGTTTTATGGCATATCAAACATTGTAGGTTATTTAATGCCAAATCCATTTTTATACATATAAACAATTCTGTTTAGAATAAGTATCCAGTTTAAATGTTTAAAACTGTTCTATTTCAAACAATTCAGTTTAGCATAAGTATCCAGTTTAGTTCTATTTTAGCCATAGACAGGACCCTATCGAGTGCTACCACTCTGGGCCAGAGTGGACCAGGGAGTGATTGCAATGAAGGGGTACTTTGCATTCTCCAGCATTACTGGAGTCTCACCCTCAGATTGTTTCATGTCATATCTAGGACTTTCATTGGGAGAGTCTTACCCCTCAACAGAGACACAGTCAGTATATTCTGCAGCTCCATCTGACTCGGCCAAAAACTATGATTAATTTACATTTATTGCATATTCAAGTTTATTGCTTTGATGGTATCCTTGTTTCTTTTTGTAATTCTTGTCTCCTGGAGAGGTAGGTGGAAGAGTACCTTTAAATGATTGATTGATTTAAACAGCATGTCAACCTGTTTAGTGTAATTTGATGCCTTGAGGTTAGGGAATTGTATTCATTGTACATTGATATTTACATTTTATAGGTAGATGTTTTGTAAGAGATTTTTTTTTGCACACAGTCCAATCAAATAGCAGTAATTTTTAGACAGATCTTTTTAGACACATCCATACAAAGGGATCCTAATAGATACTACTACACTGGGTCAGAGTGGACTGGGAGTAATGGAATACTCTGTACCCCAGAGCACCAGAACAAGAGGGTATCAGAAATATTTTAGTGTCATAACCAGGACATCCCTCTGCAGAAGATACAGCATATTCTAAGCTCCCTCCGACCGAGTGGTCACATATATTAAGTACCTACCTCTTCTTATAGAAGTAATCACCATAACCGATTTCATATATAATTCTGGAATTTAAAACAATACACTTGTATGATATTAAACTCAGCTTAGTAAATATTACAAGTACAAAAAATTAGACCATTTATTTTTCGTTTTTCTTTTACAGAAAGGCATAAGTGAAATCCAAGTTTATTCATGCAACAATTAATTAGCAAAAATTAAAATTATTGAAATCTACTTGTAATAAGGTGTTTCAGATTCCTTATTCACTTGACAAAAAGAATAATTATATCTGAGCCTTTTATTAATTAGCAAAGTGCTTGTCAAAAATGACAGGGTTATTTACATATTGATCAGCACTTTTAATTTTACTTATTACTAATTGATTCAAATTAACATTCTGCAATATTTATTTAGTTTTTGATAACATTCTTTTAAAAAATCAATACAACCACTGCTTTCCTTTTGACCAATTTGCATGTAATGTTTAACTACATCTTGATGACAGTATATGGCACACATTTTAATATATATAGCAATTGATCCTTGTTATAACTGTAATAAAACATTGGATTACTCCAACTCTCCCGTTTTGGTAAAATAGGGGAAATGCTACAGTAGGTCTGGAGTCCAAGATCAAGCTTGAAATTCTGCTTGGTTTTAAAATTAAAAAAAACAATGTGGCACGATAATGAGCATTCATGCGTGTATATATATATATATATATACATATACATGGATTTGTATGTGTGGGTCTCTGTGTGTGTTCGTGGATGAGTGGTCAAGGAAGGGATCTTATCTTCGGCGTCTTTGAAATGGCACCTGAGTGTCCAGAAGTGCTAGCATGTTGCCACAATAAAAATCTTCAACTGTAGTTCCTCTTTGTTAGAGCAGCTTAGAACTTTTTGAACGATCCTTGTATATAGTTTTCAGTTGTTGTCTTATATGCTTTTCACTAAGAAATATCTCCAAAGGGTGATGAATCTAGAAGGAAAGGAATTCCCTGTGGTGCGGTGGCTAACTTGCTGAGCTGTAACTTTGTAGTTAGCAAGTTCAAACTCCAGTGGTGCTACGACATTCATTTTTAGACAAAAACCTTAGTAAGGTATCCCCTTTTTCCTACCAGTTATGGGTTTCATAGTGGCACAAATGTTCTCTGACAAGGATGTCTTTGGCATTAAGTAATCTATGAAAGTTGATATGCCATTAAACAAAGAAACCAAACCAACAAGGAAAGAGTACCCAAGGTATAGTGGCTAATGTGCTCGACCGTAATTGTGGTATAGCCACATACAACTACATATATACATATACACTGATAATGAACGACTTCAACAAACGAACGAATACACTTCTTCATAAAATATAAATCTCTCACACTTTATTCTCGAAAAGGTGATGTTTGTTATGTGTGAGAGATGAGTTGGAGACGGGGACAGACTGCTATATTGACCCAAGTTCTTCTTTGACCATAGCAGCACTTCTTCTGCATCTTGGCTTGGGTTGCTCAACCAGGAGTCACTAAGGGCCTAAAGCCCTCTGTCTGCAGCTGGTTCTCATTTGGGCATTTTGTCTCCAACTGACTCGAACCGTCTGGGCACCTGGTTATATTATTGTCTAACGCCCACCTGATTCCGTTGTTCTTATTTATACAGGTGCATCTCTTGATTGACGGCTTGGTCGATGGTCAATATATAACATAATATCATAGTTAGCAAGTTCTCATTCCAGTTATGTCACTGTGTTCTATTTCAGACTAATATCTATGGATAGTTGCATTTGATCGCATGTCAACTCTTGTGAATTATTGTAGATTTGGTACTTGATTTGCTAATCCATTTTCTCATCTGCAATGCTGGACATCAAGAGTCTCCCAAAAACAACTAGCCCCTCTCTCACTGTTTGTCAAATTTGCATGCACCATTTTTTGTCCGCTCGGTTGCTTGAAACTCAGTCTGTCAATTTCTGCCCTCATACATCTGGGTACTTGAACTAAATCAGTTGTCCCAGAGGATGCGTATGTTGTCTTTTCTGTAACTTTAAGGATGTGTTCAATCTTGGCAGGCTAGACACAACCGAGTTATCTAACAGTTATTAATGCCAAATACTGTCACATTAATAATTTACAAATAAATAGTTTGGAGACAACATTATTCTTAAATGAGTCAGAGCACATTTATTTGCACACAGTTAAATGGTTCCAAATACTTCTATTTAATACTAATAATTCAATTTAACATCAGTCATTTATTTGCAAACTGTTAAATGGTTTCGAGTATAGTAAATGATTAAACAGTTCTATTTGACACAGAAATGGGACCCTAACAGGTACTCCAAGTCAGAATGGACCTTGGAGCAATGGCAATGAGAAGGTACACCAAATTCTCCAAAGATTCTGGGCTGGAACCTCATCATCAGATGGTTTAGTGTCATATCCAGGACAATCATTAGGGGAGACTTACCCCACTGTGGAGATGCAGTCATTATAGTCTACAGCCTCAGCAAATTGTGGTGGATTAATATCATCAGGAAAGATATAAACCTCCTTATCCTTATTTAAGGAGGTGCCCGTGGTGTAATCGTTATCGTTGTAGGAAATGGACACGGCGACACGAGTTCAAATCCTGGACGAGACTGATAACATTTCACATAGCACTAATACCCTTGGGGAAGGTATGAATCCAATTATTCTCCCTCCAGCTATGGGTAAATAGTAGGGCAGACTTGGTTCTTCAGCCTTGGTGAGGCAACTAGTCTATGAGAAGGAAAACTCTGAATTCAAACCTGTTAAACTCCGCTTAAAAATTTACCTTGTGTCATATCCTGCCCGAGCGGAGGGGTTGGGTAAATATGATAAACCACCTTATCCCCCAAACTATGGGTTAAATAAACCATTACTATTCTTCAACAAGTCTAATATTACGGACGGGCGCCGTCATTAAATTGCAGCGGTCTTAAGGTTAAAGAACATTCGAGCACATCAGCTGTCATCCGTCATTGGGTACAAAGGTCTGATGATCAAAAATGTCATGAACCTTGCTCGTGCAGGCAGAGTGACCAGTAGAGAAAAAGCGTGATTTTAATATAATCATGCGTGAACTTTCACGTGTTGCACTACTGTTCCACTGGTGAGCATTGAACCTTCGAATTGATTCCATCAAATCGTTATATAAGAAAATCAAGTAGCAAGATTTTGGCAGTTCAAGACAGGTTTTCAAACAGGTTTCAGCAGAGGCGCATGCCGCACGACACATGTCATAACCTAGCCTATCATAGCAATCTGACTGATATGATAAATATCAACAGGCCAACGATAACAACGCCGCCATCATCGCCAAGAAGAGGAAGGTGAACCTTATCTACAAATGCTAGCTGAGGTGCATGGCGGGGAAGAGTGATAAAGAAAGAAGGCATTTGATAGCGACAAAAAACAGAGAAGGTAAGGAAGAACACTATTGAACAAACTTTTTAACAGTCTGCTAAAATTCCCAAAAATAAAACGACTACTATTTTCTTCCTTGAGATTCAAGTTTCGAGTGTTTCTTTTCTGCGAATTCATTTCTTTTTGTCAGACACAATGTTTTAATTTTTTGGTCCTATACTACACAAGGAGTGCTTAAGAAATAAATAACCCATGAGGGTTGATATGCCATTAAACAAAGAAACTAAACAACTGTTCAACGGAAATATACAAATAGGATTAAAGTATAGCATTAGACATGTTTGTTACCCCTACACCAAATCAAGAAATTTGGACAACCCCAACATGAGTAACAGTAGGCTTCTCAGGAATTTCTGGCAACAGTCTCACTCTCCATCCTTCTGTGATAACGATTACCAAGATAAAGTCTGTGATGCTTTCGTGACTTAGAAGATGCTGAAGAAACTTGTTTGAAGCTATGAGACAATGGCAAGAATTGGTTTCCTTTTACAGAGTTTCATTTGAAAACATTTTTGTTAGGAATCTATCAACAATTTCTCCCTGAATAATCATCATTATGCACTGATGTGTGCGGTCAAGTGTACACATCTTAGCAGTTATAATAACACAACAACATATGAAAATAACAACCAAAATGAGGGCACTAAATACATCGGTTGGAGTTTTGTTTAATGGCATATCAACCTCTGTGGGTCATTTAATGCCAGAAGGGTTAAATTGGTTTTGCTTTTTGTGCATGTTTTATGTTTTAGGGTATGAGTTTTAGTTATGTTTTATTATATTTGACTTGATTTTGATGAAGACGTTGGTTTCTTTTAGAAAGCATAAGATTTGCTCTGTAAATACATCAGTGTAAAATAAACAATCAAATACATTTATATATATATATATATATATATATATATACACAAACTATACATATGTATACACTCTCTCACTCTCTCTCTCTCTCTATATATATATATCTATAAACTATATATATACAGGGTGTGGAAGCAAAATTAGGAATATTCTAGTATAATAATAAAGGACTATTATAAATTTAATTTTAAAAAAGAAAACACAAAAAACAACGAAATAAGAAGAAAGACACAAAACAGTAAATTTACTCAATATGGCCACACTTTTTTTTTTTCAACTATTGTATAAACACACCTTTGACACAATTTGCATGCCTTCAAAATAAATTCTTCAGACATTTTATCCCATTCCTCCTCAATAACAGTCTTAAGCGACCCGATATTTGGATGGGAAGTTGCATTTGTTTTGTTTTCCTAAAATGTTCCATATAGCATAATCAAGACGGTTAAAGTCTCGGCTTTAACATAAAGAAACTCCAATTATTTTGTCAATTTTTTTTTGGTTTGGTTTCAGCATTAAGCAAATCATAAATTTTCTGTCGTTTCTTTTCTTGCTTACTCATATTGGGCTGAATTTCATTGAAGGAGTGCTTGAATAATACAGCTAATCATGAAAATTTAGATTTATTGGGTATTTTTCAAAAATTGGATGAACTAGACTACAAAATTATCAAATATTTTGCTTCCGCACCCTTATACAAACACACTATATAAACACATATACAGACATATACTAGATGCATATATACATACACACACACTAGATGTATATATACATATATACACACACACACACACACACAGACACATACTATATATATATATATATATATATATGCACACACATACTATATATATATATGCATGTACATACTATATATATATATATATATATATATGCACGCACATACTATATATATATATATATATATATGCACACACATACTATGTATATATATATATATATATATATGCACACACATACTATATATATGTATATATATGCACAAACATACTATATATATATATATATATATATATGCACACACATACTATATATATATATATATATATATATGCACACACATACTATATATATATATATATATGCATACACATACCATATATATATATATATATGCAAACACATACGATATATATATATATATATATACACACACACACACAGTATATGTATATATACATTTATATATATATGTACAAAAATACATACACACACACTATATATATATATATATATATATACATATGCACAAACACATACTACATGTTTATGCATGCTTATATCTTTATATATATATATATATCTGTGAAACTCTGATTAAAAATATATATAATTTGGTGACTGTAGTCAAGGGTGACCTGAAGACTCCCTTTCCAATAGCTACTAGTTTGGTTAAAAAGGATGGTCTATCTGAGTCAAAGTTTTTGCAAAAGAGCCACAACCTTCTGTATCACAACAACCAGAGTTTGTAAATTGCAATGTTGGAGATTTACACCAAATGAAAGGTAAAATGAATCAGACCAGCTACCATAGTATACTCTAGCATCATGTAATTCCATCTGGAACACCGCTTTTGGGTCAAGGATTTCTATTCATAGAAGATAATTACCCAAAGCATATAAGTAAACTTTGCCAGAGGTACATTAAAGGCAAAGAAGAATAGTACATCCTTTAATTGATGTCTTAGTTGATGCAATCAGTGAACTTAAATCCCTCTGAACTGGTATGGGATGAACTAGACCGAAAAGTCAGAGCTAAACAACCCACAAGTGCAGCTCACCTCTGGCAATTCTTGCAAGAAAGTGGGGCAGAACTGTTTTCAGTCTACCTCAAGTCTTTCGTGGAAAGAATGTTGAGAATCTGTGAAGCAGTGATAACAACCAAAAGGGGTCATTTTCATGAATCAAGAGTTTAAGAAGTTCTTGGTGTTTTTTAAAATTTAATTTGTACTTAATGTTACTCAGGAAAATTTCTATTTAGAATAATAAATAAAATCATTGTGGTGGTTAACTTATTTCACAAAAAATAACATTTTTATGAAGAGAAATAAATATTTTTCAGAGTGGCTAAATATTTTTGACTGGTAGTATATATGTATATACACATTTATACTGACAATACGTCGATATATATACATATAATATAAATATACACATCATATATATATATATATATATATATACACAAACACTATATATATATATATATATGATAGAAATATGATCTAGATCATTTTATCATTGCTTTTAATAGAAAAACTCAGAAAAAAGTTTCAGTTTGAAAAAGTTCTTTGGAATAAAAAGAATTTGGAACATTGGATAAATCAAATATTTAAATCCAATTTAGATGCATGATATTTTGTTTTTTTTATTCCAAAGAACTTTTTCAAACCGTGTATATATATATATATAATATCCATACACACACTATATATATATATATATAGATATATATATATACACATAAACATACACTATATATATATAAACATACACTATATATATATATATATATATACACTATATATATATATAAACATACACTATATATATATATATAGTATATATATATATATATATATATATATAAACATACACTATATATATATATATATATAAACATTCACTATATATATATATATATATATATATATACATAAACATACACTATATATATATGTACATAAACATACACTATATATATATATATATATATATATATATATATAAAAACATACACTATATATATTTATATATATACATAAACATACACTATATATATATATATATATATATATATATATACATACACTATATATATATATATATATATATACATAAACATACCTACTATATATATATACATAAACATACACTATATATATATAACATAAACATACACTATATATATATACATAAACATACACTATATATATATACATAAACATACACTATATATATATATATATATATAATATACATAAACATACACTATATATATATATATATGTATATATATATAGATATATATAAATATACACTATATATATATAAATATGTTTGTTGTAGGTCCAAAGAAAGAATTAAAATATATTTTGAAATTGGTAGGTCCACGAAGAAATTTGTATTTTTTTAAATTCATTTATTTTATATTGTTCTCATACGTGTTATATATGTGTATGTTTCCAGTTTGTTGCTTTCGTCAAAGTACATACATGTTATATGTGTATGTTTCCAGCTCGTTGCTTTCATCAGAGAACATATGTGGCACAAGGCCTTGTTAATGGGGTACTCAATGAGCTGAGAACTCACCCTTGTTTGCAGTTTGAATGTTTTTCAATTGGTTAGGATGGGTTTTATATAGGAGTTATTCTCCCTTTTTCTTAGAGTGTGTTTACTTTATTCTGCTTTACCCCCTCTTTGATATTTGATATGTTAACCATTGTGCGTGTGGTTTTGGGTTTCACTAACAAGTCATTTTTCTTCTTTCTGTGTGTGAGTGTGTGTCTTGGGAATTTTTTGAGTAGGCAGCTGTGTGATTTTAAAATTACTAGTAGCTCTTTCCCTTTTTTTCCTGTGTATAAGTATACATATGTCTATGCATGCTTGTGTGTGTGCGTGTGTGTATATATATATATATATACATGTGTGTGTGTTTCCAGAACATGTCTAGCATAAGGTCTTGTTAATGGGTATTCATTGAGGTTTTAATTTGCTTGTTTTGTAGTTTAAATGGTTTTTCATTACTTATGTTTTTTTTGTATATATATATATATATATATATATATATAGATAATACTTAGTCCAGTTAAACCGGAGTTAGGAGTAATTCCATCAGGACAAGAAATTATTCGTGAATGAATATTTAAATCTTCCTGGTAAAGAGCTCAATGTACCAATTATACAGAGCAATAATTTCTTTAAGAAAAAACAACGAAACCAATCACAAAGGATTATAAATTTATTTCCATCCTGTTACGCATTTTTGAAATTTTCAAAAACACGAAAAAAAATTAACAGGACTTCATCAGATCAATTAGATAAAAAAAAGTTTGTTTTTTTTTTATCTAATTGATCTGATGAAGTCCTGTTAATTTTTTTTCGTGTTTTTGAAAATTTCAAAAATGCGTAACAGGATGGAAATAAATTTATAATCCTTTGTGATTGGTTTCGTTGTTTTTTCTTAAAGAAATATATATATAGATATATATGTTTATTTCCGTTGTGTGTGTGTACAATTCATGTTTTATTTAACTTTAGTTTAAATTTATCTATAAAATTTCTTTCCTTTATTTGTAGTAGTGTGTAGTCATTGTTGTGATAAATGGGTATGATTTTAAATTTACCTCTGCTACATTGGTATAGGTGCTTCGAAACATTTAAATTTCTGTTTTCTTCTATTTTGATATTACTCGTGTGTAGTGATACTATTTACCAACCCCTCCGCTCGGGCAGGATATGACACAAGGTCAGTTTTTAAGCGGAGTTTAACAGGTTTGAATTCAGAGTTTTCCTTCTCCTAGACTAGTTTCCTAACCAAGGCTGAAGAACCTAGTCTGTCCTACTATTTACCCATAGCTGGAGGGAGAATAATTGGATTCATACCTTTCCCAAGGGTATTAGTGCTATGTGAAATGCAATCAGTCTCGTCCAGGATTTGAACTCGTGTCGCCGTGTCCAACTCGTGTGTAGTGATGTCCTTGTATTAAGTGCCTGTGTTGACCCTATATATATTTCTTTGCATTTGCTACATTCAATGATGTAGATTACGTTTTTTGAGATGCGGTTTAAGTTTTTATTAATTTTGAATTTGGTTTCCGGGTTTTTAAAGGTATAGGATTTACCTTGTATAATAATATCACATATTTTGAATCAGTACACAGTTTAGTTTTATTTGACCCATAGATAGGACACTATTAGGTGCTACCACTCCAGGCCAGAGTGGGTCTGGGAGCAATGGCAATGAATGGGCACTCCACATTTCTCAAAGTTCCAGCATTATTGAAATCTCACCATTAGATTGTTTAGCGTCATATAACCAGGACACTCATTGGAAGGTGGTTCTTACCTCTCTGCAGAAAAGCAGTCGGTGTATTTTACAACCCCAGCTGACTGGGCAATGCAGTTTCATGGTTACACTTATATCATTTGTGATTGAATACTTTGTCAGTAATTTTATTTGGAAATGAGTTAGAACTGATTTGTTTGCACAAAAATATGGGACTGTTATATATTGACCCTCGACTGAGGTGTCAATCAAGAGACGCACCTGTGTGAATAAGTGGAAGAACAGCAGAAGCAAGTGAGCGTGAGACAACAATATAACCAGGGTGGTTCGAGTCAGTCGGAGGTAGGATACCAGCGGGAGAATCAGATTGCAGACTGAGGGCTTGTGGCCCTCAGTGACCCACGGTTGAGCAACCCCAAGCCAAGATGCGAAAGAAATGCTGCTATGGTCAGAAGAACTTTGGGGTCAATACAGCAGTCTGTCCCTGTCTCCAGCTGATCTCTCACACACAACCAACATCACCCTTTCAAGAATAAAGTGTGAGAGATTATATTTTTATAAAGACGTATATTTGTTTGTTCATTGAAGTTCGTATATTATGTTTGATTATGTTTCCGCATATATTTGTGTATGTATGTGGCTATATTAGTTCTTAGTATTTATAGTGTAATTCTATTATTTTTACTCAGTTAAATGGTTTCATTTATATTTCTATCAAATATTTGTAAGCGCACAGTGAAGTGGTTTCAAGTATTGCTACTTAACACTAATTATTCCTTTGAACACTACTCATTCATTTGTTTTTACACAGTTAGATGGTTTCCATTATTGCCATCTAACAATATTTCTATTTAATATTAATCATTTTTTTGCAAACAAATGTTTTCAAGTATTGCTATATAATAGTAATCATTCTGTTTTACACACTGGTAAACAGTTACAAGTGCTCCACATTAATAATCTTATTTGCACATAGTTAAATGCTCTTAAGTATTGTTATGTATCACTAACAATTTGATTTAAGTCATTTTTTTACACAGTTAAATGGTCAAAGGGTTCTATTTCTAACAATTTGACTTAATATGTCAATTGTTTGTACACAGTTTAAATGGTCAAACAATTCTATTTGACCCATAGATAGGACCCTATCAGGTGCTACCACTCCAGGCCAGAGTGGACATGGGAGCAATGGCAATAAAGAGGTACTCCATATTCTCCAAAGCTCCAAGAAAGAGACTCATTATCAGATAGTTTAGTGTCATATTCAGGACACCGGGAGGTGCCCGTGGTGTAATGGTTATCGTCACAGGAAATGGACACGGTGATACGAGTTCAAATCTTGGACGAGACTGATTGCATTTCACATAGCACTAATACCCTTGGGAAAGGTATGAATTCAATTATTCTCCCTCCAGCTATGGGTAAATAGTAGGGCAGACTAGGTTCTTCAGCCTTGGTGAGGCAAATAGTCTAGGAGAAGGAAAACTCTGAATTCAAACCTGTTAAAATCCGCTTAAAAATTGACCTTGTGTCATATCCTGCCCGAGTGGAGGGTTTGGTAAATATGATATTCAGGACACTGGTCAGAGGTCAGGGTCTTACCCCTCTGCAGAGATGTAGTTGGTGTATTCTATAGCTCCATATATATATATATATATATATATATATGTGTGAGTGTGCATGTGTAGTGTTCCAATGAATAATTATTAAATAATCTTATCTATTTTGCATGTCAAACAGGGTTTCCATAGTGGATTACACTATGGAAACCCAGAAACCCAGTCTCCATCTCTTCTCACTTTTAATTTTTGAGAGAGAGGTTTTCCCTGAAACCTGCCAGGCAAAAACCACATAACTGTCTTAGCTCTATTCTGATCAAGTATAT
>OY757915.1:109917557-110025057 GCA_963585895.1 Sepioteuthis lessoniana
TCAAATCTTGGACGAGACTGATTGCATTTCACATAGCACTAATACCCTTGGGCTAACTGGGTTCTTTAGCCTTGGGGAGGCAACTAGTCTAGGAGAAGGAAAACTCTGAATTCAAACCTGTTAAACGCCACTTAAAAATTGACCTTGTGTCATATCCTGCCCGAGCAGAGGGGTTGGTAAATATGATATAGGAAACTTTTTTATGTATACAGATCTAACAATAGACATTCAAAAATCAATAGTGAAAGTTGCCAATTAATTTTGATAATTTTTAAGCCTAAAACAAAAAAGTATCAAAACAGTTGAAATAGATATGCAAATTGATTTTTAAAGAATATTTTATACCTGAATTTATTTTAAGGATATTTTTGATAATACTACATTTGTCTAGGTAAAATTTTGTCAGTTGTTAAGTATTAATCATCATCATCATTATCTAGTTGAGCTAATGGCACAAAGTCTCTTGATTCTCTCTCATCATCCGTTTCCATCATCCATCACTCCTGACAGGTCCTCAAGACTACATTCAGTGTCTGTACCGAGCTAATGTATGCAAGTCTCTAATGTGACCATAAGTGGGAGTCCATAGGAGAACACTGATCGAGTCCATCCATACTTCTACAACAGTGCCCAGCATGTCTAATTTGGACGGCTCGTAAGATGGGAGGCAAGTGCCCATACAGCAGCTGTTTTATGAGGTACTGTTTCCAGGATTTGTTCAAAACAGCATGTTGCATTAAATATTCTTATTTAGTTCCCCTTGTGTATTTTAATTCCTAACTTTGATATCAATCAGGGTGTTTTTACAACAACAACACTGGATGGTTGTTTTAGATTGGTGAGCCAAAGTACTGATGTTATTGGGTGGGGTTTGGTTACCCTTAATGCTGACATAGTGTTAGATTCTTTATTCTTTGGGGTATACAGAAAACATACAACATGGATATTATTCATATATAAATGAAATGTTTTTGCAAGAATAGTGGAATAGGGTTTCATTTTTATCTGTGATTCTCACATTGACTTAAAACCAAAATAAAAAAAAACCTGTTAGTATTTTTAAGTACTGCTGTGGCACCCATGAATAATGGTAAAGATGCTTTGTTCTGAAATAATACCTGACCCTTGGGTTATCGTATTCTTCTCATGAAAGATTTATTTTGGCATAGCTGCTTTCACACCAGCATGTGCATCAAATTATATATATATATATATATATATACATACATGGTGCATTTAATAAGTTTCCAGACTTTTTCGGATGGGCACTTTTATTGATAGTTCACACATTAAACTCTAGTCTCCTTCGAAGTAATCTCCTCCAGCTGCAATGCACTTGTTTCACCATTCCAACAACTTCTGGAAGGCCCCATGGAAGTCCTCTGTCTATGACAATTTTAAATACTCATATGAAAAAAAGTCTGGAAACTTATCGTATGCACCTTGTGTATATATATATATATATATATAGAGAGAGAGAGAGATATGCACAAAATATGTTCAAAAGTCTAGATTGCTGTCTAGATGGCTTGACATCATTTTATTATTGTGCACATCTTTATTTAAATCTTAAGTTTAAAATTACTTTTTACTTTATATGTGTTTTTTTTCATTTTCTTTGTTTAGTGGCATATCAACCTTCATAGGTTATTTAATGCCAAAGTCATCATTGTATAATGCAAAAGTGTGTGTCAGGGGGGAGAGATAAGGGAGTAGAAACCTTTCCTTATGGTATTAGTCCCAATAATTGATAATACACAGAAGATTAGCAAGTGTAGATTATGATGTGATGATTGAGATGAAATATATAAAACAGTTAATCATATTAAAAGTGAATACAGGGAACTCAGACATGAGGATTATAAGAGCAAGCATGACTGGTTAGGAAAGGTGATCCTCTAGGATTGGTGCAAGAAACTCAAATTTTAGCAAATGGACAAATTGTATATGCACAAACCAGAATCTGTCCTAGAAAATGAGATGCAGAAAATCCTCTCTTGGATATAAAAACAGATCACCAGATCCAAACCAGAAGACAAGACCAAAAATTAATTCACAAAAAGTAAAAACTGGTAGATTTTACCATTCCAGCAGATCATAGAATGAATATAAAAGAAAGGAAAAAGATTGACTAATACCTGGATCTTGCTAGAAAGTCAAAAATTCCATGGAACATATAAGTGATGGTTATATCTGTCGTATTTGGTGCACTTAGACTGGTCTCCAAGAGCTTGGGAAATAGAAGGGAATTGGAGATCAGAGGAAGAATTGAGACTATTCAAACCACAGCATTGTTGAAATCAGTTTGAATACTTTAGAGTCCTGAAGAGCTAGAAGACTTGCTATCACTCAAACTTCTTTGGAAAACCACCAATTAAATTGGTGTGAAAAATACACTAGGAATAAAATGATAATTCCAAAAATAATAATAAGAAAACTTGATATCTAATAGATTTGAACAAAACACAAAGTATGCTGAAAACACAAATAATACCTTGATCTTGCCCGAGAGTTGAAACATTGAAGGTAATGCTAATAGCAATTTGCTAGGATACTTAAAAGAGTCCTAAAAATATGATGATTTGTAGGTCGGTTGGTTATATATTATAACATATCAACCCTTGTGGGCTATTTAATGCCAAATCTTGTTTATGTACACACAAACATATATAATTTGTAAGTGAACAGTTTATAGGTAATACTATGTTTGCACACAGTTAAATGGTTTCAAGTATTGCTATCTAACACTAATAGTTCTTTTTAATATTAATTATTTGTTTGCACACAGTTAAATAGTTTGAAGTATAGTAAATGATTGAATAGTTCAATTTGATCCCTAACAGATAATACTACTCTAGGACAGAGTGGACCTGGGAGTAATTACAATGAAGGGGTAATCCACATTCTTTAAAGCTCCAGGACTGGAGCTTCACTATCAGGTTGTTCTGTATCATACTCAGGTTTTACTTCTCGGCAGACATGCTGCCCGTGTATTTTATAGCTCCCAATAAACAGGGCTCCTGAAGATCTGCGAAGACTTACTGTCACCCAGACTTAGTGAAAAACCACCAGTTTGAACTGATGGGAAAACTCACTTAAAGAAAGTGTGTGTATGAGACGACAAAACGTTATTCAACCAACCAAGACTGACCGCTCCCTTTCGAGGTTGACAATAGAGATGAGAAAAATTCTCTCGCCCCTGCCACTCTTCCTGGACACAGGAGACTAGAGATTTTAAGTAAGTCGGCCTGGACTTCTTCCTAATAACATTTATTACTGGTAATAAATGATATTTTCGCTTCTCCTACTGCTTCAGCTTCTCGTATTTTAGCAAGTCCCTTTAACATATGCATTATTGCAGATAAAAATAAATGAATAAAGATGAAGGAGTGATACAGAATGAAGATATACACAGCAGACTGGAGACATTGAAGGGTTAGGGTGGGCGTAAATTGAGTAGCAGTTGTCTTGACTGACCTCTCTGACTACCTAGCAGGAGACGAAAAGTGATATCAGACAGAAAGAGGACAGAGAATTATTTATTACTCCGTCTAAAATTTCACTTCCACCCGATCTACTGCCACTGATAAATAGAGCATTTCCTTTTTCGCATCTTTGCAGCAAATAGTTCTTCTTAATTATCCGATCTTAACACTGACATTTCAAGAAGAAGCAGAAGAAAAAGGAGGAGAAATCAGAATTGCAGTTGGTTGAAATAATTGATTGATTTTTCCGATTTCCTACCAATTCAGAATTGACAAGAAGTCATTTTATCGTATGGAGAAGGGGAGGGCTCACACAAATTAAGACTTCCTATGTAGCGATTGCAAAAGATGCTTGGTCACCTCAGCATTATCCTTTGAAAGCACCTTTGGCACCAAGCAGTAAACTCAGCCCTGAACTTTTTAGACAAGAGGGCAGTCGATGCTTGAGGGAAAGCTTCCTAGGGCCGTGAGATTAACTTGAAATCAGCCACCCAGTGTGAAAACCGGGTAAATTTAGCATCATAGATGGTCACAAGAAAAACTTAAGTGAAAAAATGATGTTAAAATCAAATTAGTAGAGGTTTATTAAAGTTATTTTAAGGTTATTGAATGCAATATTAAAAGTAAGGTTCTTAACTATTATGGTACCAACAAGACCCATGGAAATTTCATGGAATAAATCACTAGTGTACTTGTTGATTGGGAAGTTCTTTAGCTGAGTCCTCACTTTTCAAGGACCAATATTAGCATTAGTATCTGTGATATATTAACACTGAACAAAACAAGAAAAAAACCCCCAAAACTGTCATGCATCCAAAATCAATTAGTTGATGGTTGGATTTTATAGCATATCGACCCATGTAGGTTATTTAAGGCCAAATCTTGTTTATATATATATATATATATATATTAAATATATAGGATTTGTAAAGAAATAGTTAATAGCTAAAATTTTAAACAAGCCAGAGCTCATTTGTTTGTGTGCAGTTAAATTGTTTCAAGTATTGCTTTGTAACACTAATAATTCTATTCAACATCCGTTATTTATCTGTATACAGTTAAATGGTTAAACAGTTCCATTAGACCAAGAAATGGGATCAGAGTGAATCTGAGAGTAATGACAAAGAGGTACTCCACATTCCCCAAGTCCCAGACCTGCAGCCTCACTATCAGATAGTTAAGTTTGATGGGTGGGTTGGTGGGTAGCGAGTCTAACCTCTCTGCAGAGGTACAGCCAGTATATTCTACAGCTCTATCTGATTATATTCAGGAAGTTTTTATGTTTTGGGGCAGTGGATTTTTGTTTTTGCAGTTCTGTAAATTTGTTTCTTTGAGAAATTGAGATATATAGATAGGTATATAGAGAGAAAGTTATGAAGATATTAAGATAGACTGATGAAATAGATGAGAAGAGGTTATGATCAATAGTAGACATATAGATACATCAATGGTAATATGTCGAGGGTGACCCAAAGGCTTCCTTTTCAATAGCTACTACACCAAGGAGTAGGGGAGGACGCTATACCTTTCCCTGGATAGCTCCACTTTACTCTTGAAACGTACCTTATAATGCTAAGTTTTAATCAAGGAAGCATCAAGTACCATTTTTTGAGTCTTTGGTATGAGTTGACCTGGGATTGAACCCTAGTCTCCTGGACCATTGGCGAACACTCTACTCATTAGACCCATGACCTGGTTAATGGTGATATAGATAGAGGGAAAGTTAACATAGATAGACAGAAATATAAATAGATAGCAAACCATTGATAATATGTTTAATCAATTGAGGAGGTGCCTGTGGTGTAATGGTTATTGTCGTTGGAAATGGACATGACGACACGAGTTCAAATCCCGGACGAGACTGATTGCATTTCACATAGCGCTAATACCCTTGGGAAAGGGTATGAATCCAATTATTCTCGCTCCAGCTATGGATAAATAGTTGGGCAGACTGGATTCTTCAGCCTTGGTGAGGCAACTTTAGAGGAATACTCTAAATTCAAACCTGTTAAAACTCCGCTTAAAAATTGACCTTGTGTCATATCCTGCCCGAGTGGAGGGGTCGGTAAATATGATAATGTGTTTAATTTTCACTGGATGCCTCATCCAACCACTAATGTGACATACTAACTTCATCAAAGAAAAGGACAACTTACTGAATAAAGCAATTTCCAGTCCAATTTGTTGTTGAATAAGTTTCTCAGATTTGACTTCATGCTGAATATTTTATTACTTATTTATTCAAATGCTTTGTGGGTTTTAAGGTCGGGTCTTATAGTAAACCAACCCTTGTAGGCTATTTAATGTCGAATCCTGTTTAAACATATGTAGGGATTTAGGAATTAACAATAAAACTCCCGACTAGATGTTGACTCGTCGACTGCCACATACAAAATGTATAAACGCGTCGCTACGCATCGGCTCCATGCACCCATCCAGTTAGAAATCAGAAAAAAAGAAAAATAAGAAAAATCAAAGTAGCCAATGGGAAGCGGTCGCACCAAAAATGAGAAGGATTGTGGAGTGACAGGTTTGGAGCCGGTGGGGAGAGATAAAAACTCTGGATTTCTGTGAACCGTGTCAGTAAGGACAAAAGAGACCCAAGGAAGCACATAGATACTGTGATCAAGCGAGAAGTAATGTCCGCCCTCGAGTTAAGAGCTGAAACTACTTTTCTGCTAGTTCCACTACCTGACCATAAAAGAAAGATAAGAAAAAAGGAATAAGTACTCTTTAAAAACATTTTCCTCCTTTCCCCCTTTTTCCTAATATCTGACTTTCCACCACTTTGAAAATTTACTACTTGTAAAAGGGAACTTCTGAACATTCAAATCCAAGTTGATGCTTTATTGTTTTATAAAAATTGTTTAAATTTTAGATGTTCCTTGTTTGTCTTGTTTTAAATGAAGTTTTCCTCATTGTATGTTGTAACACTCCAAACCCAACCAAAAAGGCCATACATATATTAGATATATATGATTTGTGGGTATCAATCTTAAATAAGCCAGATGTCATTTGTTTGCACACAGTTATATAGTTTCAAGTATTGCTATTTCATGTGAATAATTCTGCTTAATATCAATTATTTATTTTATGCAGTTAAATAGTTTTAGGTATTGCAATTTAACATAAACAATTTCACATCTGTTACTTGTTTGCATATAGTTAAATGGTTAAACAGTTCCATAAGATGCATAGATGAAAGTCAAACTGGTACTACCACTCCAAGTCAGAGTGGACTTTGGAGTAATGGCTATGGTGGTAAGATTCTCCATAGTGTAATGGCTAAAGGGCTGGACTGTGGTCTTAAAGTGAGCATCTGATCAGGTTTAGTGCCAAATTCAAGACATTCATTGGCAGGGTCTTACCCCTCCACAGAAATGAAGTCGGCGTATTCTAAAACTCCAGCTGACTGGGCTGGAATGCTTAGTCATAGAGGAGATATTTCAGTCAAGTCCTCACCCTCGAAAGACCAATATTTACATTTTTATATCTGCGATTAACAAACACAGAACAGAATAGAATAAACTCAATTACACATTCCCAAATATTTAATATTTTACTTGTCCAATATGCATACAGATGGCATTACAAAGAAAGAATACATAAACATGTCCCATGATAGGATTATACATATATTGTCTCATGAATGAGGAGTTTGTGGAAGGGATACAAAATGGGAAAAAGGCTTACTTGAACTCCAGTTGAGCTATTCCATTCAGTTTCAAACACCTGGAGGAAAGGTATCAACACCCTTACTTCCCTAAACTATGAGTTAAAAAGTGCTACTTCTGTTCTTCTATAAGGATGACTTTTGGTATTAAATAACCCTTGAAGGTATGTATGCCATTAAACAAAGAAACCAAATTGAAATGTATTTTGTGTTTCATAAAATCATTTTTCCACTTTCACTTATAAAATGCTATTCTTCAAAATGCATTTAGTTTCTTTCTGGTTTTTATGTTGTTCTTCACTGACAACATTATTTATTCATTGGTAATCACTGACATTTCTTGAGGATATATCTTTATTAGTTATGACCAGAGTATAATATTTGTGTGGGAGTTAGAATACTGATAATACAACATTTATTATGTGGAAACTGTGTATATATTGATCTGTATATATGATACGAGGTTTATTAAATAAGTTTCCAGACTTTTTTCGTATGGGCACTTTTATTGATAGTACACACATGAAACTCTAGTCCCCTTCGAAGTAATCTCCTCCGGCTACAAGGCACTTGCTGTACTGTTCCAACAACTTCTGGAAGGCCCCATGGAAGTCCTCTTGAGTGAGCATGTCAATGACCTTCGTCACAGCCTCTTTCATCTCCTCAATTGTCTCATAATGACGACAGCCTTTGAGTTTAGGGAATAAGCAAAAGTCACAGGGAGCAAAGTCTGGAAATAGGGAGGCTGAGGAACTGTCCTGATGCCCATCTTGGTCAAATAGTCGGTAACAAGGATGGAGTTATGGACCAGTGTATTGTCCTGGTGGAAATGCCACTGATCCGATTTGAAGAGTGCTGGCCTCCTCCGACAGAATCTCTTCCTGAACTCCCTTAAAACCTCAACATAGTATTCCTTGTTGACTATCTGTCCAGTAGGAACCCAGTGCATGTAGATCATGCCAGTGCTGTCAAAAAAAGGGATCATCAAAAGTTTGTGGATGGATTTTTTCTGTCTGGCCTTCTTGGGTCTGGGAGAGCCAGTATGCTTCCACTGGGAACTCTGTCTCTTGGTCTCAGGATCATAGAAGTAGATCCAGCTTTCATCGCAGGGTATTTTTTCCAAGTTTAAAAGAGAATTTTATTGCATATCGTTCTTCTAAAGTCCGGATTGCATTTTTGAAATTCACCAGCTGTGACAATCAGGCTTTAGTAGGGTGTATTTCAATTCCTGCTGTAGCTGATCATTTGAAGCTGAAATCCTAAAAAATTGGTCAGTCATCTCATAAGATGTATAGAAATAACATAGTGAATTTTCAAAAGTCTACAACAATTTTAAATGCCTGTACAAAAAAGTCTGGAAACTTATTGAAGGCACCATGTATATTGCTTGAGTGTGTTTTGGGAACCATTACAAGACAATAATACTGAGTCAAAAGATTGAGGGGAAAGTCTCCATGGTGTTGTGGTTAATGAGCTGGATAGTAAGCGAGTTCAAACTCAAGTCACACAACTACATTTGCTAAGATATGACCCCCCCATCCCCCCAGATATGGTTTACAAAGACAGATTTACTTATTTACTTGTACTTGTATCGGCTTTCACCCTGGTCGGGTTGAACCAGCTTCCTTCCAAGTAAGTACAGCATATCACTGTTTATGTTGCTCATTGAAGAAGATACTTTGGGATTTGATCGAGGGAAGGGTCCCAAGTCTTACCCGGAAAAATGCCCTGTTTGCCACAGATTTTTCTCAGACACATTGACAGAGCGAGCCGAGGTCATTGGCTGCCGGAAAAGACACCTGGATTTTCACCAGGACAGCTTTGGCATTAAGTAGACCACAATGGCACATTAACCATCATGGATTATTTTATGGCAAA
This sequence comes from Sepioteuthis lessoniana, assembly GCA_963585895.1. NCBI lineage: Eukaryota > Metazoa > Mollusca > Cephalopoda > Myopsida > Loliginidae > Sepioteuthis > Sepioteuthis lessoniana. The sequence continues at coordinate 109,926,594 of OY757915.1, forward strand.
ACCAACCTTTTAGAAGAACAGCAGTGATACTATTTAACCCATAGGTAGGCTGATAAGAGGGTTCATACTTTTCCCAAGGGGCATTAGTCTATAAGTGAATGTAATAGCATGACAGGAGTTCAAACACACTTATTTTAAGACCACAATCCATCATTTTAGCCATTATGGAAACTCCTACTCCCACTGCAGAAGTGTCAGATCCCCATTCCAAAAAAAGGTGTCCTAGATATGATAACAAAATGAATTTGGTGGTGAGGCTCCAGTTCTGGAAATCTGGAGAATGCACAGTTTTTCATTGCCATTACTCTCAGCAAAAGTTGTTTTTTTTAAAGTTTGATGTGAGAAGATAGTAAAAGAGGTAGATGTCCAAGGAGGTTATAACAAATAAATACTAATGACATACCACGTATCATCAGGTTTATGAGTAAAATTGCCCAAAATTTGAATACGAAACACCTACCAAGGATTTTTAATGCTTTCTTTACAAGTTATATATATATATATATATATAAGTTTAGTATTTTCAACAGTGGGCTAATAAGTAAAAAAAGGAAAGTTGGCGACCTTAGTCTAGGGTGACCTGAAGGCTCTCTTTTCAATAGCTATAACACCGAGGTGTAGGGGAGGGTGCAACTCCATTCCCTTGATTACTCCACTTTAACCTTGATCCTTACCTTATAATGCCGAGTGTTAAGCAAGGCGGCATCAAGTACCATTTTTTGAGTCTTTGGTATGACTTGACCAGGGACTGAACCCCGGTCTCCATTGGTGAACATGCTACTCATTACCCCAATGGCTTGGTAGAGGGCAAATGGTAGGAGTTATTGTTTGAAGTTTGGCATACCAATGGGATGGAGAGAACCGGTAAACCATTTTAAAGATTATTAATTCTGTCTAGCTAACATAAAGGCCATTAATAAGCATAATTCATATAAATGAACTTATCCTGACCTAGACTAGGCTAAATAACCTGTTGTACACTCAGCTGAAATACCTGTTCCTTCATTTATTCATCTTAAAGAGCCCTCTGAAGAATATGAATCCTCTACTTCAGCTGTAGACAGTACTCATGGGCAAAGTAACACCGATTTAGTTGAGTTTTTTGTCAAAGTTCAGTGGCCTTATAAGGGAAGAAAATCTAAGAAATCAGCAAATTGCTGACATCCAGACTAAAAGAAAGAACTTATTGCAACCATGAACCAAAATCGCATACTATATCACAAAAGAGTTATAAATTTACTGCTCTTCTCAGGGGGAAAGGATTTTGTTTTTTGTAGTGATGTTAAAGACTTGCTGAAGAAAATGAGCATATCAAAATACATATCAAGGGAATGATGCTTGTTCAGAGATGATTCTAAATAGAACTTAAAATGTGTTCTACAACACAACAAAAAAATCGGTCACTTTAATATGACTGAAGGGCAAAAAAAATTTTACTCAGATCCAACAGAAGATATCATACTACAATCACCACAGAGGAGGATTTGAAGGTGGTTACTTTTCTCTTGGGTTAGCAAAGTAGATACACCATGTATTCCTACTTTATCTCTCTCTAGGAGAGTAGATATATGATTGAGCACTGAGTGAGAAAACAATGTTCTCTAAGAAGAAACATAGTAAGGAGAAAGAATGTAATTGCAGAAGTATTAATTGACAGTTATAAGATCCTTTTACCACCACTGCACATCCAACTAGGATAAATGAAATGGTTTGTAAAGGCATTGAACTATGAATGGGATGGCTTTGACTATATACACAGAAAATTTCCAGTGCTAAGCATAGAGAAGTTAGAGGCGACTATTTTTGATGGGTTGCAAATCAAGGAACTCATGAAAGATCCACATTCCAAGATTCAATGAACATTGCTGAGGAAGATATTTGGTCTTCATTGATTCTGGTTATAAGGAATTTTCTTGGGAACTATAAAGTAGATAATTTCTCTGAACAAGTGGAAAGCATGCTGTCTTCTTTCTATCAACTTAGTTGTAAAATAAGCATCAAAGTGTATTCACTTCACAGCTACCTGGATTGTTTTCCAGAAAACCTTGGAGACCAAAATGAGGAACAAGGAAGAAAGATACTAGGGACTCTGGGATATCCACATGATGATGGATTGCTGTTAGTCCATTCAATGTGATTTTTCTAGGGAAACTCACTGCAAAAATGTCGTTGAAGCACAGCTTTTGTGAGATGTCTGAGTAAATGGACAGTGTAGAACAATTTTTTATGCTTTTTTTCTGGATTATCTGATTCTATGATTGTTGTAAATGGGAACCTAGTAGACGAATTAGTAATTCGTAGCAGAATGGTAAGAAAGTGGAGCAATCCTGGGAATGGAGTAGCGCCCTCCCCTACACCTTGGTGTAGTAGCTATCGAAAAGGGAGCCTTCGGGTCACCCTCGACTATGGTCGCTAACTTTACTTTACTATTATATAGACAGTTCGCATAAAGGTCTCTATATGTCTTTTCCCCATTGCGCTAACCAGCAGTAAACAAGTAGTAATGGACCAATTCAACAATTACATGAGCATATACACATATATGATAGTCATTCAATTAATCGGGGAAATTTTTTTCTGAATCTTTTTTTCATTAATGTAAACTCTATTGTTTAGTCTTTAAAAGAAAAATTATTTTTATCATTAAGGGTTTTCGGACTATTATCTTCATCTTTATTGTTATTTCCACAATGTTCCGGCAGATATGTCCTCCGACCTTCTTTAAGTGTTTGACGAATTCGGAGAACCTTCACGGGACTTCAAACTACGTCTTATATTGAATCGATGGTGGGGGGGGGTCCTGTTCTGATTCTGTGAGACATAACAGGGTACAAGTGTTAAGTATTCCTGTATTGTTACTCCCCTGCAGTCAGGATTGAACCTGCAACCTCCAGATGATTGTCTCCTTAGAAGCTTAGGGAACCAACGCCTATAACCGAAACGTTGTGGAAATAATAATAATAAAGGTGAAGACAATAGTCCGAAAACCCTTAATGATAAAAATCATCAAGCTTCGTCCCAGAAATATAGACAACTAAAAATTATTTTCAATTTGCAAACATCAATTTTTGAGGCTATTCAAAAAAGTGTTCCACCTTAAACAGAGGTCTGTCATCAATTTTTTTGCTGGTTCAGAAAAGCAAACCATATGAAATTTATTGAAGAATGTGTGATGTGGATGGTGAAGCATATTTAAAAAAAATCTTTACAAGTGGGCTACACATGGATTCGCCACTACGAACCTGACTCAAAAAGACAGTTCACATATAGTGAACAAATACCAACTCTCCAGTAAAGAAAAAGTTCTGGACACAGCGGTCAGTAAAGACTCTCATGCTGACAGTTTTCTGTTGCACGAAAAGATTCAGTACAATTGGTTTACTGGAAAAAGGTGCAGCTGTAAACAAAATACTTCATAATGTCAACTCTTTAGGCAAAGTTCGACTTATTTATTGAATGATCCGCGTAAATATAAAATACAATTGACTACTTGTACAAGTGAAAAGCATTGAAGTTAAAAACAGAATAGAAATCAATACAGTAAAAGAAGAGTGCTATATAAAACTAGAAAAATTATAAGTAATCACTATAGAATTGTAACTTGAAGTTCATGTTGAAAGCGATTATCATACCAGCTGGTGTGATGATTACTTTTGAAATGAAACTCCAGTTACTTCATTCCATTAAGTGATTGCCTGCTTTATATATATATATATAGAGAGAGAGAGAGAGGGCGAGATAAGAGAGAGTTATATAACATATTTCCATTCACTTCACTCTTGGATATATATTAACAGACAAATATTTCTTTGGTCTACAGTTGGCAGATCATTTCAAGAAATCTTCAGATGAGACAGATTAAAGTATTAAATTATGTCTACTTGATCGAAAGCAAAACATTCGACCCCAGCTCACAATGATCCGAAGTAATAAGAGAACAAAGTGCCAATTGATTGATTGTATTGATTGCATTTATATTTAGCAGGCGATTGTTATGATCGGATAAATAAATAAAAAGAAATATAAAAAGAAAATCGAAATTAGAAAAGTAAAACCTGGCCATCTACTTTGAAAGATCTAAGTCAACATATGCAAAAGGAATAGAACTTAATGCTTCGCTATCAAAGAAAAATGGTCAAAGAGGAAAGATAAGAAAGAGTCGGGGTGTGAATAGCAATACTAAACAGTCTATTGCATTTTTCTCTTTCTTGGGCTCAGTTAAATCTTTCAGTATTAAATTTTTTTGTGTGTTTATTTTAAGCTAACTCTTCATGCAACACTCTAAACAAGTCAGGCACAAGGATAAAATTGTAGAGAAACAATTAATAAACTCATTATACTTCAAATAATCATTGATGTATACAAAGCACCTGTGTTGAAATTGATTTCGGTATTCGCCTTTCAATAAAAAAAATGTTCGTCTCTGAGGGGGGGGTCGAGAATATAACTTCGCCGTTTTACAGGCAGAGTATCTTAACTTCCAACTTGCTTCACGTTCGTCCGGTCTGTAGTGGAAGGGAAATTTCGTATTTTGTTTTGGCGCGCAATTTAATTCGACACTTAATTTTACTCAATCAGGATGACTATTCCTATTAAGTCCGGACCATCTTTTCCGGGCAGCAAATTGGGTAAGCTGCCAAACACTCTGTCTTCGGCTGACAACGCCGGCCAGCGCAGACGTCACATTGGCCGCTCTTAAATAGCAGCAGCATGGACACATGAGGGAATCTATCTAATTTATGGATTCCTTGCAAGGAATCCCAGTTGAATATAAATTAGATACATTCAACATGCCTCGCACAGGCACAACTTTATGTCACCCCAAAATTGGATATGTCAACGCGATGCTTTTATTCCGCTCTTGACACCTAGCTATCAATTCACCTCTGAGCCACTTTAATGGAGACCAACGCACGCCTCTCCACCAGACGCACAAAACTCACAGGGAACTCTAAAGTTCAATTCCTCTAACGGCAACATGGCTTTCGGTAAACCACGGCGAACACAATCCCTCGCACGTCCGACGACACACGCTGCCATCTCAACTTCTCATAAATCCATTTCGTCTCCTTACCGTCTCTTTACTCACAACCTTTCCACGAGTCCTGCAGCATAAACCCAAACTACATTTTCCATGCTGCAAATAAAACCTATTCCTAAAAACACATTTTGACCTTCGGCATCTTACTTCCTCTTCATCCTTCCTCTAATACCTAACTACAATTAGCGAGGGGACTGACAACACTTGGCGAGGAAGCGACTCAACGTAAACACACACACGCACGTTACACCGTCTTACTCGCTAAACACAAACAAATATTTTCTCCCATAGCAAACACAATTTTACAATTGCTAAAGGTCTGTTCTTTTTCTCTTCTTCTCTCCTATTAATCACTTACTCTCCGGTGTTCGTCATCGTGTTTGTTTCAGAGCCTACTTTTATGTATGTATTTGTTTTCTGTGTATTTTACACTTTTGTGCTGTGAGACTCGTAGTTCTTTTCTTTCCTTTTCTTTCTGTTACAATTAATGTAATGTATCGAATATCAGGTACTCCGCACCTTCATTCTGGGGCTAAGCCCCTGGAGCAGAAAGAACTTCGTATTTTTGTTTGGCGCGTAAATTAATTTGACCGTTATGGTCGTCACATATTTTCAATGCGGATGACTTATCCTATTCAGCCGGACCATTTTCCCGGACAACATAAAAATGGTGAAAGCCCGCCAAACAATCTCCTCCTCAGGACCTTTCGAGCAGGACGGACGTACATTCTGCCCGCTCCCTTCATAGCAGCAGAAGCACAACACCATGAAGAAAGCCGTCTAATTTATGGACCTTTTGAATCTACCCTCTTAGACCAAGGGTTCCCAGTTGAACATGAATTAGATGCACATAATCCGCCACTTACAGGAACACCTTTATGTCGCCTCTAACTTTTGCTATGTCTACAGCGACGCGCAATTCCGCTTAGACATCCAGCTACCTCCTTCCTGGGCAATCTTCTCAGGAGACTTTCATTCCTCTCTCTCTTACAGCAACTAGGACCACACATTTATGGGTGACTACATCATTCCTACCCTTAAAAAGCAAACACAACATTTACTACGTCTACAGGACTCATATTCTGCTCAGACATTCAGCATTGCCTTGACTGTAGCGACACACATTACGCTCTGGCATTTAGCTGCTATAATTCCTTCTCAACTCAATAACTATTTCCTTCCTTCCTTACTAACGTAACATACTTCCTCGCTAAACTAAATATTCCATTGCACTTTTTTCTTTATTGGGCTCAGTTAAATCTTTCAGCATCAATTTTTTGTGTGCGTTTATTTTAAGCTAACTCTTCATGCAACACTCTAAACAAGTCAGGTATTAGGATAAAATTGTAGAGAAATAATTGATAAACTCATTATACTTCAAATAACAATTGCTGCATACAAGGCACCTGTGTTGATTGATTACGGTATTCACCTTTCAATAAAAAATGTTCGTCTCTGAGGTGGGGGTATCGATAATATGACTTCGCCGTTTTACGAGCAGAGTATCTTAACTTCCAACTTTGCTTCTCGTTCGTCCGGTCCGTTCTTTCTCTCTTTTTCTCTCCAATTAATCGCTCACTTTCCGGTGTTCGTCATCGTATTTGTCTCCGAGCCGACTTTTATGCAAAAAAAAAAAATTTGCATACGATGTAGGCCTCGTCTCTACATATTCCGTTCACTAATATTCTACATTTTCTCGATTTTCGTCGACATAGAATTTATAGTAAGCCTTCTTATTTCTCCGCTCTACACGCTGTAGTATTTGCGAGATGTGTCACAAGTATAAAATAAAGTTTGGAGGCAGTACGTGTTCCTCGCAAGTAATTTCCCTAACAAAACAAAAACAAAATCTGAATAACTATAAAATAAAGGTTTATTATTCAGCTGTATTATCGTACCAAAGAACTCACAATGTTGTTGTTGTCGTGGTTGTGGTCGATTTCGCCTTTTGGTGTAAGTGGAAATGGCAATGTCTTTGCTAGACAGCGTGGCGTCTCTCGTGTTTTGGTGGGTGAGGGAGCAGTCCAGTAGCGTAACGTAGGTTCCTTGTTGTTAGCAGCGAGACCTCTGTTGAATTGGTCAATCGCTTTCTTTTTATAACTCCTAAGAGGTAAACGGGTATGAATGTTTTTTTGGGGGGGAAAGTACTTGATTGGTTAAAAAATCTATGGGTGCGAATTTCGTATATTGTAGTTTGGATCCTTTTTTTCTAGAATGTTCTAATGTTTGTTGATTGGTTTAAAAATGTGAGTGCGATGTTTGTGTATGTATATGAAATTTACGCTACAACGCCAAATAAAGTCTTGCCCTCTTTCTGCTGAAATCTTCATTTGACTCTCGTTCACTGTCACAGCACCCAAAGAACTTCTAGTCCTGTGGGAAGAGCTTAGATTATACTCGCTATATAAAAAGGAATTATCAAATGATTAATATTAGATAGAATTATTTGTGTTAGATTACAATGCCTGAAACCATTTAACTGTGTGCAAGCAAACGAGGGCTAACTCATTTTAAAATAGAGTTACTTTCAAACTATTCCCTTACAAATCATATATTTAAGGATTTGGCTTGAAATAACCCGCAAGAGTTTGTATGCCATAAAACACAAACCGATATTGTTTACACCAAGTAGTATAATGAAAGCGGCTTCAGGTTTATTTGTAGATATTGTTTAGTGTATAAGCAATACCCCCGTCCCCTTCCATATCACGAGGAACCCCACTTCCTGTATGACAACTCAATAAAGATAGTCGCCGTTCTCCCTAGTTCTGTGTTTTCTTCATTTCATATTAACGTCTATACACGTAACATATCTCAAATACCTTCAAACTCCTAAAAAATTATCAATATTTCAAATAAATATCTTAATACATTTCTGAGTTAGGGGGGTAGCATTAGTCGACATTCTGAAAAAATATTGGATTTCTAAGCCTTTTCGTAATTTACTAAGCTTTTTGCTTAGATGTAGGTCAAGGCTGTATCTAAGCTTTTATTAAACAGAGTAGCAATTAAGGTCAAAAGATTTTCTTCTTAGCTGCATTGTGTGAGAGAGGGTCATCTAGAAAGGGAGCAAGCCATATATGCCTCATGTCAAGATTACCATCAGAGTGGGTTACTGGCAGTGAGATGAATGTCCTCTTACAGTGAGAGGGACAGTAAGGTTTGGTTTATTGGGTTTTATGGCGTATCAAACTTTGTAGGTTATTTAACGCCTAATCCATTTTTATGTAAATAATCTGTTATATTCAAAACAATTCAGTTTAGCATAAGTACACATTTTAATTGTCAAGAACATTTCTATTTCAAACTATTCAAGCAGTTATATGTAACAATTCAGTTAAGTGTAAATACAGTTTCAATGTCAAAAAGCAGTTCTATTTCAAATAATTCAGTTAAGCATATGCACGCAGTTTAAATCTAAGTACGATTTCATTGTCAAAAACATTTCTATTTCAAGCTATTCATAAGAATGCTGTTAGTTCTATTTAACCCATAGATAGGGCCCTATGAGGTGCTACCACGCCGGACGAGAGTGGACCTGGGAGCGATGGCAATGAAGGGGTACTCCGCATTCTCCAAAGCTCCAGCACTGCTGGAACCTCACCATCAGATTGTCTCGCGTCATATCTAGGACATTGGTTGGGGGGGGTCTTACCCCTCTGCAGAGAAGCAGTCGGTGTATTCTACAGCCCCAGCCGACTGGGCAAGGGACAGTAAGACAAGGAAGGTGAGAAACTGATCTCACAAAAAAAAAAAAAAAAAAAACAAACAAAAAAAAAAAAAACAGTCTGAACTGGATCTCCTAATGCAGTTTAAAATCTTTTTAGACATGAATAACAACCCCTGAAAGTTTGGTAGGAATTCGTCTTAAGCTGAATGGACAGACAAACACTTGATATATTATTTTAAGATATACATGCATACATGATTCCTTCATATTTGTGAGTATATAGAAACGATAGACGTGCTAGTGCTAGCCGACCAATTAGAACTTATCTACATCAGCTCTGTGTGGACATAGAATGTAGTTTGGAGGACCTGCTGGGAGCAATAGATGATAGGGACGGATGGAAAGAGAGTTAGGAAATCTGTGCTGTTAAGATGACTTGATAATGATGATTATATATAAAATTAAATCGCGAGTCGAAAATCTCCAACAAAAGTTTCACCTTAACGGATCATCAGGAAGTCGGTATGAGACTCCCTGATGATACGTTAAGGTGAAACTTTAGTACGAGATTTCCGACTCGCGATTTAAGTTAATTTTATAATTGGCTCCACTCATGTTGAGCACTCTTGTAATTGTAGCATTGCAGCGTTTACGGTGGGTTTTATTTTTCTTTTGACCAACTGACTGCATATCTCTTGATTTTTTTTCAACGGGTGTGATGGGGTTGGCCTTTTTCTTTCTTTTTGTCCTATGATATTTTTTCTTTTTTCCCCGGGCGGTGATTCGAGATATTTTTATCTCTTGTTCCTGGCGGGTTTTTTTTCTTTTTTTTCTGGTAACCGTGAATGCTGGTAGATATTAGATTAGTATATATATATATATATATATATATATGTACATGTACTCATATCTGTTGACATATTTGTCAAAATATCTAAGTGGAAGCTTTATAGCTTTTAGAGAATTCGAACTATTGTTTTCATCTTTATTGCTATATTCATAACATTTTGGCCTATACTTCCAACAGCCTTCTTCAGGTGTTTCATGTCGTACTCGCGAGCCTACACAGAATTTTGAACTGAACCCCTTTTTTAAATCTATATTGCGCTATGTGTCCAGTAGGACACATGGCGTAATTGATATAGGTGTTTCGTTAAAGTGCTTCGAAGTGAAATCATCCAGAGATTGCGAGTTCAATCCTGACTATAGGTAAATAATAAGGAATACTTACTGTAGCTTAACACTTGTACCTGATTATGGCGAATGGGTCGAGAACAATCTACCCTCATGGATTAAATAAAGGGTTCCGCTTGAATTCCGTATAGGCTCCTGAATTCGACATGAAACACCTGAAGAAAGCCGAAGAACACATCGGCTAAAATATTGTGAATATAGCAATAAAGATGAAGACAAGAGTCTGAATACTCTAAACAATAAATATATATTTATATATACACTCATATCTGTAGTGTGAAGTCACCCCTTAGTGGCCATTACTTCCTGGTCCACTCCGACCCTAAGTGGTAATTACTGTCAGAGTCTAATTTACTAGTTAAATAGATCTGTTTGAAATTATTAGTATAATAATGATTATACTAATTGGTATTATATAAATTAGTATTGAATAGGAATACTTCAACACATAACTGTGTAAATGAATAATTATCTCTAAAGAGAAATAGTAGCCTGAAATATATAAGTATTATTCGGTCCAGTTAAACCGGAGTTGGGAGTAATTCCATCAGGACAAGAAAACTATACAAAAGTGAACATTGAGATTTTCCTGGTAAAGAGTTCAATATAACAGACATTACAGAGCAATAATTTCATTAAGAAATATATATATATATATATATATAGCGGTTAGTGAGATTGTTATTTGTTTAACGCTATATTTTTTAAGGCAACAAATGAATTGCGAAACTATTCTTTAAACAACACACAAAAACGAAAGTTTTTATTTGCAGCTTTGAGGCGGTTTGTTCTTGGTGCTGCAAGACTCGTGGTGGTTAGGCTTGTTGGATGTTTGAGACGAAATGGTTTAGCGGGATGTTGAGATGGCAGCGTGTTGTTGGACGTGTGAGGGAAGTATTTAAGGTCACCGTGTAGTTTTGTGTGTCTGGTAATTGGGAAGAGTAGGCGTTATCTCCATTAATGTGGACCAGAGGTGAAATGGGAGCTAGTGTGTCGAGAGCGAAGTGGCGCTCGGATCGACATAGTAAATTTTTGTGGTGCTTGTGGAAGGCATGCTGAACGTATCTAATTCATATTCAACTTGGATTCCTTGGTCTAAAATATATTAGACGCAAAGAATCCATAAATTAGATGGTTCCCTCGTTGAGTGTCCATGTTGCTGCTGCTAGGGTTAAAGCCACAGTGAGATGTCCCACTGGGTGGCTTGCTTAGCTAAAAAGCATCGCTAAGCAAGGATGACCAGAGACACGACTGTTCTGGTCGCCGTCTCAAGCTGAAGAGAGTGTGTTTGGCCGCTCACCCGTTTTGCTAGCCGGAAATGAAGGTCCGGGCTGAATAGGATATGTCATCCTGATTGGGTGAAATTCAGTGTTGAATTAAATTGCGCGCCAAAACAAAATACGAGGTTTTCCTCTTCTCTACATATATATATATATATATATATATATGCACTATATTATTATATATATCTAGATGAACATTATATATGTATACATACACTGTAAAAGCATAAGGAAGAGATCCGACGACTCATGAACCCGAAGAGGACCACAAACATGGGGCATAATGATATGAAATAAAATCAAAAGTACCGAATTCAAATTCATTTGCAGGCCAATTCATTTAAAAATATTTATTTTCTCTCATTAGACCAACAGCACACACACACACATATATATATAAAAGAGGTTTATGGTTGTTACAAGCTTATAGGACTTTACACTTCAATAAATTATTTTGGGCGATATGCCACTTGTTCCCACAAAGATGGCGGACGCTCACATATTCAGTCTCGGGAAACCATTGGCCAGGAGGACCACGTGACATGCTTAAAACTACGTCCGCGCGTAAATTCTAGTCCTGCGTTTTGAGCCACCTACAAGACGCGTATTTTCTATAAATACGTCGTCTTCAAACACCCTTGTTCTCTTTTACCAAATTTCTTCGCAGCGGCAACACACTCCCTCCAGTGTGACCCAACAGATGTCAAATAGCAACAACATGGATGGGCCTCGCAGACATTCAAAATATACATTGACTATGAGACGTTTTCCAGTCTCAGAGAAACTGTCCGTTTCTAATCATAAAAAAGGGACATTTTAAACATGTAATTCTTTTGTAGCTTAGTTATGTTAGACACACACACACTCACACATATACACACACTATTATTTTGTTAGTAGAATTAGTTATATTTTTATGTATCAATGTAAGTTTTATTGTTGTGGAGTATAAATTTGTTTTTGTTCGTCGCCTTGTTTTAAATGTTCTTTTTTGTCCGCGCCGTTTTACAACCTTTACTCGTTTCATTCGTTTTATATCTTTTACTCATTTGTTTCATTGGCTTCCTTCATTTACTACTTTTTCCATGTGTCTATATTATGCCTATTCAACCTTAATTCTAAACTAAAACATTAAACTTGTGGGGAAGTATATATACTACCTTTAAACTAAACCTTAAACTAAATATACAAACTCGACATAAAATTGTCGGGGACCAAAAATTCATTCACTCACTCACACTACAAGCTCACTTGGTGAGTTAATAAAGGACCAAATGTTGCAGTATTATTAAATAGGGCTTTATATATATATATATATATATATATATATATATATATATATATATATTTGGTTGGGGGATTTATTTGCTCTGTGGATTTTTATTCACATTGAGCTCTTTACCAGGAATATTTAGATTTAATATTCTATTTTTGAATATCTTTTGTTGTTGTCCTGATTGGAATTATTCCCTATTCCGGATTTGCTGAATTGAATATATATATATATATATATATATATATATATATATACGGTCATGGCCTAATGAGTAGAATGTTCGCCAATGGTCCGAGAGACTGGGGTTCAATCACAGGTAGAGTCATACCAAAGACTAAAAAAATAGTATTTGATGCCGTCTTGCTTAACACTCAGCATTATAAGAAGAGGATCAAGGGAAAAGTGGAGTGTCCTCCCCTACACCTAGGTGCAGTAGCTATCGAAAAGGGAGCCTTCGGGTCATTTTCGACTAAGGTCGCCAACTTACTTTATATTACATGGTATAGTCTGTGACCCTGGGTTTCATACAGTCAGCAATCGTCGGACAAAGCGAAAGTTAAAAAAACAAAAAAACAAAACAAAAAAAAAAGAAAACGATTAATATGGTTAATTTTTATTTGAAAAGTGTTGGTTATTTATGTTTGTGCCTCAGGTTGTGCTTTTATTGAATGTTAGTATATTCGTGTATGTGCTGTCGCTCGCGAGTACATATGTGGGTGTATGTACTGGCATGAATCTATCCATATATACACATATTTCCGCTGTCTGTTGGTGGGGGGGAGGGGTAGGACAAAAGAAGAGAGTGTGAGAAGGGAAGAGTGGGCGTGGGAAGAGGAAATTGATTATTGCGATCAGATTTTCCTTTCCTTTCTAACTTTCTGGTAGCTAAAGATTGATTTTGATTTGATACAAACAACAATCTTCAGGCAGTGTTTGTAAAAACTTTATTTAACCAAAAGTCGCAGACAAACTTCCATGGCATTAAATATATAAATCTAATATATATTTATTTTTTATATAATAGCTCTATCCTAGATATTGAGCACTCTCTAAATTATATCGCACTTGGTTCGCCACAAACCCATCAAATGAATTAGTGACAATAAACACTGCTACAATATATATGTATATATATATATACACACACACATATATGTATATATACACGCATACTCACATATATGTATATATACACGCACGCACACACACACATATATATATATATACACACACACACATATACATATATACACACACACATGCACACACACACATATATATATACACGCACACAAACCCATATATACATATACATACACACACACGCGCATATATATGCATATATGTATATACACACAAATACACACACACACACACATATATATATGGACACATACATACACACACACACACACACATAAATATGCATACACCCGCACACACCCACATATGTATATACACACACATGCATGCACATATATACATATATATATACATGTATGCACACACACACACACATATATATATATACATGTATGCACACACACACACACACACATATATATATATATACATGTATGCACACACACACACACACACACATATATATATATATACATGTATGCACACACACACACACACACACACACACATATATATATATACATGTATGCACACACACACACACATATATATATACATGTATGCGCACACACACACACACATATATATATATATATATATACATGTATGCACACACACACACACATATATAAATATATACATGTATGCACACACACACACACATATATACATATATATACATGTATGCACACACACACACACACACACATATATACATATATATACATGTATGCACACACACACACACACACACATATATATATATACATGTATGCACACACACACACACACATATATATATATATATACATGTATGCACACACATACATATATATGCACACACACAAACACACACATATATATGTACACACACATACATATATATGTCATCATCATCATCATCATGTCGCACCGCCAGCGCGGATATCCCTGACCCTCTCTCGCCATTTCTCCCTATCATTCATCGCCTCCGGCAGGTCTTCAGGGTTACATCCTGTGTCCTCACATAGTTGCTGTATGTAGGTTCGTGCTGGTCGTCCCACTCTTGCACATCCATATGTGGGGGTCCACAGGAGTACATCGCTTATGAGCTCGTCCTTGCTTCTCCAGCAGTGTCCTGCGTGTCTGGTTCGTCGAACTTGTATAGTTTTCGTGATGGGGGGCAAGTGTCCGTATAGTTGGAGTCTCGTGGGGTGTTGTCGCCAGGACTTGTTTAATACTGCTCTCAACATTCTTGTGTAATTTCCGTCCAGCCTCCTCTCCAGCCGCTTCGTAAGCGTCCATGTGGTGCATCCATATAGCAGTATCGACACAACCGCTGCCTGGAAGAAACTGCGTTTCATTTTATCAGTTAGGTCCGACTTCCATATGATCGAGAGCCTATCGATAGCTGTCCATGCCTTCGTCAGTCGTGTGCCGATGTCTTTTTCGGTTGATGAGACGCTACTTCCTAGGTAGGTGAATTTGTCGACTAGTTTCAGAGAGGTTCCGTCTAGTGTGGCAATGTTGCCCGTTTGGTTGTAACACATATATTCAGTTTTGTTTGCATTGACATGGAGGCCAATGCCAGCTACGGCTCGTTCCAGACTATGCAGTAGTGTCTCTGCTTGATTAGGCGTATTCGCTAGTATCGCCAAGTCATCAGCGTAGTCAGCGTCCGTGATTGTTTTTGCGGGGTACCTTTTGCTTCTTCTCTTAGTCAGCTCGAAGCCATTTTCTCTGATTTTGTCGATCGAAGTCCTAAGCACATAGTCTAGACAGATGATAAAGAGGTACGGGGCTAGTGTGTCTCCTTGTAGTACTCCTGCAACAATGTCGAAGTATTCCGTGTCTCCATCTGGTGAACGTACTTTCACTTTGGTGTTTCTGTAGAGAATCATTATCGCTGCTACGGTTTCTTTTGGTAGGCCGTATGCTAGTAGGATTTGCTCCATCTTCCCCCTGTGTATGGAATCGAAGGCCTTGATAAAGTCGACAAATAGTAATGTCGCCTGTAAGTTTTTTGCCCGAACGCCTTCCAGGATTCTACGGATGGTCAGTATTTGTGAGGTTGTGGATCTATTTCTCCGGAAGCCATTTTGGTTTTTCCTAAGGATGTTGTCTATTTTGGGTTCTATGCGGTTTCGTTGTAGGGCATTGTAGATTTTGGCTGCTATGGATGTAAGTGTTATCCCTCGGTAGTTCTTGGCTAGTCCGAGGTCGCCTTTTTTAGGGAATGGAAGGATGCATCCCTTCGTCCATCTCTCTATCCTATTTTGACTATAGACTGCGTTGCATTGCCGGAGCAGTATATCGTCGAATTGTCTAGTCTTCCACACTTCTGGGGGGATCTCGTCTAGCCCTGCCGCTTTCCTATTTTTAATTCTTCTGAGAACTGAGTCGAGTTCTTCTTTGGTGAAAGGACCTAGTTTTACGTCTAATTGCTTGCTAATAATTCTGGTGATCGGTTCATCCGTTATTTCCGGTGGGTTTCCTAGTAGATTTTTGAAATGCTGTTCCCACAGTTTTACTCTTTCTTGTTGGCTTGCAGCTTTCAATTTTGCCTTGGCTGTGCTCTTCCTTCCACTTACTTCGTTTATTGTTTGCCAGGCTGTACACACACAGATATGCACACATACACACATATATATATGTATACACACACACACACATATATATATATATATATGTCTAATATCTCCTCGTGGCTGAATGGTTAGAAGCTTTGGCTTGGCATTTGAGTCAACCGGGTTTCGATCCCAGCTACGGGAATATACTGTCTAGCCACACTGATGAGTTCTGATAGAACGAAACAGATCTGTCTGTAGATGACTATATATATATATATATATATATACACTCACACACAGACATATATATATATATATATATGCACTCACACACAGACATATATATATATATATATATATATACACACACAGACATATATATATAAATATATACACACACACGCAGACATATATATATATATATACACGCACACACACACGCATATACCTATATATATATACACACACACACACACACACACGCATATACCTATACACATATATATATACATGTACACATATGTGTGTCTGTGTGTATATATATATATATACACACACATAGATACATCCCTTCATTAATTTATCAACATATACACATATCCTTTATCTTTTATACATATCTGTATTTATGTTGGTGTTTATTTTACCTTGAAAAAAAGAACAATCCTGTTTTCATTTGTTATCATCTTGTGTAACTCTAATCAATTTTTTCAACCAACTTTGAGAGACGGATTCAGCAGTTAACAGTAAACATTCCACAAGAAAAACTACAATAAAAATAAACCAAAATGTCTCACATAAAATAGTAACAAATTGTTTAATGTTCGGTAAATAGAAATAATTTGGAATTGTTTTTTCTAATAGATCAATTTTCCTCATTTTAAAATAATTTCTCTGCAGTTTAAGGCATTCTCTGATTTTCTTCTCCAGTTTCACAACTTCCTTGTTTGAATTCCTGAACATCAATCAAAAAAAAAAAAAAAAAAAAAAAAAAAAAAAAAAAAAAAAAAGAGTCTTTTTCACCTTTTCATTAAAGTATTCTACACAAGGAAGTGAACAACATTAAAAAATAGTTTCTTCAATTAACGAGGAATTAACCAAATTTCTTCCTGTCTCCAAAAATGTTCTTAAAGAAATCAGTTTAGTTATATGATTTATTTGATTTACTTGTTTGGGATTTAAGTTTTGGAGTGTTGAGCTTATTGTCTGCTAATGTCTCATGTTTTAATGTTGCTTGGTTGGTTGGGTTTTATGGCATATCAACCTTTGTAGGTTATTTAATGCCAAATCCATTTTAATACAAACAGTTCTATTTCAAACAATTCAGTTTAGCATGAGTACACAGTTTATCAAAAACATTTCTATATCAAGCTATTCAGTTTAGTCAAACAATTCTAATTCAAACAATTCAGTTTAGTTTAAGTGTACATTTTTCCACACAGTCAAAACAATTCTATATTAAACAATTCAGTTCAGCATAAGTATAGTTTTAATGATAAAAACAGTTCTATTTCAAGCATAAGTACACAGTTTAATTGTCAAAAATATTTTTATTTCAAGCTATTTAGTTTAGTCAAACAGTTCTAATTCAAACAATTCAGTTTAGTACATGTATAGATTTTGCCTACACACAGTTGAATGTTAAAGCAGTTCTATATTAAACAATTCAGTTTAGCATAAGTACAGTTCCATTTCAAACAATTCAGTTTAGCATAAGTACACAGTTTGTCAAAAACATTTCTATTTCAAGCTATTCAGTTTAGTCAAATGGTTCTAATTCAAACAATAAGTATGCTGTTTAATTCTATTTAACCCATAGATAAGGCCGTATCAGGTGCTACCATTCTGAGCCAGAGTGGACCTGGGAGAAATGGCAAGAAAGGGCTGCTCTGCATTTCCCAAAGTCCCAGCATCACTGGAACCTCACCATTAGATTGTTTAATGTCATATCCTTGACACTCATTTGGAGTCTTACCTCTCTGCAGAGGTGCAGTCGGTGTATTCTACAGCCCTAGCCAACTGGGCAAGTCTCATGTTTTAAAGAAACTAGATAAAGTTATTGAAATTTTAAATGGGGAGTCTTTATGTTGTTGTGGCTAATGAGCAGGACTGCAACATCATAGTAAGTGAGTTCAAACTCCAATCATGCTATGACATTCACTTTTGGACTAATACCCTTGGGCAAGGTATGAAACCTCTTACCAAACCCAGCTATAGGTTAAGTAGTATCACTACTGTTCTTCTACAAAGATGGCCTTGGGATTAAATAACCCATGAAGGTTGATATGCCATTAAAGAAAGAATCCAAAACCAAAAATTAAAAAAAAAAATTTTTATTGGTGTTTAAAAAAAAATCATTAATTGCTTTAGTATTTTTTTTTATTAATTAGAGTATTTGGATTTTTGTCATTGTTACATTCACAACCTTTCAGCCAATCATTGCCATCTTCAGGCATTTCATTTCGAACTTGGGAGCCCACACAGAACTTTGAACCAAGCCCTTTATTTAATCCACAGGGGAAGATTATTCTAATTCCATTAACCATAACTGGGTACACGTATTAAGCTATAGTAAGTATTTCTTGTTATTTACCAGTCGTCGGGATTGAACCTGCAACCATCAGATGATTTCACTTAGCACTTTTCAACTAAACACCTATATTCGTTGTGCCACACATCCTGCTGGATACATGGTCCAATGTTGTAAATGCAACAATAAAGATGAAGACAATAGTCCGAATACTTTAAATGATAAAAATTATTAAGCTTCATCTCAGAAATTGAGACTCTTTAGTAGTTTTTTTTTTTTAGACCAACTCATGTTCTTAAAGAATCTTGTTAAATTTACATGATTTGTTTATTTTCTTGTTTAGAATACGGGGAAAATTAAATAAGTTTCCAGATTTTTTTTGTATGGGCAATTTATTGATAGTACACACATGAAACTCTAGTTCCTGTCAAAGTTATCTACTCCGGCTGCAATGCACTTGTTGTACCGTTCCAACAACTTCTGGAAGGCCCCATGGAAGTCCTCATGTGTGAGTGTGTCAATGACCTTTGTCAGCCTCTTTCATCTCCTCAATTGTCTCATAATGACGACAGCCTCTGAGCTTAGGGAATAACCAACAGTCACAGGGAGCAAGGTCTGGACTATAGGGATGGGGAGGAACAGTCTTGATGCCCATCTTGGTCAAATAGTGACAAGGATGGAGTTGTGGACTGGTGCAGTGGACTGGTGCATTGTCCTGGTGGAAATGCCACTGACCCGATTTGAAGAGTACTGGCCTCTTTCGACGGAATCTCTTCCTGAATTCCCTTAAAACCTCAACATAGTAACCCTAACCCTAACCCTTTGGCCTATCAACTGTGGTGTATTGACTTCCTTACTCCTGCCACACCTCTCATCATCCTTCACAGACTCCGTGCCTTCCTTGAATCTCTTATGCCACTCAAAAACTGATGCTTGATTCATGCAAGATGGTCGAAAAGCAGTGTGAAGCATTCCATACATTTCTGTAGCATCGTTTTTTTCAAGTTTAAAACAGAATTTTATTGCATATCGTTCTTCTAAAGTGCCATCACATCCAGATTGCATTTTTGAAATTCACCAGCAGTGAAAATCAGGCTTTCCAATTGCTGCTGTAGCTATTCATTTGAACCTGAAATCATGAAAATCGGTCAGTCATCTCATAAGATGTATAGGAATAACATACTAAATTTTCAAGAGTCTACGACAAATTTAAATGCCTGTACAAAAAAGTCTGGAAACTTATTGAACGTACCACGTATCTTATTAATATTTACCAATTCTTTACTGAACCTAGCATTTGTCATACTGAATGAACACAGCAATGATTAATGGATGGGTAAAAAGAACTTCCATTAGTATTTCTATGCTTTTCTATTATTCTCATATAAAAAGATGTAATGCCATTTCTTATTGACTCAATCATCAAATTACCTATGTAGAATAGGTGAAAAGTCTATGGGCAAATTTTCAACTTTTTCATCAAGAACTGTTTTTTTTTCTTTTCAAATCTCCCTTGGGATTGGCTTGGTATTTTTCTCCACCATGAAACCTTTCTTGGAATGATAGCTTTGAACAAATCTTGTTTGGAACTTATTCAGTTATATTCTCTCAAGTAGAAATCCCTATGGCTGTTGTTGTTGTTCACTTGTATTTATTGCCAAATGTTCTGTTCTTTTAACTCAAATTCAGTGTCAATGATTTTAGGAACCTATATATATATATATATAAATCTTGTTTTTGTTTTCATACACTATGCAGTCAAAAAACAACAAAATGAAACAAAAACAAAAAACTCCAACTGTTTAGACATTTCATCCTTATTTTACAGATATTTTAGAAACATTTGGAATGCTGTCAGAATATACAGAGCCTCAATAAAATGGCTACCGGAACAAACAATTAAGTCATGTCAACTATCTTGGTTTTGTATAGAACAGCAAACTGAATTGAGACATCGAATGAAAGTTAAAAACTGTCCCTCAGATAAACTTTGATAATTGATAAGCAATTTAATATTATCAGTTTATAAATAAAAACAAAAAGATGATGAATTTTTCATCTTTTTTTTTTTGCAATCCCCATTTTGCAAAGATGTCAGCTAAGCATAATAGGAAATCCCTTACTGTTTATATCATCATCAAGGTGTACCAACAGCATAGATTCCTTTGACTCTCCCTTTCCATCCTCCCCTATCAACTATCACTCTCGGCAGGTCCTCTACACTGCATCCACAGAGCTGATTAATGAAAGTTTTTGCTGCTCAGCCAACACTGGAGTGCCTATGTGTCGGAGTCTATTGGAGAATATTGCTTATGAGTTCAGCCTTACTTCTTTAGCATGTCTTACTTGGATGGTTAATGAGATGGGAGGTAAGTGGCCGTACTGTTGCTGTATTGTAGAATGCTGCTTCTAAACTTTATTCAAAACTGCATGTGGCACAATAGTACTTTGCCCAGTCAGCTGGGGCTGTAGAATACACTGACTGCACCTCTGCAGAGGGGTAAGACCCCCCCCATGAGTGTCCTGTATATGACACTAAACAATCTGATGGTGAGGTTCCTGCAGTGCTGGAGGTTTGGGGAATGTGGAATACTCCTTCATTGCAATCGCTCTCAGGTCCACTCTGGCCCGGCGTAGTAGCACCTGATAGGGCCCTATCTATGGGTTAAATTGAATTAACAGCATACTTATGCTAAACTGAATAGTTTGAAATAGAAATGTTTTTGACCATTAAACCTTACTTACATTCAAACTGCGTGCTTATGCTTAACGGAATTATTTGAAATAGAATTGTTTTTTGACATTAAAACTGTATTTACACTTAACTGAATTGTTACATATAACTGCTTGAATAGTTTGAAATAGAAATGTTTTTGACAATTAAACTGTGTACTTATGCTAAACTGAATTGTTTTTAAATAGAACAGATTATTTAGATAAAAATGGATTTGGCGTTAAATAGCCTACAAAGGTTGATATGCCATAAAACCCACCAAACCAAACCAAACAATTGTACTGACATAGCTATGGGTTGAAAGAATTTCTACTTTATTTAATCAGAGAGATTAGATTTCCATACAGTTGATAACCAGTTAGTAGTAGTAGTACATACCTTTTTTTTGTGTAGTAACCCTGTCGGCTAAGTGAGCAGACCTTCTTTACCTCTTCAGTTTAGCTAGGTTTAACCTCTACCGAATAAGACAACATGTTTGTGTTTGTGAATCAGTCCGCCTGTCGGGTTGGTAGTTCATTACATTTGCAGGTTGTTTAGACCTGCCAGGACATACGCTATCACAGCTATTGAACCACCATTATCACAACTGTGGTTTGTTTTGGTTTGGTTTTATGGTATATAAACCATTGTAGGTTATTTAATGCCAAATCCCTTTTATACACACATATTGAATATATGATTTCTAAACACATTTTGTAGATAGCATTTTTAAACAAGCCTGAGCTCATTTTTTTGCACACAGTTAAATAGTTTCACTTATTTCTATCCAATATGAATAATTCTATTTACTAATTAATTATTTGTTTGCACATAGTTTAATGCTTTCAAGTATTGCTATGTATCACTAACAATTCAATTAAACATCAGTCATTTGTTTACACACAGTTAAATATAAAAACAGTTCTATTTCAAAGAATTCAGTTAAGCATATGTACACAGTTTAAATGTCAAACATTTCTATTTGATCCATAGATAGTACCTCATTAGTTGCTACCATTCCAGGCCAGAGTGGTTCTGGGAATGATGATAATGAAGGGGTATTCCACATCCTGCTAAGCTCCTGTATTACTGAAGCCTCACCATCAGATTGTTTAGTTTCATATCCAGGACATTTGGAGGAGTCTTACCCCTCTGCAGAGATGCAGTCGATGTATTCTGCAGTTCCAACAACTGGGCCAACCACTGCTGTGTAATGATGAGGCAATGAGGGGGGATTTTACATCATATTATAATTATTTAAAAAAAAAAGGTGACTGAATTGCAATATCAATGGAATATTACTAGACTTTTCAAAGATTCCTGAAATAATATCAATCTTCTCGGAAGATTTTACTGAATTTTAGAATTTTACTATTTACTTGTTCACTTTTGAAATTTACTTTAAAGGAAAGTGTATGATAAGAGATCAACAATTTATTTTATTTTGAAATAGAAAATACACTTCTGTCATTTCAGTTTTCAAAGGTGGAAAAATTATTTAGAGAAGAAAATAATGAAACCATAGGTATATATTTATCCAACCCTACCGCCAAAAGAAGGAGGTGACACTGTCAATTTTTAAGCAGAGTACAACTTGTTTGAATTCAAAGTTTTCTTTCTCCTAGATGAGTTACCATATGAAGGTTAAAGATCTCAGTCTTCTCTACTATGTAAAGTTGTTGACAACCTTAGTCGAGGGCGACCATAAGGCACTCTTTTCAATAGCTACAACACCGAGGTGTAGGGGAGGGTGCCACTCTTTTCCCTGGATTGCTCCACTTTACCCTTGATACGTACCTTATAATGCTGAGTGTTAAACAAGGAGGTATCAAGGACCATTTTTAAAGTCTTTGGTATGACGCGACCTGGATTGAACCCAGGCTACCAGACCATAGGTAAACACTCTACCGACTAGGCCAATGAGGGTATCAGCATGACATGAAATGTAAACAGCTTCATCCAGAATTTGAACTCAAATTGCTGAGTTCCTTTTGTATAAAAATAATCGTTATGCCATGAGCACATATTTCATAAAGCAATCAGTAATCTTTCATTTTTTACTCTTTCAATGATTATCTGATTTTCTCTTCAGATTTTAACTACAAGATTATTTATTTTCATTATTTTAGTCTCAAATCTTTAAACTATTGGGTTGAAAACCTCTAAAACTGTTTTAGACAAACATTTTTAGAATATTGCTCTAAATTTCAAATAAAAAATTCCCCATTTGGCAGGGGCTGTAGAATACACCAACTGCACCTCTGCAAAGGGGTAAGACCCCCCAATGAGAGTCCTGGATATGACATTAAATGATCTGGTGGTGAGGCTCCAGTGATGCTGGAACTTTGGGGAATGCAGAGTACCCCTTCATTGCCATTGCTCCCAGGTCCACTCTGGCCCAGAATGGTAGCACCTGACAGGGCCCTATCTATGGGTAAAATAGAACTTACAGCGTACTTATGCTAAACTGAATTGCTTGAAGTAGAAATGTTTCTGACAAATAAACTGTGTACTTACATTTAAATTGCGTTCTTATGCTAAACTGAATTGTTTGAAATGAAACTGTTTTTGACAATGAAACTCTACTTGAACTAAATTGAATTGTTTAATATAGAACTGTTTTGACATTTAACTGTGTACAAACAAAATCTATGTTCATACTTAGCTGAATTAGAACTGTTTGAATAAACTGAATAGCTTTAAATAGAAAGGATTTTAACAATTAAACTGTGTACTCATGCTAAACTGATTTGTTTGAAATAGAACTGATTATTTGCAGAAAAGTGGATTTGGCGTTAAATAACCTTCAAAGGTTGATATGCCATAAAACCCAACCAACCATCAAATAAAAAAATCTACATGCAGAGTTTTCTTCTTTGGTCAAATATTCAGGAATAGGATCATCATGAAATTGAATATTAATGTATTTCAAATTAGACTGGAAATTGCTTTATTCTCTTAGAGAAATATAATGGCATTGTACAAATAAAAATTACACAACAATGTGCTGTTTTATAGTCATATATAAACAATTAGATTAATATGGATTATATTAATCTTATAGACATTTATTAACGTTAATGTAAAATTTGGGCCAGTGTAGATTTCTCTACTCAGCCAGAAAAATATGGATTGCAACCTCATGCATGAATATGGAATTACCTGTTTTATGAGGTTTGATTTAAAGGACTGGTTTGATCAATACATTTTACACATTTATACTAACAGGTTAGATGGTTTACTGCTGAAAATTAAGTTTATCTTCATTTTCAGATATAACAAACCAATAAAATTGGCAGCCTGGTAACCAGGAATCCATCCCCAAGAAGGAACCACTTCATTGCACTAAGAGAGTATGAAATCTGGAGCACACCTTAATGTTTGCAGCCATGAATGTGGAAAGCAGTTTTTTAAATCTTTTTTATGAACACCATGAGTTGCACCATATACCATTTTGAGTAGGAATATAGATAGACTATGTATTTCATTTTTGAATTTTTTTGAGGTAGGTTAAAAATAAACTCTGGTTGATATCACCCTACAAGAAGTACTCTCAGTTCCACTCTGACCTAAAGTGGTAGTACCTGTTAGGGTCCCATCTATGGGTCAAATAGATTTCTTTATATTTATTCATATTCAAACACGGCTATGCACAAAAAAATAAATATTTAAAAAACAATAACACAAAAATGTTAATATGAATGTAATTCCTATTCAGCCCAGACCATTTTCCCGGACAACATAAAAATGGTGAAAGTTTGCCAAACTATCTCTTCCTCAGAACCTTTCAAGCAGGATGGATGTACTTTCTGTCTGCTCCCTTCATAGCAGCAGAAGCACAACACCATGAGGAAAGCCGTCTAATTTATGGACCTTTTGAGTCTACCCTCTTAGACCAAGGGTTCCTAGTTGAACATGAATTAGATGAACGTAATCCACCACTTACAGGAACACCTTTATGTCATCTCTAACTTTTACTATGTCTATAGTGATGTGCAATTCCGCTCAGACATCCAGCTACCTCATTCCTGGGCGACCTTTTCTGGAGACTGTAGAATATTTGTTGACTCACGTAGAGTCTCCCAAAATTACCTACGAGTAATTTGGTTGAGAATAAATAGATTAATGGATCCCACTCATGCAAATGTGTTGGATAGGTCCATTCCTTTTATTTCTTGTAATGAATACAAGAAGGCACGAGGCCTTAGGATAGGTCCATTCCTTTTATTTCTTGTAATGAATACAAGAAGGCACGAGGCCTTAGGATAGGTCCATTCCTTTTATTTCTTGTAATGAATACAAGAAGGCACGAGGCCTTAGGATAGGTCCATTCCTTTTATTTCTTGTAATGAATACAAGAAGGCACGAGGCCTTAGGATAGGTCCATTCCTTTTATTTCTTGTAATGAATACAAGAAGGCACGAGGCCTTAGGATAGGTCCATTCCTTTTATTTCTTGTAATGAATACAAGAAGGCACGAGGCCTTAGGATAGGTCCATTCCTTTTATTTCTTGTAATGAATACAAGAAGGCACGAGGCCTTAGGATAGGTCCATTCCTTTTATTTCTTGTAATGAATACAAGAAGGCACGAGGCCTTAGGATAGGTCCATTCCTGTAAAGTGAGCCAATCTACATGCTGCTCATGCACTCTTCAATAAAAGAGGTGAGCTTTAGCTGGCTAGCTTTTCAAGGAGGCAGCCATGTTACTTTTGGCTTGTGAAGGTGAGTGCTGTTCATTGATATTCTATAGAGACCTTCAGGCCTCTCTCCTACAGCAACCAGAACCTCACATTTATGGGTGACTACATCATTCCTGTTCTTAAACAGCAAACACGACTTTTGCTATGTCTATAGCAATGCATATTCTGCTCAGACATTCAGCATTGCCTTGACTGTAGCGATGCATATTCCGCTCAGGCATTTAGCAGCTATAATTCCTTCTTAACTCAATAACTATTTCTTTGCTACCTTCCAATGAGACTTGCAGCATAAAGGTACCCTTTATTCTGGCTGCCATTAAACCTTCTTGAAAACCTTATGGCGCCTTTGTTATTCTCCTTTATTTCCAACAATATAGCGAGGAGGTAATGTAACAATCTTCCTCGCTAAACTTAGTTCTCAGCATAAAATTACCCCAGTTGGGTTGTCATGCCATTCAAATCAATCTTTCTTTATCGTTTAGATATTGAGGGAAGATAAGAGTATTAACTGGTTAAAATGTCATAACAACAAAAAACAAAAATAAATTTGATCAATAATCTAAACTTCTGAAATGATTCTACAACTACAAGATATTGCACTTGATCTATTAATTAATGAATGCATTGTTTCATACAGAAAACTTTCTTTCTTTTTTTGCCAGCACTTATGTTGATAGCTTAACAAAGAAAGATGAATTCTGGCTCAACAGTTGAATATTTTTAACGGCTTCAAGGAATCACATTTGTCGTGTATACGCATACAATTCCCCAGCTGTGGCAAAATTGTAGAGCTAGCTGCTAACGCTAGGGATTTGTTTAGCTTTCGACATTTACATATGGTGTTATTTCCTTGACTTGTGAAAGTGAGCAAAGTTATTTTTATGATAAACTGGATTCAAACATTTCAGAGCCGATCACTTTGGGAAGGCAAAATGACATAAAAGCCAGCCGACTTCAAATAACAAAACAAGTTAGAGAACAAACGTCACAAAGATCCCATGAAACCATTTCTAGGTATTTGTGCATACATTGTTCAGCAGCCTTGAAAAAGCAAAACAACAGTTATATATATATATATATATATACTAAACTTGAATAAAGAGTTGAGTTTTCTGTACTAGGTATGTTTGCAGATTGTAGACCTAAAAATCTAGATAGGATAAGAAGCAACACAATCTTTAGCGAAGTTATCCAAAACAAATCCATGATGAAAATAAGATTTTGCCTTTCATGTTATAGAAGCAACAAATTCTGCTGGAAATATGTCAAATACACTGTAACCAATAAGACTTAAAATCTACCACAAATCAAATGGTCATGGCAAAAATATTTACTTTTATTCTATGGGGAAATCTGAACAGCCTTTCAGTTTTAGAATAAACCACGACAAAGAATAAGGTCATTAAACCATAATAAATTATTCTTGGTTTGACAATATTTCTGCCTAAGTGACAATGACTTTAACAGAGATGTTAAATTCTCTATGATAAAAAGAATTAAAAAAGATATCAAATGATATTAAACCATGGAGTTTCCATGGTAAAGTGGCTAACATGTTTATAGTATACTCTTGGGAAAGGTATGAACATCTTTATTACACAACAGCTATGAGTTAAATAGTATCATTGCCGTTTTTCTATTAGGATGGCTTTGGCATTAAATAACCCATGAAGGTGTACCATAGCCAGATACGGCTATGTGTGAAATGGACATATAATGTTCATATATATATATATATATATATATATACATAGAACACAGGAATCTCGAAACACGAAAAACACTTACGACTTCTTAGTTCAGGTACGAAACTTTTTATTACCTTTGAGTTTAAAGGTTCTTCGACATAAGGAGAGAGATACACATTCTTTCTATTCTGGCTTTTCCATCTGCTCCCCTATCTCGTGCGACACCTGCCCAAGGCCTCGGCGAGCAAGCGAAAGTCAATCCTTCCCGTTTGGTGTCTAGTCTCAACTCTACTAATTGATTTTTTCAAAATCCCCAAATCCTCCACGCGCTTCCGGTGCGTGACTTCATTCGCACTTGCTAGCTCCGTTTCCCATCTGAGCTATTGTGACATCTCTGAGTGACACGCGCATGCGTGAACACTTGTGTTAATGTTGCACCTCAGTAACCCATGCACTGAGCCGAAAAGTTCTCAGCCAAACTAAACCCAAAGGCATAAAACGAAATCCCTCGGCCATTATATTACAAAGGTTGATATGCCATTAATCAAAGAAACCAAATTAAACCTTAACGCAGTATGATAAACCAATGAAAATGGATATTAAACCAAAAAACCTAAAAGGACTTAGCAACAAATGAAACCACCCCAAAAAACATAACATTAATTCACAAAAATATTATCATTAACATTTATAGACTGATTTTTCAACTTAACATGTGTCCTGCATATAAAACAAAATCATCTGATGGTGAGACTCTTGTCCTGGAGTTTTGGGGAATGTTGAGTATCCCTTCATTGCCATTATTCCCAGGTCCACTCTGACTAGAGTGATGATACTTGTTAGGGTTCAATCTATGGGTCAGATGGAAAGATTTAATCATTTTCTATACTTGAAATCACAACCTTTTTTTGAATAAAAAGTTTTTCATCTTCTAAATTGAATATACTCGGATTCTATTATTTCAAGTGGAACTTTATGCGGTCAAAACAAACATCATTATGTCTAAATTCTACAGCAGGAAAACTCTAATAAAAAAACATGAATATGTAGTAGTCCAAAAATAAGTACATCCATTAGATATATAAAGAATGTACTCACATATATATATATATATATATATATAATTTTAGTTTTGGTTATAGAGATGTTGCAATATAAATCCTGCACCCCAAAATAAAATTGTATTGATATATACAAAGGGATGTACTTATTTTTGGACTGTTATACATCTATATTTTTGGCTTGAATTACAATGTTGTTGAATCTGGTAATAAACAATTCCCAATAATATGCATTTTGATTGTGTAATATTGTAATATATAAACATCTTCTCTTGCCACCATCTTCTCACAAACACAGCATTATTTTATCTCTTCCTCATTGTTTGGTGTTCTTTACCAAGATGAACAACATTACCACATCTTAAGTACTTATTTATTCACTTCTTATATATTACCAACTGCATATGTGAGTTGGGAACACCTGGACTATATGAACTACATAATGTCCGATCACATCAAATGGTCTCATTTAACTAATGTAATGTTGAAATCTAACTTCTAGGATTTTAATCACCTGACATTCCAATCCTCCAATGACAGGCAAGGATTCAACTTTCCTTTAAGGTCATTATCTGTCAATTAAAGGGAGTTGATTTTCCAGCTGTTTTAATGGTCATTCGAGTTCTACACTACATGCCAAATAAAAGAGTCAATCAAATTATAACTTAATAATAATCAACTAGAACAAATAAAATCTTGGCATCAACAATTCAGAAGAAAATTAACTTTTTATAAAAAATAAGTGGTGTGTACTTAGAGGGGATACTATACATATGTACACACACACACATATAAAGCTTGTGGTTCTCAGCCATCCAAAAATACCAAAATATTTATTCCCAGGATAGAATTCAATATTCATAAACCTATGTTTACTTGTTGAATATTTCTCTCACGCTGTCCTCAAGAACTATAGAAATAGTAAGTAAGTAAAGTTGGCGATCATAGTCAAGGGCGACCATAAAGCTCCCTTTTCAATAGCTACTACACTGAGGTGTAGGGGAGGGCACTACTTCTTTCCCTGGATTGATCCACTTTACCCTCGATACATACCTTGTATTGCTGAGTGTTAAGCAAAGAGGTATCAAGTACCATTTTTAAAGTCTTTGGTATGATGCGACCTGGGATTGAACTAAAGTCTCTCGAGCCATTGGCGAACACTCTACCTACTAGACCAATGAGCCGGTTAAGATAGAATAGAAATATTAGAAGGACAGCTATCAATAGGCTATCGATTATATGGAAATCGGACCTAACCGATAAAATGAAACGCAGTTTCTTCCAGGCAGCAGTCACATCGATACTGCTATATGGGTGCACTACATGGACGCTAACAAAACGGCTGGAGAAGAAGCTAGACGGCAATTACACAAGAATGCTGTGAGCAATCTTGAACAAGTCCTGGCGGCAACACCCCACAAGACACCAACTGTACGGCCACCTGCCTCCTATCACGAAAACGATTCAAGTTAGATGAACCAGACATGCAGGACACTGCTGGAGAAGCAGGGACGAACTCATAAGTGATGTACTCCTATGGACCCCCACAAATGGCCGTGCAAAAGCAGGACAACCAGCATGAACATACATTCAGCAGCTATGTGAGGATACGGGATGTTGTCCTGAAGACCTGCCTAGGGCGATGAACGATAGGAAGGAGTGGCGAGAGAGGGTCATGGATATCCGTGCTACCAGCGCGACATGATGATGATGATGATAGAAATATTAGCCCTTAATCGAGAAGTTTGATGATTCATCTACTGAACTTTGACATTTCTAACCTAAAATTTTTTAGAGTTGGTGTTTGTACTTAATGTATTGTACATTGAAAAATCAAGAAGAAAGTGAATGTTGGTATTCAGTAATAAGTTCAAGAATTCCTGAGAGAATACAAACAAATTTTTTTACTACTCTCTTTATCTTTGTTAATTTTATCAGATCTCAGAAACTGAGACAACAAGAAGGCGAGTGTAAGTTTAATACTTGGAAAAGTTCTTACCAAAGTTAATTATTTTTTCTGGCAAGTTCAGATGGAGAAAAGATCAGCCATATAAATTGGTTTGTAGTTATTTTTCTAATGAACTCAATATCATTTTTTAAAACAAATGTACAATGGCTATTATTATTTGGATGTCTGGAAAACAAAGATGCTTAAAGGAATCATTGAAATACTTTTACCGAGAATGTAATCCCATAATTAGTTTTTATTGATTATTCATTGAATGTAAGTTGAAGTCCTTCACCCAAGATCAATGTAAAACACAAATGCCAAGAATATCATTTTTGGTAAATTTAGAAAAAAATCATGGCTGCCATGTAAATTGTATTCCTACCCTCAAGCTAAGTTAGGGTTATCTTGAATAAAGATTAATGTTGTCTGGCTGGTTGGTTTTTCCAGCTTTATCTAATGCAGGAGTCAGTTTTTTCTTTCTCTTTTTTTCTCGGAAGCAATTATTCCAGTTTAATAATAACCACTTGTAAGTAATTACAGCTTCAAGTAACTATTCTTAATACAAATTTGTACACAATTATATGGTTTTAAGTTTTCCTACCGAATACTAATTATTTGCAAGCTATTATATGTTTGGTTGATTTATTCTAACAGCATGTAAATGAATACAGGGTTATTTCATACCTAGAAGTTAGGGAATCATGTTCCTTGTACATTTATGTCCTCATTTTTTGTGTAGTTGTTTATGAGGTTTTTCTAAACAGTTATACAATATCAAGTATTCCATATGAAACTAATAACTGTATAATTTCAAGTAATTATTTCTGTTAAATAACAATCATTTTTTGCACAGTTATATGGATTTAAGCAATTGATAATAATAATCCTGAGTAAATAACTATAGTTTCAAGTAACTATTCTAAATACAAATAATTTAGTTATATGGCATCAAATATTTCTATGGAATATAAATAATTTTTAAACAGATCTATTTAACCCAAAGATGAGACTCTTAACAGCAACTACTATCCAGTGAACCTGGAATGATGGAATACTTCACATCATCATCATGTCGTGCTGCTAGCACGGATATCCCTGACTCTCTCTCGCCACTTCTCCCTATCGTTCATCGCCTCTGGCAGGTCTTCAGGGCTACATCCCATATCCTCACATAGCTGCTGAATGTATGTTTGAGCTTATCGTCCTGCTTTTGCTCAGCCATATGTGGGGTCCATAGGAGTACATCACTTATGAGTTCATCTCTGCATCTCCAGCAGTGTCCGGCATGTCTGGTTCTAACTTGGATAGTTTTCGTGATGGAAGGCAGGTAGCCGTATAGTAGGTGCTTTGTGGGGTGTTGCCGCCAGGACTTATTCAATATTGCTCACAACATTCTTGTGTAATTGCCGTCTAGCTTCTTCTCCAGCCGTTTTGTTTGTGTCTAAGTGGTGCATCCATACAGCAGTATCGATACAACCGCTGCTTGGAAGAAACTGCATTTCATTTTATCAGTGAGGTTTGATTTCCATATGATCGATAGCTTATCAATAGCTGTCCATGCCTTTGTTAGCCGTGTGTCGATGTGTTTTTCGGTTGATGAGACACTGCTTCCTCGGTAGGTGAATTTGTCAACCAGTTTCAGAGAGGTTCCGTCTAGTGTGGAGATGTTGCCTGTTTGATTATAGTACATATATTCAGTTTTGTATGCATTGACATGGAGGCCAATGCCTGCGGTGGCTCATTCCAAACTATGCAGTAGAGTTTTGACTTGGTTGGGTGTATTTGCCAGTATCGCTATGTTATCGGCGTAGTCGGCATCAGTAATTGTTTTTGCGGGGTACCTTCTGTTTCTTTTCTTTGTCAGCTTGAAGCCATTAATAATCGTTTTTTGCACAGTTATATGGATTTAAGCAATTGATAATGATAATCCTGAGAAAATAACTATAGTTTCAAGTAACTATTCTAAATACAAATAATTTAGTTATATGGCATCAAATATTTCTATGGAATATAAATAATTTTTAAACAGATCTATTTAACCCATAGATGAGACTCTTGACAGCAACTACTATCCAGTGGACCTGGAATGATGGAATACTTCACATACTTCAGAGAATATAGTCAATATATTCTAAGACTTGTTGGCAGGGTAAGCAATTACATGGTTTCACTTAAATGTAATATAATTTAGAATTATCAATGCTGCAGTTAGCTAATAAACTTTTTGCATTGGAAACAACTGGGTCCGTCTTGTATTTTCCGTAATTAATTATATTAATCAATAATTTAATTTGAAGTAATAAATTGTCAATTGGCTAAAACCTTTGAATAAAGAGTAAGTCACATGTGAAGGTCAAATGGTGCACTTGTCGCACAAATGACAGGTTGTTTTGGAAATCACTGTTGCAGGCTGAATAGAAAAAGTAAACATTTTATTGCCGGACTTAGGATAAGATGATGTAACATTAGAAATTGAATAATTGATATATCATATAAGCAGAGTTATTTTAGTTGGGCTTAGTTTGGAGTTCACAGAGTCAAGAGCAGTTGGTTGGAGTCAGATGAGCAGCCTCTTGGGGGCAGGGTTGGTTGGACAAAGAAAGCCAAGTTGATATTTTGATTGTTTGTCTACCACCTATGAATCTGAGAGCATTTCTGTGACACAAATAAATCTTTCTATCGATCTTTTTCTCATTTCATTGATGACGGTGCGAATATTGCAGTTAGCTGATAAACTTTTTGCATTGGAAACAACTGGGTCTATCTGGTATTGTTGTATACTGTATTATGTGTATACAATATACACGGGACATAATCAAACACAATGACGAACTTCAACAAACGAACACGGTTCTTTATAAAAATATCATCTCTCACAATTTATTCTCCAAAGGGTGATGTTTCTTGTGTGTGAGAGGTGAGTTGGAGACGGGGACAGACTGCTACATATTGACCCAAAGTTCTTCTGGCCATAGCAGCACTTCTTCCTCATCTTGGCTGGGGTTGCTCAACCGTTGGTTACTGAGGGCCCAAAGCTCTCTGTCTGCCGCTGGCTCTCACTCCGGCATCTTGACTCCAACTGCAACTGGAAATGACTGATTGACTGCCCCAAGCCGTCTGTGGCACTTGGTTATATAATTGCCTGATGCCCACCTGCTTCCTGTGGGCAGACACATCTGCCACCATCACTGAATTCAACTACGTCCACAGGTCAAGGTGATATTCTTTGACCAGATGGACCTGTTTTGCTGTTCTTCCGCTTATTTACACAGGTGCATCTCTTGATTGACAGCTTGGTCAAGGGACAATATGTAACAGTATTTTGCATAATGTAACACCTATTGATATTCAGGATAGTGCCATAGCATTACAAAAATAATAAAGTTCAAAATCATTTTAAAAAGGTAAACACTTCATAATTAGTCACCAAGCCAAAGTTTTAATAGCCATTCAATCATTGCGGTTGAAAGACAAAACATTATCTCAAACAAATCTATTTGACCTATTTATGGGACCCTAACAGGTACAACTATGCCTGGTTAGAGTGGACCTGGGAGTCATGGCAACAAAAGGGTTGATTCCCTACTCTCTAGAGTTCACTATGCAATTTAGTGTCATACACAAGACAAAGATTGAAGTTCAAAGCCAGGGATTTTAAATTTTCTCATGTTTCACTCAAAACCAAATTAAACTGTACTAACAAAACTTGGATTGATAAGATCTACTAAACATGATAAATGTATCCCTAACTTACTTAGAGGCCCCAGTCCAGCACTTTAGCCATTATGGTACCCATAGGGATTCCCACAAATGTACCTCTAAGTTTGATACTGAAATTAGTGAAGAATAAAAGCTGAGAGAGTATGTTAACCAAATCAATAAAGATGAGGGTATTAGTTTAGCTAATTAATGGAATAATGATAAGGTTTCATCTTAGAACTTTAGGCAATATGAGGAATGCTGCTTTAAGTGCAGCTGAACTGCTATAATAATACAATAAAAACGAAATAATCTTCTTCTATATAAAACACTATATCAAGCACACGGTCTGGTTTCCTTCGAGCGTTATGACACGAAGTGGCTCATACAGTACAAAATCTTTGGAGCTACTTGTAGCATGATAACTCTAGACAAGGCTGTTTGCATTTAACTCAATACTAATAACCCTGGGAAAGGCATGAATTTATTCTCTCCCTAGCTAAGGGTAAATTGGAGAGACCTAGCTCTTTAGTCTTGGTAAGGCAACCAGTCTAAGAGAAGAAAAATTTTGAATTTAAGCTCGGAGTACTCCATTTAAAAATTGACCTAGTGTCACACTGAGTTTGTGGCAGACTGGTTGAGTGAATTAGAAAGTTTCATTTTCAGCTTAAAAATTGACAAAATTTAGAAAAAAAAGTTTAATATTGATGCATCAAATAAAAACTTAGAAACCTAATTTCAATCTTTTTTTTGTTTTTATTATTATTATTATTATTATTCAGGGTTTTTCACATCAGTGTTAGCTGATGGTTTTTTACTGGAGTTTGAGTGACCTCAAGTCTCCAGGACATATCTCAGGATTCTAGTCGTTCTTAGCAATGCTGTCGGTTGGATATTATCATCAATAAATGGTCTAAATTTTGTTAAGCCGCATAAATATGTTCAAATAATTATAATTTCATAAATTTATTTTTTAAATGTAATTATTTCATTATTATATTTTTTACATATATTCTGATACTACACTTTGATCCAAACTCCAAATCTGAGAAACTATGCACTGATCTTCAGCAGAAGTGTCAAGAAGAAACACTTTGATCATAAGCAGAATACACAGATACTACACTCTGGTCCTTGGCAAAAGTGCTAAACTATAATGTAAATAATCTTATTATTTTAACAGAAATTATTCTAATTTATTGAATAAATACTGATAAGAATGAAATATTTTTACCAATAATGTTTGTTAATAATTTATTCAGTATAAGATAAAAGATGTCTGTCCTTTCTTTATTTAATACTCTCAAAACAACATGTCTAACCGTTACTTCCTGTTAAAATAACACTGGTATTATAATCTTTTGCTAAAAATTGCAATTGGCTCAACTCACACAGCAACATGAATAATATATAATATCGTCACTAAAAAGGAGACAGGTTAACAATATGTACTTGTTTACTTTAAAAGAATATATTCTCTTGTCTCGTTCAAGATTGTCATTTTTCCTAAATTCAGTGCTGTTGTCCCCTCAGTTGTAAACATCCCATTCTTTTGATTGCTTGATTGATTGATTTCAAATAGCATGTCAACATGTTCAGGGTTATTTTATGCCTTGAAGTTAAGGAACTATATGCATTGAACCGTTAAGGAGGTGCCCGTGGAGTAATGGTTATCGTCATTGAAAATGGACACGGCGACAAGAGTTCAAATCCTGGACGAGACTGATTGCATTTCACATAGCACTAATACCCTTGGGAAAGGTATGAATCCAATTATTCTCCCTCCAGCTATGGGTAAATAGTAGGACAGACTAGGTTCTTCAGCCTTGATGAGGCAGCTGGTCTAGGAGAGGGAAGACTCTGAATTCAAACCTGTTAAACTCCGCTTAAAAATTGACCATGTGTCATATCCTGCCCGAGCGGAGGGGTTGGTAAATATCATATGCATTGTACCGTTATCATCATATTTTTGTGTAGTTGTTTCTTAAGATTTTTTTTATATGATATTTTCTAATAATAATAATTTGCACACTGTTGTATAGTTCCAAGTATTCTTATACTAATAATTTTTGAATGGATCCATTTAACCTGTAGATGGGATTCTAACAAATATTACTGCCCAGAGTGGACCTGGGAGTAATGACTCTCAAAGAGTACTCCACATGCCCCAGATGTCCAGAACTGGAGCCTCACCATCTGATACAGTTTAGTGTCATACCCAGGCTCCCATTTTGAGGAGGTTTTACCCCTTTTGTAAAAGATTCAGTTGGCATATTCTTGTCTCTACTGACAAGGCTTCCATGCCCTTGAGAGCCGAGAGCTGCAATTACACAGTGCTGCAGTCAGTGTATTTTCCAAATATAGAAGATTTCATGCCTTTCCCAAGGAAGTAAGTGTGAAAGTAAAATGTAAATAGCCCGAGGGTGTCCTCGTGGTGCAATGGTTAAAGCACTGGACTGTGGAATCATAGTAAGTGAGTTCAAACTCCAGTCATGCTATTATGTTCACTTTCGGACAAATACCCTTGGGAAAGGTATGAACCCCCTTATCGTTCCAGCTATGGGTTAAATAGTATCACTACTGTTCTTCTAGAAGGATGGCTTTGGCATTAAATAACCTATGAAGGTTTATATGCCATTAAACAAAGAAATCAAACTAAGCAAACAGCCTTGTCCTGAATTTGAATTTGGCTTTTCAAGACCATTTCCGAAGATGATAATCATAAAATCATGTGCTTTTGAGTCCTCCGCTCTAATGTTCATTTTGTTCAATTAAAAAAACTGAGTTCATGGATAAATATTTTTAACTTGGATTTCATCTGGACAAGTCTGATTGCTTTTCACTTTGCACTAATGTCCACCCCCACCAGAAATATAGAATAAGTCACAATACTCCTTTATATATATATATATATATCTTTAAGAAAAACAAAAACCGGTCACATTAGGATTATAAATTTATTTCCATCCTGTTATGGGTATTATGTTCATAATTGAATGTTTTTATTGTCCTGACGGAATTATTCCGACTCCGGTTTAACTGGACTAAATAATACAAATATATATATATATATATATATATATATATATATGAGGGTCATTCAATAAATAAGGAGAGTTTTATCTTAGGAGTTGGCAATAGGAAGCACTGTTTACAGTTGTACCAACAAAGAGTGATGTGTTATTTCATGTCCCAGAAAACTGACAGTATGACCTACTTTACTGATTGCTGTGCCTGAAACTTTTTCTTTACTAAAGAGTCAAGGTGTTTCCACTCCATGGACCATCTTTTCAACTCAGGCTCATACTGAAAAATGCGTGTTTAGCCTATTTATAAAGATTTTTTTAACTAAAACATGAATCTCCATACACTTCACACATTCTTCTATAAATTTCACATGGTTTCTTCTTCTCAGCCAGCAAAAATTTGTTGACAAATCTCTGTTCAAATTTGAACCTGTTTGTTTAATTTAACGCCATTTTCAATAGCCTCAAAACAAATATTTCTGGAAGATTAAAATAATTTTTGCTCTAAACTAGTTCTACTTAATGCAGAGTTTACATCTATGGAAAAAAAATTTGGAAAAATAATTTTTTTTGCTTTTTTTAATTTTACATATATATATGTGTGTGTGTGTGTGTGTGTGTAGAAAAATTGATAACAAGGTAATCCAAGCGGAAGAAGAGATTTATTGAGAAGTTGACACTATAGTGTTTCGGTTCTACTGAAGCATCATCAGGACCATGAGGGGTGATACTAACGATGTTAAGTCAATGATGGATGTTTAAAAATGCAAAATACAAAAACCTAGGGGAAAATATATACTAGGTGCATACGATAAGTTTCCAGACTTTTTTCGTATGGGCACTTTCATCGATAGTACACACATGAAACTCTAGTCCCCTTCGAAGTAATCTCCTCCGGCTGCAATGCACTTGTACCGTTCCAACAACTTTTGAATCGCCCCATGGAAGTCCTCTTGTGTTAGTGTGTCAATGACCTTCATCACAGCCTTTTTCATCTCTTCAATTGTCTCATAACGACAACCTCTGAGTTTAGGGAATAACCAAAAGTCACAGGACTATAGATCTGGACTATAGGGAGGCTGAGGAACTGTGTTGATGGCCATCTTGGTCAAATAGTCTGTGACAAGGATGGAGTTGCGAACTGGTGCACTGTCCTGCTGGAAATGCCACTGACCCGATTTCAAGAGTGCTGGCCTCTTCCGTCGGAATCTCTCCCTAAACTCCCTTAAACCTCAACATAGTAACCCTAACCCTAAGCCTTTGGCCAATTAACTCTGGTGTATTGACTTCCTTACTCCTCCTACAACTCTCATCATCCCTCACAGACTCCCTGCCTTGCTTGAATCTCTTATGCCACTCAAAAACTAATGCTCGATTTATGCAAGATGCTCCAAAATCAGTGTGAAGCATTCCATACGTTTCTGTGGCATCATTTTTTCTAAGTTTAAAACAGAATTTTATTGCATATCGTTCTTCTAAAGTATCCCCACATCAAGATTGACTTTTTGAAATTCACCAGATGTGACAATCAGGCTTTAGTAGGGTGTATTCCAATTGCTACTGTAGCTGTTGATTTGAAGCTGAAATCATAAAAATTAGTCAGTCATCTGATAAGATGTATAGCAATAACAGACTAAATTTTCAAGAGTCTACGACAATTTTAAATACCTGTACAAAAAAGTCTGGAAACCTATTGAATGCACCACACACACACACACATATATATATATGTATATATATATATTTTCTTGGGGCACATGTCATATAACAGTTCAAATCCTTAACAAGACTAGTTGTGTCTCCCTGTGTGCTAATGCCCTTCAGAATCCATTTCTTCTTTCCCAAGCAATGGATAAAATTGTAGGTAGACTAAGCTCTTTATCTATGTAGAGCAACCAGTCTAGGAAAAGAAAAGACTTTGAATTCACAACTTGTAGCACATTGACGCACTGTTCAAAGTTCATCCACTAAACAAGCCTTTTATCAGTGAATAAATTATCTCTGTACTTTCTTTGCTTTGGATTACTTAATAGTTGTCAATGTTCCCAATGAGTGGACATTATATTATTACACTGAATAACACAATTGGATATTGATTCAAATTGATTTTACACTCATCTGAATGTGAAAACAATCAAATCTTTGGTCATAATTCATTCACCAAGCCTCTGACTTCTATTTCTAAAAAAAAAAACAACAAACGAACAAACAAACCAAAAAAAAAAAAAAAAAACAGATTAAAAACATTCATCTACAATTCTTTTATAAATGAGATAATGATTTCCAATAATAAAAACAAATAACAGCTCAAGAATAACCTTAAGTTTTCCTAAATTAATCCCAATTTCTTTCAACATTGATATCAAGCTTTGCAGAGACTGGCACACAAATTGTTCATATTATCTGCACTTGGTGTTATTAAGGGGTCACCCATGTAATTGTAATATAATGGCCGAGGGATTTTGTCTAATATATCTTGCCTTTGGGTTTAAGTCGGCTGAGAACCTTTCGGCTCAGCACTTGGGTTAGTTAGGTGCAAACTTGAGCACAGATGTTGACGCGCGCGGGGAGGATGTGTCGTTCACAGATGTCAAAATAAATTCCAGGACCAGGGGATGTGAATTACGTCATGCACCAGAAGCGTGAGCGGAGGATTTGGGGGGATTTGAAAAAAGTCAGTTAGTTGAGTTGAGTTCTGCCTCGGAGGAAGACGGTTGACTTTCGCTTGCTCGCCAAAGCCGGACTAGTGACCTTGTGGCAGGTGTGTGGGGCAGATGGAAAAGCCAGAATAGAAAGAATGTGTATCTCTCTCCTTATGTTGAAGAACCTTTAAACTCAAAGGTATTAAAAAGTTTCGTACTTGAACTAAGAACCCAGCTATGGGTTAAATAGTACCACTACTGTTCTTCTAGGAGAATAGCTTTGGCATTAAATGACCTACAAAGGTTGATATGCCATTAATCAATCGAAATCATGAACTATTAAGTGTTTTTCGTGTTTCGGGATTCTTATGTTCTATGTATATATGTTATGAACATTCTATGTACGTTTCACATAGCCATATCATGGCTATGTAAATGATTAATGAGGAGGTTTATTATGTGATGAGACAGAAACTGGTGCTTTCAGCATGACTTGACTCTAAGTTTTTTTTTTTCTATTTGAAAATATTTTTTGTCTCCATTTATATATAAAATCACATTAGATCTTGAAAGCCTTGCATTGAATTTGTTGAAACTTATAAGGACCGGAAAACTTAAGGATGAAACTATCATTTATATGAAGGAAAAAAATTGATCAATTCAAAAAGGTGATAAAAAAGATTTGATTCAAAATGGAATGATAAAGAACAATTTTGATGATTTATTTTTTTCTGCTTTTCTTTTGTAATTTATTCCCTATTTAGAGCAAGAATAATTTTCTCTTAAATATTATATTCTATAATTCTGTATTATAATCATTTTAATTATGTTACCGCAAGGAAGTAAAAATAGCACATCATAGCAAGATATTTGCTAAAGCAATAGCATTGAAATTCTCTAAGAGAATAAAGACATTTCCAATCCATTTTGAAACTTATTGATAAAAGTATAGGATCAGAGTTTGAAATCATCCCGATAATTATACTTTACAAAGGAAGACAACTATTAAAAGTTAGAATTAATTTTTATTTATTGCAGACTTTTTGTCCTCATCTTGGTAGTTTTTGTGCTGTTTCTTCTTTCACTACGTTTCGGCCAAATTTCACCTCTGGCCTTCTTCAGGTGATTTTATCGCGACCTCGGATAGGATTCCTATCCGAGGTAGCAGTAAATCACCTGAAGAAGGCCAGCAATAAATAAAAATTAATTCTCAGATTAAGAAGCCTCATCTCAAAATGATTCCAATTTAAAGACAATTATTAAAAGTTAATTATAATGTTCTCACTTTATT
This sequence comes from Sepioteuthis lessoniana, assembly GCA_963585895.1. Taxonomy (NCBI): domain Eukaryota; kingdom Metazoa; phylum Mollusca; class Cephalopoda; order Myopsida; family Loliginidae; genus Sepioteuthis; species Sepioteuthis lessoniana. The sequence continues at coordinate 109,968,052 of OY757915.1, forward strand.
TATTTATTTACACTGAATTATAATATAAAGACTATAATAGGATGTGACTTGATACTGAGCTTAATATCCACCAAAGATGGTCTTTAAGAGAATGATATAAAAGGACAAAAGATATTTTCAAGATTTGACCATGAAACTCATTTGATTTGATTTTCCTATCAGATATATGGAAGTGTAGAGTTTCCTGGGTGTAGTGGCTAACATGCCGAGTTGTGAGATCATAAGAAGAGAGTTCAAACTGCAGTCAGGCTATCATATTCAATTTTAGACTTATACTCTTGGAAAAGGTATGAACCTCCTTATCCTCCCAGCTATAGGTTAAATAGTATCACTAATGTCCTTCTGAAAGGATGACTTTAACATTAGATAACTAACAAAGTGTTGCATTCAGGTTAGTGAACACTTGTAATATTAAATAAAGGACAAACTACGATATGAGAGGAAATAGAGATATATTCTCAGGAAAAAGTATATACAATAGAGAGACTATTAGTAGACAAGAACATAGGATTAGTGAATACAGAATAAAGATATAGTCCAATGATAGTATTGGCTTCCGTTTTTACGGTAGCAAGTATGGTGATCTAGTGCGATCTCCAGTCTCCAACGCTCTAATACTATTCCTATAAGAAGCTGCTCTTCATCTTCTAGTCTGCCCTGGTATTAGTAGCTACTGCTATATATGGCAGATGGACTAGTTCATTGTGTGGAAAAAGGTGGGTGATACCCAACACAAACAAAGAAACTGAAACCAGATATTGGGAACTAGCAAGGTTACCAGGTACTGCATGGTGGCAATAATCTTCAGGATTCTAACTGCAATTTTAACTGTATTCATTCAATTTATTGATAGAATTAAAGGAACTCTTTGAATGAAACGGTTCATTTAATCAAGAAGCGTATAATATTTGTTGGTTTTTTTTTCCTGTTTTTCTGAGAAGTTTATCTGGTTCTCTAGACATTATGAGTTCAAATCCTGGGTTAGGGAGTGCAAGAAGATCTCAGTAGAGGAGCAGAATATTACCATAAGATAATATAATATATAAACAAAGACAGATTAATAAACATATATGATAATTTGAGATGAAAAATCTGAAATAGATAGGAAATGAGGTATATAAAAAGATATGAATGAATGTATATATATATATATATATATATATATATATTGAAGAGTGCATATTTAGGCAGTAAGTTATAATTAAGGCAAGTTTTATTTAAGATGATGGAACACTTTATTATTTTTAAATGTAATTCTTCAAGTCTTCTTATTATTTTTCTTGTGTCAGGATCCAGGTGGTAAAGGAATTGTCCCATATCTTATGCCCAAGCACTTTCAACCGTACTTTTGGGTGTCAATAGGGGTAGTGTAGTTTGAGTTGACAGTGTGCGTTTTTATTGTTTTAATTATTTGTAGCATTTTGTTTTGAAGTGGTCGATTGGAACATACTGAACGTTTTAAATCAAAATGCAGAAAATGTTCCAACCGACAACTTCAAAACAAAACGCTACAAATAATTAAAACAATGAAAAACTCAAACTGTTAATTCAAAACTACACTACCCCGATGATGGTCAAAAGTATGGTTGAAAGTGCTTGGGCAGAAGATATGGGACAATTCTTTAACAACTTGGATTCCAACACAAGAAAAATAACCAGAAGACTTGAAAAATTACCATTAAAAATAATAATCAGTGTTCCATTGTCTTGAATAAAACTTGCCTAAATTATAACTTGCTGCCTAAATATACACTCTTCAATAAATATATATATAATTATATATTCTATGAATACATATCTACATTCATTCATATCTTTTATATGTATATATAAACCAAGAAAGACAAAAAATAGACTGATATGTATCAACAGAGAAATAGATAAGAGAGTGTGATAAACATACTGAAATAAATATGAAGAGAGATACGTTTATATATATAAAGCTTAAAAGATATCAACACACTGGAATTGATATGTAATAGAGAATGAAAGATTGAAAAATATTAGAACAAGCTGAGGTACTTAAATATCATAGGTTTGAGTCTTACCGATTGTTAAATTCTTGTATAATGCAAAAATTGACACAGAATTCATAAACAACGTAATTTTTGTAGAAAAAGTATTGAAAATGCAGCGATAAAAAAAAAATCTGCTTAAATAAAAAAAAATTTAAGAAATGGAAAAAAAAAAATGAAAAAAAAATTCTAAACTCTAAAATTCCTTTGTAGGTTTTAAATATTCATAAAATCCCTGAGTTAAAAACATTTCTGTTTACTCTTATAAAAAAAAAAAAAATGGCCAGAATATTTTGTTACAGGTTTTTATTTATAAATCGATTGATTTTTCCCTTCCTGTATTTTATTCACAATTTATTTATTCTTGAGGATTCTTAATACTTGAAAAATAAATAAATAAACAGAATAATTGAAAGAAAAAATGTTTTTGTTTAAATTTTAGCAGTGAGAAAATCAAACGTTTTGCTTTGAGAAAATAACAGACGTTTCTGTTATTTTACAAATTTTTCAGATGATCAACACTTAGTTTTGTTGTTTTTAATATTTCAGCAAATATTTTCTTTGGCATTTGTATTGTTGTCTGAAATTGAGAGAGAGAGAGTGTTTTCATTACTCTATATGCTATTTGGATTAAACTGGATTCATCTTTTATTGCTAACAGATCATTTTAGAAAATATTTTCTTTGGCATTTATTAAGTTTTGTTTAGTCTTGCATACAAGATTATTTACAGTATCTGCTGTTCTGAGTTGGTCACTCATTAAAAGTACTGAGCAAGCTCATTGTTGCTTAACTTCAGTGAACTAACTAGAAGTGGTGTCTTCAACATGGCTTAACAGTAAGTTATTTACAAAGCTAACTAAGACTAGAAGTATGGGGCACTCAGTGAGAATTGAAATCACTAGAAATGCTCTGCTAGCCAAGTTAGTTAACCATTACACAATGAAAGCCACTCTTAACTTATGTAAGATGTTAATTAAAGTTTAGAGATATAGAATTTTTTGGACTATTATCTTTATCTATAGGAGGTGCTCGTGGTGTAATGGTTATCATCCTAGGAAATGGACACGGCAACACGAGTTCAAATCCTGGCCGAGACTAATTGCATTTCACATAGCACTAATACCCTTGGGAAATGTATCAATCCAATTATTCTCCCTCCAGCTATGGGTAAATAGTAGGGCAGACTAGGTTCTTCAGCTTGGGTAAAGCAACTAGTCTAGGAGAAGGAAAACTCTGAATTCAAACCTGTTAAACTTCGCTTAAAAATTGACCTTGTGTCATATCCTGCCCGAGCGGAAGGGTTGGTAAATATGATTATCTTTATCTATAGTTTTCAGCAGAACATTTTAACAAATACATGATGTTCCAGAAAAAACTAATGTCATTCCCTCATTACCTGAAGTGAAGCAAGCCCAGTCGGCTGGGGGTAGAATACACGGACTGTATCTCTACAGAGCAGTAAGACCCCCGACAAAGGGTATCCTCGATACGACACTAAACAATCTGATGGTGAGACTCCAATAATGCTGGAACTTTCGGGAATGCGGAGTACCCCTTCATTGTCATCACTTCCAGGTTCACTCTGGCCTGAAGTGGTGGCACCTGATAGGGTCCTATCTATAGGTCAAATAGAACTGTTTGACATTTAAACTGTGAACAAAAAAATGTCTTATACTAAATTGAATTGTGAGAAATAGAACAGTTTGATCATTTAATTGTGTGTAAATAAATAACTGATGTTTAATTGAATTGTTAGTGATACATAACAATACTTGGAACTACTTAATTTTGTTGACTTATGCTAAATTGAACTGATTGATTATCAAAGTGTATGTAAACAAATAAGTAATGTTTAATTGAATTGTTAGTGATACATAGCAATACTTGAAACCATTTAACTTTGTTGACGTATGTCAACAAATCATATACCCATCATATATATGAAGAAACCAGATTTGGCATTGAATAACCTACAATGGTTGATATGCCATAAAACTAAACCATACCAGAAGTAAAGTCAACATAAGTTAAATAATATATCAAATAATGAAAATAGTTCAGAATAGACAGCATTATTTTCCCCAAAGGAATATACAGGGTGTTTCAAAAATATTAATATCAATTCCTAATCTAATAACTTGACAGATCTTGTTCAAATGATTCAAAAGTTTAACAGCATCAACTTAAAATTCTATTTTTAATGTTTAAATGCCCCCCCCGAATGGCATTTTGCGATCTGAAAAGAAAAAAAGCCAAATATTAGAAATAGAATTTTGAGTTCTTTCTTCATATTCCACATATTATTTAGTTGATGTTGGCTTCATTTCTGGTATTGTTAACTCAGCATTGTGGTATATTCTTTGGCCGTCTTGAATTTCCTCAAAATTTTTTAGAAAGGTTTTTTCATTTACTATTTTTAGATAATTGTTTTAATTCAAAATTTTTTTAGATGATTTTTTTCAGTTTTTCCTCTAGTGTCTCTGGTGTTCTTTAGAAATCTTTTAGAACTATTTATTTTTTCTTCTAGTTTCTCGTTTTTTGTTTCCTCAACAAAGTCAGAAAACCAAATGTCAAAATCTTATGTCAAGTGTAGACTAGACAAGATTGGAAAGAATATCTTCAATTGTCAATGAATTAAACCCAAAATATGAATTGTAGAGCATTGATTTAATTTCTTTGTTTTAATGGTATATCAACCTTCATGGGACATTTAATGCCAAAGCCATTCTTGCAGAAGAAGAGTAGTGGTATATTTAACCCATAACCGGGGGATAAGGGGATTATACTTTACCCAAGGGTATTAGTTCAAAAGTGAATGCAATTACAAGACTGGAATTTGGATTCACTATAATATCGCAGTCTACTATGTTAGTTCCCACACCATGAGGACTCCCCACCTCTGAATACTATCAACAAATTCAGAAGACTGCAAGACAAAAATATATCAACCAAAACAATGTTAAAAACAAAAACAATGTGTGTGTGTGTGTGCGCAAGTGGTGGGCAGAAACTATATCAGTCAACGTAATAGAAAATAAAAATTTATCATTATTAAAAATGATTTCTCAGAATTAATAGTATGAACTGCCCTATTACTTCTGTTCCACCACCTACAAACACACATGTCATGATTTGGTTCTTGAGTTCTAAGAAAGCAGAAGTACCAGTTTGGCCATTGTATAAGGAAAATGAAAGTACTGGTTCCATCATTATTATTTGTCAATTAAAAGGTTGTAGGACTATCTCTTCAGAGAGGGAACATCTGACAAGAGCCTTGGATCAAGTTTATTAGAATTACCTTCTCAAGCAGTTGTGACTACTTCTCTCTCTCTTTATATATATATATATATATATATATATATAATAATAATAATGATAATAAATAAATATATATTAGATATATATATATATATTATTATATATGCTCCCCTACCCCTGTATGGTTGAGCTCTCTAGCGAATGAAGTAATTTTGTTGTCATTAGCGTATATGCAAGGCTCTTCATATGAATCGAGCTCTCGGTAGCCGTTAAGTGGATGTATGTAAACAATAACAATTGTGATTCATAACTGTTTAAATTTACTTCGCTGGCAACTGGCTTCCTCGTAGCTGAGTGTGTAAGAATCTTGGATTGGCATTTTGAGTCAATTGAGTTTCAATCCTAGCTTCAGGAAGCTGGCCTGTCTCGCCACACTGATGAGTTCTGATAGAACGAGAACAGATCTGTCTGTGAGATGACAATGTATATATTATTATTAGATAGATATATATATAATATATATATATATATATCATATATATATATATATATATATATATATATATGTATATATATAATATATTTAATCCATGGAAAATATTCTGTGACCTTAGGTTTCATGAACGTTTATAAAAACAGCATTTATCAGGCAGTTAAGAAGATGGAATGAATTATTATTATTATTATGAATTATTCATTCCATTTTCTTAAATGCCTGATGAATGTTGTTATATATAAACTTCATGAAACCTAAGGTCGCAGAATATTTTCCATGGATTAATAATACTATATATATGATATATATATAATATATATATTAGAATAATATATTTTATTCATATATCATTATATAATAGCTCTATCCTAGATATTGAGCACTCTCCATATTAAATTGCACTGAGTTCGACACATAACCACAAAGTAGATTTACTGACAACCAACACTCTTATAATATTATATATATAATATATATATAATATATATATATATATATATATTGAAAATAGCATAGATACAAAAGTCAACAGCATTGGGTGATTGACCTATTTTGTACTTCTATTCAGCCCATCAAACCAAAGAGCTTACTCTTGGTCTGATAATTGCATATTAAAAGAAACTAACAAGTCACAAAATACTGTTGTTTCTGTGTTCATGCTATTCAAACTTAGATTTTCATATGCTCTATCTCTGATATTGAGCACAATTTATGAAAATAGCTAACTACATCATACACACATACACACACACATATTATAAATAAAGTTTCCAGACTTTTTTCGTATGAGCACTTTTATTGATAGTATGCACATGAAACTCAAATCCCCTTTAAAGTAATCTCCTCCGGCTGCAATGCACTTGTTGCACTGTTCCAACAACTTCTCGAAGGCCCCATGGAAGTCCTCGCATGTGAGCAGGTCAATGGCCTTCGTCAGGGACTCTTTCATCCCTTCAATTGTCTCATAACGACGACAGCCTCTGAGCTTAGGGAATAACCAAAAGTCACAGGAAGCAAGGTCTGGACTGTAGGGAAGCTGAGGAACTGTCTTGATGCCCCTCTTGGTCAAATAGTCTGTGACAAGGATAGAGTTGTGGACTAGTGTATTGTTCTGGTAGTGAAAATGCCACTGACCTGATTTAAAGAGTGCTGGCCTCTTCTAATCAAATCTCTTCCTGAACTCCCTTAAAACCTCAACATAGTAACCCTAACCCTTTGGCCAATCAACTCTGGTGTATTGACTTCCCTACTCCTCCCACACCTCTCATCATCCCTTACAGACTCCCTGCCTTCCTTGAATCTCTTATGCCACTCAAAACCTGATGCTCAATTCATGCAAGATGGTTGAAAAGCAGTCTGAAGCATTCCACAGGTTTCTGTGGCATTTTTTCTAAGTTTAAAACAGAATTTTATAGCATATCATTCTTCTAAAGTGTCAGATTGCATTTTTGAAATTCCCCAGGTGTGACAAACAGGCTTTAGTAGGGTGTATTGCAGTTGCTGCTGTAGCTATTCATTTGAAGCTGAAATCCTAAAAATTGGTCAGTCATCTCATAAGATGTATAGCAATAACAGACTGAATTTGCAAGAGTCTACAACAATTTTAAATGCCTGTACAAAAAAAGTCTGGAAACCTATTGCATGCACCACACACACACATATATATATATATATATAATATTGTTCTTATCAAATATGATAGAATTATTTATGTAAGAATTGTCCCTTTGCTTCAGATCAGAAGTGTAGTAACAATAAACAGAAATCTGATGGTCATTTTGTAAACTCTAAGATATAATGCAAATGAAAGAAGTTATTGTGAAGAGCAAGAAAAAAATGAATGCAAAATATAAACAAAACAAAAAGACTTGGCTTATAGATATATGTTTCTTTTTATTTTTTAATCTAAAAGTTTTTGATAGAATATTTAATTAGATTTCCATTGATATAGTTAGTAGATTGTGATTATATGCAAAAGTGTCAAAAGTAGACAATTTGATATGAAACTGGATGTACAGATAATGCACTTTAATCAGAGTCAAAGTTATAAATGGAGAGAAAAAGAAAAGAAATAAAAAAAATGATGAAAAATATCTAAAAACACTGGAAGCATCAAAGACCCATGATTTAGCAAAAATATATCATTTTTCTTACAATACTTTGATTGATTAAGACAACAGTCTGAGAAATATATAGAATCTTTAAAGAAATTAATTTTAGAATTTCAGGAAACAAAAACAATGCAGTATGGAGTAATTCAAAACAGGAAAGTTTCTTGATTTCTTTTCTATAAAAATAACGACAATTCTTCTGATTTTCTCACTAAAAGAAATATAAAAAGCAAATCTAGGAAAAATATTTTAGTTATAAGTGACATTTTTGTTCTAAAGATAAAAATCAGTAAATGAGAAATGTAATTTTATTATTTTGTATCATTCTTTACTTCAGTACGACATATATTTGTATATAAGTTGGTCATATACATCAACTGACTCATGATTTTTAGCAAAGCAAACATTCGTCAATGCCAGTGATTTAGGGGTTAACCTAAAATTTTCCAGAGAAAAAAAACAATAAATTAGATTAATAATCAACTATATTTTAGCTCATATAAAACAGATTTCAGGTAGAGATTCACAAAAGCTTTTTTTTATTATTCTGTGCATCTAACTCATTTCAATCATACATCTTAGATGCATCAGGGAGGTCTTCAGTGATGCGCTGTCTTCATTGCCGATTTCGGGTTATTTCTGCATCATATCAGCTCCGACAGTAACCCCGGCTTGACTCTAAAAGAGCCAAGCTGCCTCCGTGATCGCGACATGCTACGCTCGTGCCTCTACCAAAGCAAAGAAAAAATCAATAAAAAGCCGGACTTCGGCCGTTCTTATAGACATCTGTCTTTTAGTAAACAGCCAATGAAAACAGGGCATTCCACACTCCTCTGCTATATAGTACCATCTTTACCTCATCCAGTTTCTCCTTGCTACTTTCGGAATCGGTACCGAGGTAAGATGTTATTTTAGTACTCATCCGTGTCCATGATTTACACTTCACTAGACTTACACGAATTTCCCACCAAATCTGTCCTATACTAATACTACTAAACTAACATGAATCAATCCCCCGCTCAAAACTATTCAGTCAGTCTTTAACTTTACCTTATACTCCTATTCGCAAAAAAAAAAAAAAAATTAATAATTATAATAATCCCATTTATTTGGCTCACGAGATTAATTGCTACAGATTAACTCATGCTTTTTGCCAAAATTTTTCTCCCCATTTATCATTAACCTATGCTCATATTACCAATCTAATGCATATTCCTAAAAAAACAAAAACAAAAAACAACAAAAAAAAACGCTACTCTAATCAACTCCTTGCATTCTAATTTATTACTATTTCGAACCTATCTCCAGTCCCCCACTCCTTTGTCCCATGAACTATTTGCAATTAGGTTTCAATCAATTAACTAAAACTGCTCGTGACCACTGGCAAATAAATTACCTTAAATCGTAGCGGACCATTACCAGTATACGAGGAAGAAAAAAAATAATAATAAGAAAAAAAATGGATTATTAAAAAATAAATTAATAAAATAAAATAAAATGTCCATCCCCCCTCCCAACCGCCAATTATTCTCAGCCCCTCCCCCCGACATTTCAACTATCCTAACTTAGTATTAACTTATGCATTCATGGTTTGTAATGTGTATCTTAGTCTTAATTCTTTAGGCTCCTCCAACGTCCTCTTTATTTCTTCCATGGCTCTGATCTCTTAAGCCAAATCCACTTTGACGCCTTCAGAACTGTGTTAGTGATGTCCTTCAGCGCTCTCACTCTTGCTGCACCGACTATGCCAATTTTTGCTAGGGCTCTGCCCAAAGACTGTCCAGCAAAGCCCCTGCAACCAACTTCTACGGGGTCATAATGAATCTTCCATGACTTTTGTTGACATTGTTCGACCAGTTCTTGGTATTTGGACCTCTTCCTCTCATTAGCGAGAGTGATATATTCATCCCATGACACAGTCATAATTATATAATGATTTACTTGCCAGTGTTTTACTATAGAAAGTCATTGCAAAGGATTTACTACAGAAAGACATTGCAAAGGATTTACTATAAAAAGTCATTGCAAAGGATTTACTGTTGAAAGACATTGAAAGTGATTTAGCTTTGTAAATTATTATATCAGAATTTTCATTCTGAATTTAATAGAATTTTTTTGTCATCATGAGTATTTAACTATATGCCTTCTGTAGTGGTATTGGGCACATGGTCCGTTTAATGAATGAACTGATTTGTACACAAATGAACAAAGTCAAAACTAGCCAAGGTCTAAAACTCCGAATCTCTTTATTTAGAGTAATACCTCAGAGTCAGTTTTTCTTTTGCTATAATCTATTTAAAGACAAGAATACGAATAAGATAGAACAGACTCCACTCCCAGCCCGAAAACTGGATATGGGAAAAAAAAAAAAAAAACAAAATAAGCATATCTTATATTTAGTACAAGTATGGGGCAGGATTAGAGTTACCTTCATGAAGATCAAACTCACAACTCGGAAGTAATTAATCTGCAAGGTCTGCTCATCAACCATTACATCACAGAGAAGCATTTGGCAAGTAGTAAATATATTTGCAATCTGAGTTTTAAAAAATAGCTTTAAGCCTTTCCTGTTGGGTATATTCAACATAATAAATGAGGTTGTCTGAATTTCTAAGACGAAGCAGATAGATTGAAGTTCTATGTAGGCTCCCAAGTTTGATAAGAAACACCTGAAGAAGGCTGGAGAACATATCAGCCGAAACATTGTGAATATGAGAATAAAGATGAAGACAATAGTCTGAAAACCCTGGATGATAAAAATAATAGATTTGGTCTGATTTGGTTTCTTTTGTTTATCAGCATATTAACCTTCATGGGTTATTCAATGCCAAAGCCATTCTTGTAGAAGACAGGTAGCTGTATTATTTAACCCATCATCATCATGATGTCATGCTGCTAACACAGATTTCCCTAACTCTCGCTTGTCATCCATCTCTATCATCCATCACTTTCGGCAGGTCTTCCAGGCTACATCCTGTGTCCATATATAGTATTTACCCAACCCCTCCGCTTAGTTAGGATGTGAAACAAGGTCAATTTTTAAGCGGAGTTTAACAGGTTTGAATTCAGAGTTTTCCTTCTCCTAGACTAGTTGCCTCACCAAGGCTGAAGAACCTAGTCTGCCCTACTATTTATCCAAAGCTGGAGGGAGAATAATTGGATTCACACCTTTCCCAAGGGTATTAGTGCTATGTGAAATGCAATCAGTCTCATCCAAGATTTGAATTTGTGTTGCTGTGTCCATTTCCTACGACGATAACCATTACATCACGGGCACCTATGATGATAACCATTACACCACGGGCACCTCCTATGTCCATATATAGAGCTGTTGTAGATAAGTTCTAGCTGGTTATCCTACACTTGCACGTCTGTGTGAAGAGGTCCATAGGAGAAGGTCACTTATGAGTTCGTCCTTGCTCCTCCAGCAGTGTCCCCCGTGTCTTTCTCAAGGGTATTTGTCTGAAGGTGAATATAATGGCACAACTGGAGTTTGAACTTACTCGCTATGACTTTGCAGTTTAGCATGTTAGCCACGATGCCATGGGGACTTTCCCTGTAATGAATTTATTACTCAAGTAGAGACTGATTCTAAGTTTTTAATGATTGGTTGGTTGGTTGGTTGGTTGGTTGGTTTATAGGGTTTTATGGCATATCAACCTTTGTAGATTATTTAACGCCAAATCCATTTTTATGTAAATAATCTGTTCTTTTTAAAACAATTCAGTTTAGCATAAGTACACAGTTTAATGGTCAAAAACATTTCTATTTCAAACTATTCAAGCAGTTATATGTAACAATTCAGTTAAGTGTAAATACAGTTTTAATGTCAAAAAACAATTCTATTTCAAATAATTCAGTTAAGTATAAGTACGCAGTTTAAATTTAAGTACAGTTTAATTGTCAAAAACATTTCTATTTCAAGCTATTCAGTTTACTCAAACAATTCAGTTTAGCATAAGTATGCTGTTAGGTCTATTTAACCAATAGATAGGGCCCAATCAGGTGCTATCACTCTGGGCCAGAGTGGACCTAGAAGCGATGGCAATGAAGGGGTACTCCGTATTCCCCAAAGCTCTAGCATTGCTGGAACCTCACCATCAGACTGTTTAGTGTCATATACCGGACACTCGTTGGGAGGGGGGGGTCTTACCCCTCTGCAGAGAACCAGTCAGTATATTCTACAGCCCCAGCCGACTGGGCAATACACAGAGTTAAATGTCAAGGCACCTCGGGTGGTGTAATGGTTAGCAAGGTAGACTAGCAAACTTACACCAGTGAGTTCGATTCTCATTAGGTGCCCAATTCATGCGGCCTTGTGCTACATCTAAGCAAAAAGCTTAGTAAATTACTACAGAGTTAAATGTCAAACAGTTTTATGTCAGATAATTCAGTTCAGCATAAGTACACAGTTTAGATGTTAAAAACAGTTCTATTTCAAGCAATTCAGTTCAGCACTGGGCAAAAGTTTTTAATGAAACTCAGGAGGTGCCACATTGTGTTGGATACAAACCACATTTTAAGAAGAAACTCATGTTAAACTTTTTCTTGAATTTCTCTACTTTGAACTTGCGTGATCAAACATGAAGTCTGCCTTGTTAAAATTCTCAATATTCAACAGCTGTTGCTGCTTTCTGTCACAATTCTTGAAACATATAAAGTTAATGTTGATCATAGTTCTAAGTGTAAAAGTATTGAAAAAGTTTTATTTTTCTATAGATGTTTTGGTAATATGACACAAGACTTGATAAGTTAAAACTAAAACGAAAATGTAAGGAAAGTTGGTGAGCAAAAATAAAGATGGATGTTCTGACCCTTAAACAAAAACAAACAAACAAAAAATCAAGGAAATGTTTTTTGGGGGTGGGCGGATCTTTTTTATCGTTTATTATACTAAAGACCTACCCCTCAGCTCCTGTGATTCATCCATTTTGAAAAATATTGATTTTCTGAATTTATGTTAGTGCCACTTGGATTTCAACAAAACATCAGGTGAAGCAAAATGACAACTAAATAAGGATGTTGTGAATTGAATTACCATGACCAGAAAATTTTGTAGAGTTTCGGCACTGCAATCTGTGGTCACTGGTTTGATCTCCAGTGGTGGAGATCATGGTATATACTGCTGATGAGACCTAATAAGGTCGAAAGAGCTTTCCGGTGTTTCTGTATGTCATGCGTAAGTGTTTGCTGGATTTTCTGGTCATGGTAATTCAATTCACAATATAATTCCTCTACTTAAAAAAGAAAATGTGGATCTATATCCTTGTCCTTGAGGTCAAAATTACAGGGATGTGTATTTCTAATACTCTTGGGAAGACGTGGCTCTGGAGATGACCATGTCCTCTGTAAAGAGTACGGATGTAACTTGCAAGACACATTTAGGTTAATTGGCCACACAATTACCATGACTAGTTAATTTGGCATTGCTTGTGTGCGATATGAACTGGTGGCTCAGTTGTAGAGATTCGGCACTGCAGTCTGTGGTCGCTGGTTCGATCTCCAGTGGTTTGAGATCACGGTATACACTGCTGATGAGACCTAATAAAGTCGAAACAGCTGTCCAGTGTTTCTGTATGTCGTGCGTAGATGTTCGCCGGATTTTCTTGTCATGGTTATTCAATTCACAATTCCTCGACTTAAAAAGGAAAATGTAGATCATGCTTCATGCTGTTTTAAACAAATCAGTAGGTATACTAACACTTACTCCTTAATCTTGCAAATAAACCAACGTTTGGTTTTGTTGGGTTTTATGGCATACCAACCATTGTACATTGTTCAATGCCAAATACTCTTTATACATATATATTAACTATATATGATTTGGTTTTGGTTTAGTTTGATGGCACATCAACCATTGTAGGTTATTAATGCCAAATCTATTTTTATACATAAAAACAGTTCTATTTCAAACAATTCAGTCTAGCATAAGTACACAGTTTAATCGTCAAAAACATTTCTATTTCAAGCTATTCAGTTTAGTGAAACAGTTCTATTGGAAACAATTCAGTTCTGTATAAACATAGTTTTTTGTTTACCCACAGTTTAATGTAAAAACAGTTCTATTTTAAACAATTCAGTTTAGCATAAGTACACAGTTTAAATGTCAAAACAGTCTCATCTTTTCGGGTTAGCACAACCACACTGTTTAGTTCTATTTGACCCATTGATAGGATCCTGTCAGGTGCTACCACTCTGGGCCAGAGAGGACCGAGGAGCAATGGCAATGAATAGATACTCTGCATTCCCCAAAGGTCCAGCATTATTGAAGCCTAACCATCAGATTGTTTAGTGTCATATACAGGCCACTAATTGAGAGAGTTTTACCCCTCAGCAGAGAAGCAGTCTGTGTATTCTACAGCCCTAGCCAACAGGACATTTTATGATTTGGTTTGATTTTATGGTGTATCAACCATTATAGGATATTTAATACCAAATTCTATTAATACATATATATTAAATATATATGATTTGTAAACACATTTTGTTGATAACATTTTTAAACAAGCCTGAGCTCATTTTTTTGTACATGATTTAATAGTTTCAAGTATTGCTATCTAATACAAATAATTCTATTTACTATTAATCATTTGTTTGCACCAATCATCCAAGTAAGACATTTCAACACTGAAGAAGTAAGGACAAACTCATAAACACTGTCCTACACGTAGACATGCCAGTGTTGTCTGACCAGCAAAAACTTGTATTCATTAATGCTGTGTGCAGATACTGGATGCCATTTAAAGGACTTAACAAGAGTGATCCTATTTACCCAACCCCTCCACTCAGGCAGGATATGACACAAGGTCAATTTTTAAAGCGGAGTTTAGCAGGTTTGAATTCAGAGTTTTTCCTTCTCCAAGACAGGTTGCCTCACCAAGGCTGAAGAACCTAGTCTGCCCTACTATTTACCCATAGCTGGAGGGAGAATAATTGGATTCATACCTTTCCCAAGGGTATTAGTGCTATGTGAAATGCAATCAGTCTTGTCCAGGAATTGAACTCGTATCGCCGTGTTCATATCCTGTGACGATAACCATTACACCACTTAACAAGAGTGATAGCCAATAGAGATTGAGAAAGTGTTCAGGAAATCCATGCTGTCAGCCTACTTTAATTTTAAAAGAGACATTTCTGTTTACAGTATAATTACTATGTCAAAACAATCTCTGATATTTTATTTATTTTTATCTATAATTTGATCTCTATCTTATAACTTCATAAGTTTCCAGACTTTTTTTTACAGGCATTTAAAATTGACGTAGACTCTTGAAAATTCAGTATGTTATTCCTATACCTCTTATGTGATGACTGACCAATTTTTATGATTTCAGGTTCAAATTAACAGCTACAGCAGCAATTGGAATACACTCTACTAAAGCCTGATTGTTACAGCTGGTGAATTTCAAAAATGCAATCTGGACGTGAGGACACTTTAGAAGAGTGATATTCAATAAAATTCTGTTTTGAACTTGGAAAAAATGCCACAGAAACCTATGGAATGCTTCACACTGCTTTTCAACCATCTTGCATGAATTGAGCATCAGTTTTTGAGTGGTATAAGAGATTCAAGGAAGGCATGGAGTCTGTGAGGGATGATGAGAGGTGTGGGAGGAGTAGGGAAGTCAGTACACCAGAGTTGATTGGCCAAAGGGTTAGGGTTAGGGTTACTATATTGAGGTTTTAAGGGAGTTCAGGAAGAGATTCCATTAGAAGAGGCCAGCACTCTTTAAATCGGATCAGTGGCATTTCCACCAGGACAATGCACCAGTCCACAACTCCATCCTTGTCACAGACTATTTGAGCAAGATGGGCATCAACACAGTTTCTCAGTCTCCCTATAGTCCAGACCTTGCTCCCTGAAACTTTTTGTTATTTCCTTAGCTCAGAGGCTGCTGTTATGAGACAATTGAGGAGATGAAAGAGGCTGTGATGAAGGTCATTGACACACTCACATGCAAGGACTTCAATGGGGCCTTCCAGAAGTTGTTGGAACAGTACAACAAGTGCATTTCAGCCGGAGGAGATTACTTCAAAGGGGACTAGAGTTTCAAGTGTGTACTATCAATAAAAGTGCCCATACGAAAAAAGTCTGGAAACTTATTTAATGATCCTCGTATATAGAAAGTGTTATGCGATCAGTTTTTAGCTTATTCTGTTTAATCCAATGGTTCTCAATTTAGGGCCTGGGGTCACAGAAATATTTGAGATTTAGTCGGCTAGAGGCTTAATGAAGGAACTACTGAACTAACACTTTTTTGCCTCCTAAATTTGAGTTCTAATGAATTTTTATCTATATAGTTGAATTAAGTCTTTAAATCTTATTGATAAAATTATCACTTTTTTAATAGATACTATAATAAATTGAAATATCTAACTGTTAGTCACGTTGACAATACTACATGTATGTATTATCCAACCCTCCTGCCATGAGCAGGACGTGACACAAGATAAATTTTAAAGCAGAGAACTGCAGATTTGATTTCAAAGTTTTCCGTCTCCTAGACAGGTTACTATATCATGGTTAAAGATTCCAGTCTGTCCTACTATTTACCCATAACTATGAATTGTCAGATTCATACCTTTCCCAAGGGAATTAGTGCTATGTAAAATGCAAACAGCCTTTTTAGATACAATATGTAGCTATGGAGACAATCAGGTGAGCTTAGCATCCCATAGTCTTGTGTAGTTCATCCTCTTCATGGCCTTAGGAAAAGCATCTGGAGTCACCAAATTGTGCCTCATGTTACTAAAATATTGCAAAACTTTTGACTCACTGTAGTATTATGTACATATAGAGATATTCATACTACAAAAATGTTGAGTCAACTGACAGCAAACTTATTTTAATTAAGGGAAATCTTAAATGAAGATTAAAGCTGTTTCAACAAATATTGATCATCTGTTTAATTCATTTTATTAACTAAAGTCCTCCATTAATTTTACTTCATTAATGGATGATGTTAAAATAAAATAATTTAAAAGTAAAGAGAAACAAGGTTTTCAAATTGCAAAATTCAAAGAAATAATTCAAGAAATGAATTCCTAAGGCAAAAAAACAATCACGTCAAATTAAGATAATTAAAGAAATTCATAGAATTCCTAAGAACATTCATGAAAAAGACTGGATATGGAAAAAGTTTCCAGACATATTTTTTGCACAATGTGAGGGAAATCTCAGAAATGTCTTTGAAGTTAATTGATCGCTTTATAACTTGTTCAGCCAATCAACAGTTGTTTACACCCTTAATTAAAAAAAAATACTGAAGTCAGGAAAAACAGATTCCTTACGAACATATGGACAACACTTATTTTTCTCTTCTTATTTAGCACTTAAACAAGTCAATTTAAAAAAAAAAAGATTTTCACCGGAAAAAAATTAATTTATGAAAAGAATCTTAGATTCAATACATCCTGGAGGCATGTTTAGTTGTAGAAAATGAAATTGGTAATCCAAGTTCAAATACAGTATGAGGCGTTTTTGGTTGATAGTATAGCTCTTGAGAAATGTAACATAACCAAATACGAATATGTGAAATATACAGATACGTAAAACGTTCATATGCATAGGAATCCCGAAACACTGACGACTGTCTTTAGTTCAGGTACGAAACTTTTATTACTTTCTTGAGTTTGGTCTTTCGACACAAGGAGAGAGACACAATATTTACTATGCTGACCGTTCCATCTGACCCAACAAATGCACGGCACATCCCGTAGCCTCACTGGACTGGCCTCGCCCAGGCTCAAAAATCAACTCACCTTGCCCAGAGACAAATCTCAACTTGTTTTGTCCAGCGTCGAATTTCAACTCGCTTTGTCCAGCGTCAGATCTCAACTAACTGCTTTTTTTCAAAATCACCAAGAATCTCAGTCCATCGCTTCCGGGCATGACGTCATTCACATCCCAGTCCCATTTTCCATCTGGGGTTTTTATTATGACATCTGTGATTGTCACATCCTCTGCGTGTGAGCGTGTGCCCCTGCATGTGCACTAAGCCGAACAGTTCTAAGCCAAACTAAACCGAATGATAAGATATAACCAATGAAAAATGATAATATAAAAAAAAATCATTCTGCAATTATATAACAGAAAGGCATAAATCTATCTGTTCTCCCTCCAGTTATGGATGAATAGTAGGGTAGCCTAGTTTATTTAGTCTTGGTAAGGAAACCAGTCTAGGAGAATTAAATCTCTGAATTCAAACCAGCTTTGTTTTAAAAATTTGACCTTGTGTCACATCCTGCCTGTGGCAGATGGGTTGGGTAAATACATACCTCCTGGATCGTGTTAAACATTTCTGCTTAAATAAAGGAGAGAATTATTATCTCGTTTGATGAGATTCAGAAGGATTACTTAATCATGAATTGCTACAACGAATACAATCTGACAGGATGGAAAGAATTAAATTATAATTAGAATAATTCATTATCAGTCATTTATTAACTTTTGTAAATTTTGATACACAGTCTTATGTTGCTTATTGTACCTGCAGTTATTAAGGGATCAAACATCCCAGAACTGAACAATCTCATTACTGCTTAACTTTAGCAGTCTGATGGGAACTCGAGCTTTAAGGTGACTTGACCACGAACCAATTATATTATACAGATTTACCAACCCTTCTGCTCGGGCAGGATATGACACAAAGTCAATTTTTAACAGGTTTGAATTTAGAGTTTTCCTTCTCCTAGACTAGTTGCCTAGTCTGTCCTACTATTTACCCATAGCTGGAGGGAGAATAATTGGATTCATACCTTTCCCAAGGGTATTAGTGCTATGTGAAATGCAATTAGCCTGGTCCAGGATTTGAACTTGTGTCGCCGTGTCCATTTCCTATGATGATAACCATTACACCATGGGCACCTCCTAACCAATTATATTATAATGTATGATATATAATTATTTATGAAGCTTATGCTAAGATATCATTACCCCGTTGGCAGGGCTTAGAATATGCTGACTGGATTCTGTGCAGAGAGGTAAGATCCCATCTTAAAGAGGTATCATGGGTATGACACTAAACTGCATCTGATGGTGAGGCTCTATTTCTGGAGATCTGTAAGACCGTCTACAAAGCATACACCTGTAAAGCGAAATTTCTATAGTAACCTCTGTCTAATACTCTAAGAATTTGTTTAAAAATTTAAAATATTTACTGAGAAACAATTTTCTTAGAAAGGATATATAGACGGTAAGATTTGGCATTAAATAACCCACAAATAACCCAACTAATACATAGCATACAGGCCGTAAGTTTTATTCAGAATGTCTTGTTGCTTAAGTGGTCACCCATCGAAGAATTGAACTGGCTAATCATTGCTTAATTTTGGTGACCTTGCAGTAACAGGTGCTTTCATTGTGACTTAATTGTTAGTCAAGAAAATTAATCTGTTGTTGTTTACTAAGCTTCACTTAGTCTCAGGTTGCTTACAGTGCTTACTGTTGCTTAAGTGGTCACCCATCTCAGAAATGAACAGGCTCCTCACTGCTTAACTTCAGTGATCTGAGGAGAACTGATGCTTTTAAGGGGAGTAGACCATAAGTAAATTACATATGTTATTTACTATGCTTAGTCTGGGACAGAGATCTTAGCTTGCTTACAGTACCTGATCTGAGAATTAATTTTTATTTATTTATTGCGGACTTTTCCCCCCTCATCTTGGTAGTTTTTTTTTTTTTTTTTTTTTTGTGTTGTTTCTTCTTTCACTACGTTTCGGCCAAATTCCCTCTGGCCTTCTTCAGGTGGTTTTACCGCGACCTCGGATAGGAATGCTGAGTCTTGTAACCGTATCCCCAGTAATTACTGCCTTCCATAGTTGTTGTCTATCGCACCACGTTTTGTGACCAAGTATACCTCTGGCCGACTTGGGTAGGATTTGAAACCGCTATCTTCTGACAATGCTCACCTGGAACCGAAGAGACTCACCGCCTCTATCCGCTGCGCCACGGGCCCCGAAGGGCGATCAAGGATGGATTTTTTGGTCTCATAAATCATTATCTGGTCTTCCAGAATCGTACCTGGTTTTACAGTACCTGGTTTTACTAAGTGATCACCCATCTTGGAATTGATCAGGATTATTGTTGCTTAATTTCTGACTTTCTTCTTAATTATAAAGCTTTGCTTAGTCTGGCATACAGGTACTTACCACTACCTCCTATCACGAGATGGTCACTCATCTCAGAATTAAACAGACTTCTTGTTGCTTAACTTATATCTTTCTTCTTATTTACTAAGCCCTGTTTAGTCTGGCACATAGTTTACTTACATTACCAGCTGTCACTAGATGGTCACTCATCTCAGAATTAAACAGACTCATCATTGCTTAATTTCAGTGGTCTGCTGAGAACTAAAACTTTCAAAGTGATTTGACCATAGGCCAATCACATATATTGTAATTTACTGAACTTATTCTTAGTCTGACCCACAGATTGCTGACAGTAATCGTCATTGGAAAGTGGTCATCCATCTGAGCATTAAATAAGATAATTATGACTTAACTTTGGTAAACTAATAGGAACTGGTATTTTCTGACTGATTTGATCAAAAGTTAAAATTATTCCTCAGATGTACAATCAGTAAGTAAAGAGTTTTTTTTTTTAAATTTTATTCTTTCTTTTCAGGAAAAAAGTTGACAAACAGGAAAGAAATTCTATCTAATATGCTGACTGGCTTTATTCATTCCCAGCAATGGGAACTATACTGATGACACGATTTTCAGCAACATGTGTAATATAGGTGATTCCACACGAACATAAAAATTGTTCAAAGCAAAAATAATTAACACTGCATAAAAATACACATTGATCTGACTTACAATCAGCCCAGTTGGCTGGGGTTGTAGTATACACCTACTGCATCTCTGCAAAGGGGTAAAACACCCCCAATGAATGTCCAGGATATGACACTAAACAATCTGATGATGAGACTCCAGTCTTGGAGTTTTGGGGAACATGGAGTACTACTTCATTTCCATTGCTCCCAGGTTCACTCTGACCTGGATTGGTAGCACTTGAAATTTTCTTTTTGACTCTATCTATGGGTCAAATAGAACTGTTTGACATATAAACTGACTGCAAACAAATGAAATGCTAAATTAAATTGCAAGAAATAGAACTGTTTGATCATTTAACAGTGTAAACAAGTAAGTAATGTGTAATTGAATTGTTAGTGATACCTAGCAATTGTTGGAATCATTAAACTGCAACTAAACGAATGAGTAATGTTGAATAGAATAATTAGGGTTAAATAGCAATACTTGTAACCACTTCACTTTGTGCAAACAAATGATTGATATTAAATAGAATTATAAGTCTTAGATAGTAATAATTGAAATCATTTAATTATTGGCCTAATGAGCTGAGTGTTCACCAATAGTCCGGGAGACCTGAGTTCAATCCCAGGTCAAGTAATACCAAAGAATCAAAAAATGGAACTTGATGCCGCATGGCTTACCATTCAGCATTATAAGGAAAGAATGGAGAAATCTAAAGAATGGAGTAGTGCCCTCCCCTACACCGACTACGGTCACCAATTTTACTTACTAGACTTTTTAATTATATAGAAACAATAAAAATACTAGTGTGCAAACAAATTACTTCTAACTCATTTGAAAATGAAATTACCAACAAAATATTCACTTACAAGTCATATATGTAGAGGTGCCTGTGGTGTATTGGTTATCATCATAGGAAATGAACACCATGACACAAGTTCAAATCCTGGACGAGACTGATTGCATTTCACATAGCACTAATACTCTTGGTAAAGGTATGAATCCAATTATTCTCCCTCCAGCTATGGGTAAATAGCAGGGCAAACTGGGTTCTTCAGTGTTGGTGAGGCAACTAGTCTAGGAGAAGGAAAACTCTGAATTCAGACTTGTTGAACTTCACTTAAAAATTGACCTTGTGCCATATCCTGCCCAAGCGGAGGGGTTGGGTAAATATGTATATGTATATCTATTAAATGTGCACAAACAAATGATTAATAGTGAATAGATTAATTCATGCCTGAAACCATTTAACGTTGTGCAAAAAAAATGAGCTCAGACTTGTTTAAAAATGTTATCAACAAAATGTATATTAAAAGAATTTGGCATTAAATAACCTACAATGGTTGATATGCCATTAAAAAAAATGATCCTCCTGATTACCATGAAATCAAGCTAAGCATACAGGTTCTTTCGAGATTATCAACATTAAGTTAGCAATCAACCTTGTGTCATATCCTGCCCGAGCGGAGGGGTTGGTAAATATGATTAAGTGAGCAATGAGCCTTCTCAGTCCTTAGATGGGTAACCACTTACTAACAGCAGTTACTGTTAGCAAATTAAAGCCCAAATATCAGATGGTGCAAAGCTTAGTAAATAAAAACTTACAAAATTGAAAATGTATACGGCTTCCTTCAAACTAAAGCAACATAAAGAATGAACACGAGAAGAATTGAGATGGTTGGTACTTGAAATGGGATATTGAGTCAAAACCCCACTCACTAAGGTCCAATATTAATATTAAAGTACAAAAGCTACAAGTCCTTACCTTATGGACTATAATGAACTCCTCCTATTACTATGAATACTGGGAGAATATTCATCTCGGTGTGAAGTTAACTCCAGCCTAACACTTTGGCAGTCAGACTGACATTCAGCACTCTTTTACCTATGCTGTATTTATACTTTCATTCAATATACTTCTTTCACATAATCCCGTGTTTGTGTCTTTCTTCCGGACACTTTACTGGTCCACAACACTTAACAAAATACCCCCTGAAGTATGAAAGACAAAGAAATTTGATGACAATTTTTTTATTATGCAGCATTGTGTACAAACAAAACACACAAGAGAAATGGACCAATGGTGGCATCCTCGCCTCTTTGAATGAAGTGACCTCAGAATCACTAAGAACTACAGAGTCATAACTCTTACTGCCAATGAGGTTGAGAAAGTTCTTAAGAAAAATCAGAACGGTTTTTGGAGAATTTGATCCACAGCTTCTAACATTCTGACTATCCATTGAATCATCGAAGGAGTAGGTGCCAAAAAATCTTGAGGCAGCACAATTAATTGTAGATTTCTCTAAGGCATTTGACTCTATACACAGAGGAACGATGGAGCAAATACTTCTTGCATATAGTCTCAAAGAAACTGTTATTGCTATAATGATCCTATTTACCAACCCCTCCACTTGGGGAGGATATGACACAAGGTCAATTTTTAAGCGGAGTTTAACAGGTTTTAATTCAGAGTTTTCCTTCTCCTAGACTAGTTGCCTCACCAAGGCTTAAGAACCTAGTCTGCCCTACTATTTACCCATAGCTGGAGGGAGAATAATTGGATTGATACCTTTCCCAAGGGTATGAGTGCTATGTGAAATGCAATCAGTCTCGTCCAGTTATTGCTATCATGATGCTTTTCAAAAATAGAAAAGCAATGGTTTGCTCATCCAATGATGATTTGGACTTCTTTGATGTTGTTGTTGGAGTCTTATGAGATGTATTAGCATGCTTTCTATTCATCATCTACCTAGATTACGTTCTAAGACATTATAGATCTAATGAAAGAAAATGATTTCACATTAAAAAAAGGCAACAAGCAAACAATATCTCACTGAAACTATTATAGATTCAGATTATGTAGATGATTCAGAGCTTCTTGAAATACACCTGCTCAAGCTGAATGCTTGCTGTATAGCCTGGAGCAGGCAGCAGAAGGCATCAGGATTTACATGAACTGAGAAAAAAAACAGTGTTCATGGGTTATAATCAAGATTGCACTATCTCCACATGAAATGACAAACCTCTGAAATTGGTAGACCATTTCATATATCTTGGTAGCAATATCTCATCAACTGAAAGCTATGTTAAGATACAAATTGACTATTGTTAACAGGTTGTTGACCATATTGAAATCTAACCTCTTTGATAAAATAACGAAGTAATTGGAGAAAAAACTAAAATAAGTATATTTTCACTAAGTATTATTGTAAAGAAAATGAAATATGAAATTATCCAAGGGTGGGTAAAAGTGTTGCAATATTTGTGTGGAGGTGGAAGCTTCAGTGAAGGAGTTCTTTACCTCAAAGAACAAGAACTAGTATCATTGGGAAGTGAAAAAAACGTCAGAAAGATGGCTTCACCCAGTAAACAGCCAAGACCTAGCTCCCATGGATTATTACTTGTTTCAATCCATGGTTCATTTCCAACACCTTAACAACCAAAAGAAGGTGGAAGCTTCAGTGGAGGAGTTCTTTACCTTGAAGAACAAGAATTGGTATCAGCATGAGATCAAAGAACGGTGCTAGGCTGCTTTTGTTGTAACTTGAAGAAAAGTGAATAAGTTAGCAAAATATTGCGTGTGATTTGGTTTGGTTTGTTGGGTTTTATGGCATATCAACCTTTGTAGGTTATTTAATGCCAAATCCATTTTTATGTAAATAATCAGTTCTATTTAAAACAATTCAGTTTAGCATGAGTACACAGTTTAATTGTCAAAAACATTTCTATTTCAAACTAATCAAGCAGTTATATATAACAATTCAGTCTAGTTTAAGTACAGTTTCAATGTCAAAAACAGTTCAATTTCAAATAATTCAGTTTAGCGTAAGCACGCAGTTTAAATATAAGTACAGTTTAATTGTGAAAAATATTTCTATTTCCAACTATTCAGTTTAGTCAAGCAGAGTTAATTCAGTTTAGTATAAGTACAGATTTTGTTTACACACAGTTAATTGTCAATACAGTTCTATGTTAAACAATTCAGTTTAGTGTAAATACAATTTCAATGTCAAAAAACAGTTCAATTTCAAATAATTCAGTTTAGCATAAGCACGCAGTTTAAATGTAAGTACTGTTTAATAGTCAAAAACATTTCTATTTCAAGCTATTCAATTTACTCAAACAATTCAGTTTAGCATAAGTATGCCGTTAGTTCTATTTAACCCATAGATAGGGCCCTATCAGGTGCTACCATGCCTGGCTAGAGTGGATCTGGGAGCAATGGCAATGAAGGGGTGCTCCATATTCCCCAAAGCCCCAGCATTACTGAGACCTCACCATCAGACTGTTTAGTGTCATATCCAGGACACTCATGGGGGGGGTCTTACCCCTCTGCAGAGGTGTAGTTGATGTATTCTACAGCCTCAGCAGACTGGGCAAGCAAAATATTGCAAAATTTTTGACTCACCTGGGTATATTTCTTAAATTGAACTAAGAATTCTTTTATGAACTTCACTGGTAAAATGTATAAAAATTAAAAAAGACATTTCTCCAAAAAAATGATTTTCATATTTCACCATTTTAGAAAATTTAAGGAACTAAATGAATACTATTCACATTTCACCCATGAATAGAAATGTTACATATTCAAGCATAAGTGAGAAAATTACTTTTAGATGGATGTTAAAAATAGTCAAGCCCTTCCCTGCTCAAAAGAAAAACACAAAATAATTTTCATAATTTTCAAGATTTGACGTTTGACCTTGTACTAAACTAAGTGAAATTTAGTAGATATTTTAGGTGCCTTGGCCTAATGAGTAGAGTGTACGCTAATGGTCTGAGAGACTAGGGTTCAATCCCAGGTCAAGTCATACCAAAGACTTAAAAAATGGTACGCGATGCTGCCTTGCTTAACACTCAGCATTATAAGGTAAGGATCAAGGGTAAAGTGGAGCAATCCAGGATATGGAGTAGCGCCCTCCCCTACACTTCGGTGTAGTTGCTATGGAAAAGGGAGCCTTTGGGTAACCCTCGAATAAGGTCGCCAACTTTACTTACAGTGGAGCAATAGTAAATAAACTCATCTAAAAAATCATTGCAACTGTCGTAAATTCAATCCTCACTGGGTGCGCTGCACTTATGACCTTGTACCAGGATAAGCTAAACTTGAATTTCTACAGCAGTAAGCATTCACGTAAAAAGACTTTGTAAGCTATTTAATGATATTTTGTTAATGAAGAATATTCATTAAATTTTACTAAGAACCCTTATCAACCCTCGTACATCACAACGTATTCTGCATTAAGTCAGTTTAATCAATGGGAAGCACAAATGATGTTAGTTATAATCATAAGAGATCAACTTGACAGAGTTCAGATACTAGACAAGGCTGTTTGTGTTTTACTTTGTGCTAATGCCCTTGGGAAAGGGATGAAACCCCACTTTACTCCTTCCCAGATATGAGTAAATGATAAGAAAAAACTCTGCATTTAATACCAGCTACTCCAACCCAATAACCCCCTTCAAAAAACGCTGCCTAATGAAAGCACAGCACCAACACAAATGTGGTGTGACTGGGGACCTATACTCCTCAAAAGAGTCTCCAGCACTATACTCTCTAAAGGAGTCTGCTATCCAATACTCATCAAAGGAGTCTGTAACTCTATATTCATCAAGGGAATCTGCAGCCCTATATTTATCAAGGGGATATAGAGTCCCATAATCCTCAAAGGAGTCTGCTACTCCATACTCGTCTAGGATATATGCAGCCCTATATTCCTTAAAGGAGTTTGCAGCACTATACTCCTCAAAGTGATCTGCAGAATGCAGTTAGCAATTTCGATCAATCTGTGATTTTATTGGATCAACTCTAGTAACATTTTTTGTATCATTTTTAAAAAATGTTTTTTAAAGAAAGTTTTATCGGGTAAATCTTATAGACTCTTCCAACTAAAGGATATATATAAAAATCTAATTTTTTAGTCGTCTAAATTTCTGAGATGAAGCTTGATGATGTAAGGAATCAGCACATATGATGGGCTGCAATGATCTGCTGAGTAGACTGAGTATAGAGATGAATATAATATGGAACTGATAATTAAAAAGGTTAGATAAAAAATAGCAATAAAGATGAAGACAATAGTCCGAAAACTCTTACATCTCATAAAACTTTTTGTAATGCTTCTCTAATAAGCATGAAAAACAATGACATCATTATTTGTGAAAGATCTTCATAATTCTTGAATGCCTAGTTTGATCAACAGTCAAACTTTAAAAATGATTTCCCAGGTTGAATCATTTCTATGCCTAGATAAACAGGGGACACCTGAGGAAGGCCAGAGGATACAGCGGCCGAAACATTGGGAAAATAAAAATAGCAAGATAAAGACAATAGTCCAAAAACTCTTACTGATAAAAATCTAATTTTTTAATACAGTAATTTTAACGTTATTGTTTTCTACTGTTTTATTATGTTCTTTTTAAAATGTCATTAAAAACAAATATTTTCCCAATCAAACAATAACCAAATTGTAAAATTCAACAAAAAGTTTACATATAAAATATGTTAAGAGGTAAACTGTTCCCACATATTGGATTCTAGAGGGTCATCATATTATTTTTGAAAAATATTTCCTCATAGATATACCTAAGATATATTGTATATTATATGAGTGTGCATGTGTGTCAATAGAGTCTCTAAATATATCATTAATATACATAATTCTTATTGTCTATAATTTATATATATATATATATACATAAGAGAAAAATGGAAATAAATCCGACAGTATGAAAATGTATAGAAATGAAAAAACACATGGTCTCTGAAGGATGATTTTATTTTGAGAAATATTTGCCAATGTAAAACATTTTGGTTATAAGATCATCATCAGGGCATGCAAGTTATTAAAATGAAATAGAAAAATGAGAAAGTTTTAAAATATTCTATTTCAATTAGCAGGATTCCGTTTCAAATTTGCGTTAAGCAGTTAGCATTCCACTAAAAAAATAATATATCACATCAATCTATGTTAGTATTTATATTATTTAGTTCATATCAACTTATAGATATTCGATAATATATCAATCCATCTTTATAAGTATTAACCTTCTTCTTTCTATCTCTGTTTAATTCAATAATCTGTTTATCTAAATGTATATAAGTGATGAAGCCAAATTCTTTTAAATAAAGGATTGTGTAAATTTAAATAATGGAGAACCATTTAATGTTGGCAAATATTGCAAAAAATTAAATTATTCTCTGAAGATTTTTGTCCTTTTCCCTCTCCATATATTTTCGTGTGTGTGTGTGTGTGTGTGTGTGTAAAGATGTAAGTATGAATGTTTGTCCTTACATGAGGGTGCATCATAACTGCTGACGTACTTATTCATTTACTTTATTCATTAAGGATATTATGTTAGAAATGAATATTTGTTATGCCAAGTCTATTAGACAATAGACTTATTAATGTCCCAACATATATCATTCACACCATTTATATATATATATATGAGGTAGGGCTGAAAAGTTCTCGGCCTGACCAAAATGGGAATGACCTTGAACCATGAAATGTACATTGTTCCATAAATTCAGCAAAGTTCAACACACGAGACAAAAATTTTCTTTAATCCTTCCAAAAGTACAGGAAATCGAAAAAAATGACAAAAAAAAGGATAATTTTCTTCTCGGTATAGCTGAGAAATTTCATTCACTCCCTCATAGTTAATACATATACTCCACACACACACACACACATATATATATATATATATATATATATTAGACTAGCCCATTGGCATGGTGGTTAGAGAGTTTGCTCATGATCGGGGAGAACAGGGTTCTATCCCAGGTTGAGTCATACTAAAGACTCAAAAAAATGGTACTTGATGCCTCAGCATTGTAATGTATTAAAATAAAATTTAAGTGGAGCAATCCAGAGAAAAGAGTAGCACCATCCCTTACAGCTCAGTGTCGTAGCTATTGAAAAAGGAGCCTTCAGGTTGCCCTTGACTATGGTTGGCTAACTAATTTACCATATATATATATATATATATATATATGGTAAAAAAATGGATTTGAAAATCTGAAGGTATTAACAATTTTCTCTTCATAGGAAATAAAAACATTTTAACACTAAGTTCAGTTTTTCAAGTTTTATTTCTTCTTATTGGATATTATATCCAAACCAATTATCAAATATAAGTTAGGATATGATCATTGGATCAAGGACTTAGTCCAATGATTATATACGAGGTGAGAAAATCAGTTACTAAGCACCATTGACTCTGTCTATGCTATCCTAACTTTGATACACATGCTCTATCACTGATATTGAGCAGTCTTCATTTATAAATATAACAAACTATATTAATATTAATTAGTATATATATATATATATATATATATATATATATATATATATATATATATTTGCATACACAAGCATAATACTGTTATATACACATGCTGTTGACGAAAATGACAGCCATATGGCCAATAAAGCTTTCTAGCTAGTCTAGAGACACGCACACACGTGTATGCATATGTACACATACTCTATGCAGCTGAGATTTTATACTTTAAATTGAACTAAAACTTGCTTCAATATATATTACTTAATATAATCTACATACCCAAATGTACATACATATATAAGCTCTATAACCATATACATATGTATATATTTTTTTATGATAGAGATCAAACTTTGTTACCAACATCACAATTCCATTTGTTATTTACATCACATTCTTGATGATTTTAGCTACATACTAAGAACATGCAATTGTATTTATCAATACCATCAAATATTGGTACAGTGTAAAGACTAATTTGCATATTGATCTTAGAAATTTGATTTTAATGAATATTTGGTAATATTAATTTCTTATTTTTCATTTTTTTAAAATAAATATGAGAAAAAATCTTATTGATAAACCTTGAAAGAAATCCATTAACAAAAAGAAATAACAGTAATTTTATTTGTAATTGTCCAATTTAGTTAAATAGGTAAGTTAGGAAAATCTAGAAATGAAAGCCAAGAGTGATGAGAAGAGCTAGCATCTAAGCTTTTCTATTCTTTGATTATACCCCCTCTGTTTCAATTGAGTTTAATGTAATAATTTCATTTTAGATAATATTAAATGCTATTTTTAATTTTTTAATTTTTTGCTTTGCTCAATATTAATTTAAAAATTTTTTTACATGCACATAAAGCACTCTTATAAATAATTCTATATAGAAATCAATGAAAATAGAACAAAAATAAATGTAATCGGTTATAAGAATTCTTATTTAGTTTTTCTAATTTAATATCTTATTATGTTAAAACTGAAATATTTGCACCTCGAGGTCACATATTTTTACAAGCATAATTAATGTAGAGATTTTATGCTGCAAACGGAACTAGAAATAATTTATTATTACTCTAAAAGTAAGTTATTTGAAATAATATTTTGTATTTTCATTGAGAATGAGCCGAGAAACCTGACTACAAACTATTTTTTTTTTATTCATGATCCAAATCAACAATCAATTAACAAAAGTATTTACCGGAAGAGCTGCAGAGTATGAAGTACAAATAAGTATCTATCAGTAAAAGTAAATCAGTCGATCAATATACCTGTGCTAACAAGAGTGAAACAGATCGGTGTGTGTGTGTGTGTGTGTGTGTGTGTGTGTGTATGGGAGGAGAAGAACTGTACAAAGTTAGCATAGGTTGGGTAGATTGTTATCCTCTAAAGCCAAACTGATTTCAAGAAAATATTGATCTGACAAAACCAAAGATCTAAACAAGAAAATTAGTTTTCATCAGAACCTGATCAAATCAACATAGGAGAAAAAAAATAAAAAGGAAGAATAAACCCAAGTAATTTTGACTCACCTGAGCAAGTAGAAATCCCTCACAACAAGGTACGAGAAGCCAGTATGCTCACCTATGTTACCTGGGAATAAAAAAAATAATAATGATAGAAATAGCCATTGTACAAACAGACAAGGCTGAACCAACAGGTATGTATGTAGCAAAGTGGGAGGGTCGATTGGACAGGCTGTGAATGAATGAATGAACAGACTTGTTTGGGAAAGAAAAGAAAGTTAGATCAGGTTTTATCATAAGCAGCTATAACAAGAATAAATAAGCATTAGAAAGTCACAATGGCCTTGAACACAATGTTTGATCACTGTTGAGAAGGACAGATGCAAGTAGGATCCCAGTAAACAATTTGGATAGAAAGTAAACTCGCCAAGAATTAAGTTCTTTGTAAAGGTCATAGAATGGGGGAAAAAAATGACCATTTACGACTCAACTATAATTTGCATATATGTATATAAGGGTGTATCAAAAGTATTTTCATTTTTTTTTTTTTCTTTTTTTACCCACCTTTACTCCAAAGCTTATTTCATCTACACATCTAAACATTACTAGCCCAGTCAGCTGTAGCTGTAGAATACACCAACAGCATCTCTGCAGAGGGATAAGACTCCCCCAATGAGTGTCCTGGATATGACATTAAACAATCTTAAGGTGAGACTCCAGTAATGTTGAAGCTTTGGAGAATGTGGAGTAACCCTTCATTGATATCGTTTCCAGGTCCACTTTGGCCTGGAGTGATAGCACTTGATAGGGTCAAAAAGAACTGTTTGACATTTAAACTGAGAACAAATAAATGACTTATGCTAAATTGAATCATTAGAAATAGAACTGTTTGATCCTTTAACTGTGTGTAAACAAATGACTGAAGTTTAATTGAATTGTTAGTGATACATAACAATACTTGAAACCATTTAACGATGTGAAAAAATAAGAGCTGAGACTCATTTAAAAAATGTTATCAACAAAATGTATTTACAAATCATATTAAGAGGATTCGGCATTAAATAACCTATAATGGTTGATATGCCATAAAATCAAACCAAACCTAAACATTACCAATAACTTTATTGTATGATTAATATCATTATCAATGGATTATATAATTTCTTACTATATAAATGTATACACATATAACCCAGAAAAATATCAAGTGATGAACACTAAAAGTCTATTTCTTTAAGTTTCATGTGATGCACAATCATCAAGCGAAAAAAGTGACCAATCAATTATGTGTTAAGACAGAAGTGTGCATAACACCTGCTCTGCTGAAGTAGCATAGAGCACTTTTTGTGCAAACTTTTCTCATTTGCACTTGTCTTTTTACTTTGGTTGGTTGGGTTTTGTGGTATATCAACCCTTGCAGGTTATTTAATGCCAGATCCTCGGAGTGTTTGTCAATGGTCCGGGAGACCAGTGTTCGATCCCAGGTTGAGTCATACCAAAGACTCAAAAAAATGGTACTTGATGCCTCCTTGCTTAACACTCAGCATTATAAGGTATGGATAAAGAGTAAAGTGGAGCAATCTCGGGAATGGAGTAGCACCCTCCCCTACACCTCGGTGTAGTAGCTATTGAAAAGGGAGCCTTCTGGTCATCCTCGACAAAGGTCGCTAACTTTACTACCAAACAAAATAGTTTGTTGTTGACATTTTTAAACGAGCCAGAGCTCATTTACTTGGTCACAGTTAAATGGTTTCAAGTATTGTTATCTAACCCTAATAATTCTATTTGATATTAATTATTTGTTTCCACACAGTTAAACGGTTTCATATATCACTATTTAACATTAATAATTCAATTTAATATCAATCACCATACTGCATAGTCTGGAGCGAGCCACTGCAGGCATTGGCCTCCATGTCAATGCATACAAAACAATATATGTGCTTTAATCAAACAGGCGACATTTCCACACTAAACAGTAGCTCTCTGAAACTAGTAGACAAGTTCATCTACCTAGGAAGCAGTGTCTCATCAACCGCGACAGATATCGATATGCGACTAGAAAAGGCATGGACAGCTATCAATAGGCTATCGGTCATATGGAAGTCAGATCTGACCAATAAAATGAAAGGCAGTTTCTTCCAAGCAGCAGTCATGTCGATACTACTACATGGATGCTAACTAAACAGAAGGAGAAAAAGTTTGACGGCAACTTCACAAGAATGTTGCAAGCAATATTGAACAAGTCCTGGAGGCCACACCTAACCAAGCAGCAGCTATACAGCCACCTACCACCCATAATGAAAACTATCAAAATTAGACAAACCAGACATGCAGGACACTGCTGGAGAAGTAAAGACGAGCTCATAAGTGATGTACTCCTATGGACCCATTCACATGGCCAAGCAAAAGCAGGGCGGCCAGCTTGAACCTACATACAGCAGCTCTGTTTAGATACGGGGTGTAGCCCTGAGGACCCTGCTGGAAGTGATGAACGATAGGGAGGGGTGGCGAGAGAAGGTCAGGAATATCCGTACTGATGACACAACAAGATGATGAGATGTATATCGATCATTTATTTGTACACAGTTAAATGGTTAAACAGTTCTTTTTGATGCATGGATGGGAATCTAACAGGTACTACCTCTCCAGTAGCAATGAAGGGGTACTCTACATTCCTCAAAGCTCCAGGACTGGAACCTCACCATCAGGCAGTTTAGCGTTATATCTAAGAGACTCATTGGGGAGGTGGTCTTCCTCTCTGCAGATGTTCTGTTGACATATTCTAAAGCCCCAGTGATCATCTTTTCATATATATATATATATATATATATATATATATATATATATAAAGTTACAATAGTATGGACACAGAGGCAGTGGTGCTTGGTGACTATCAGTTTCTCACTTATGCAATCATCAGATCATTTTCCTGATGATCACATTGGCAAGAAGCTGATAGTTCAGCAAGTACCATTAACTGCGTTTATCATATCCTAACTTAGATCTACATGTGCTCAATAAAACCCAGCAAAAACGGTACATGACTGCAAAATTTTTGCAAAGGCAATACACTTAAAATATTTGAACTCAGAGAATAAAGCAATTTCCAGTCCAGTTCGAAACAATAATTTTATGAGATTCAAGTTTGTGCTAAACGTCATTCTTTTAAACATTATTTTCTTTTTAAAATAGAAGCATAAGATATTTGTTGCTGCCTCCCACCAGACAGGACTTGACCCAAAGGTCAATTATAGTGGGGATTTAGGGGAGGGGAGACTCGAACTGTGCTGGTCTATGCCGCTCATCAACCCACTTAGTGCAATGTGAGCCTAATGAGCCAAACTGTTTCTTGGACCTAAATCTGGGTCCTGGCATGGATGCCGGGTTATAGCTTAAACTAGACAGCAAGGTCTAGTGCTATACATAGGGGACAAAGGTGTCAATGTTGCAGGTCGCCCACCTGAAGGTGGCCTAGCCGAAGCCTGCGGCCTTTTGGCCTCGAATCTGCCATTGATTTTGATACCCCATCCAGCATGAATGCCAGACGGCCCAGCCAAGGCCAGGTAAAATAAAAGCATAAGTATGATTATGGATCACAGTTACAATGAGAATCTGACAGAGTCGTATCACCGAGTTATATATATTAGGTTTTCTCACAATTATGTTTGCTTTTTAGAAATTTTTTTTTTATTTCAAAGCTTATTTCAATTACAAATCTAAACACTCTCTCTGGCTTCAGTATATTATCATTATTTAATTTTTTTTCAGTTTCTTGCAATCCTTCATCGGATCTTTATCCAAGATCTTGGGTGAGGGAAGGGAATGATTATATGTATTCTATGTTTTGCTTGCTGTCTCTTTTGGGTGATATTTTTCCAATCACATTGATAATACTTTCCTAAGGAGATGAGCAGTTCCACAAAGAGCAATTTTTGTATTTCATACAGGCTGGGACTGACAGGTACCTTTGCTAATGGTACTATTTACCCAACCCCTCCTCTCGGGCAGGATATGACACAAGGTCAATTTTTAAGCGGAGTTTAACAGGTTTGAATTCAGAGTTTTCCTTCTCCTAGACTAGTTGCCTCAACAAGGCTGAAGAACCTAGTCCGTCCTACTATTTACCCATAGCTGGAGGGAGAATAAGGGGGTTCATACCTTTCCCAAGGGTATTTGCCCGAAAGTGAACATAATAGCGCAACTGGAGTACGAACTCGCGTACTATGATTCCGCAGTTCATCGCTTTAACCATTACACCACGAGGACACCTTTGCTAATGGTGGCTCTCTGAAATTAGTTGCTACTTCGGAAGCAGCATCTCATTTACTGAAAATGACAACAATTGGTGACTACCAAAGGTGTGGACTTCAATTAATAGGTTGTCGATCATATGAAGTCAAACCAATCTGATAAAATAAAACGCAATTTTTTCCAAGCAGTGGTTGTGTTGATTCTACTATATAGATGCACCACACGGGCACTGATAAATCATATAGAGAAAAAAACTAGTACAAGAATGCTACGAGTCATACTGAACAAATCCTGGAAGCAACATCCCACAAAGCAGCAGGTGTATGGCCACCTACCTCACGTCTCTAAAACCATACAAAAAAGACAGACAAGACATGTAGGACACTGCTAGAGAAGTAAGGACGAACTGAGAAGCAATGTTTTCCTATGGACTTCTTTACATGGATGTGCAAATGTTGGATGAACTAGAACCTATCTACAACAGCTCTGTATGGACACCGGATGTAATCTAGAGGACCTGCATGAAGTGATAGATGATAGAGATGAATGACAAGGGAGAATCAGGGAAATCCACACTTGCAGCATATGATATAATATGATGATGAGGACTTCAAATCATATAACTGTGTGCAAACAAATGTTCATTAATGAATAGTAATAGTTACTTGAAACCATATAATTACTTTGAAAAAAAAGATAACTGCCTGACTTTGGCATTGAATAACCCAAGAAGAATTGATATGCCATAAAGTAAATCAACCAATGCTGATAGCCAATTTGTAAATATTGAAACTTAACTCTTACTGTCAGGTAGAGAAAATGAAAGGGGTGTCCTCATAGTGTAATGGTTAAAGCGATGAACTGCGGATTCGTAGTATGTGAGTTCGTACTCCAGTCGCGCTATTACATTCACTTTCGGACAAATACCCTTGGGAAAGGTATGAACCCCCTTATCCTCCCAGATATGGGTTAAATAGTACCACTACTGTTCTTCTCGAAGGATGGCTTTGGCATTAAATAACCTACAAAGGTTGATATGTCATTAAAAAAAGAAATCAAATCAAATCAGAAAATGAAGTAAATGACTAAAACTTACTTTTTTTCTGGATGCTGAATCTAAGAATTACATTTCAAAATAAATTTTTGGATAATACTGAAGAAATAAAAAAAAGTTCTCCTTGCTTGGCTATTTTGATGAAGCATTGAATATTTTAACAGCATGGCACTAACTAAAGTTGTAATATAAATACACTGTTTTTTTCTAACAATAACTTTTTAAACTACTTCATGAATTTTTCAGAATACTATTTTCATCTTTATTTTATTGATTTCGGGTGCTGTACTCCCTGGCCTTTGTTAATATTATCAGTTCAGATATGAATACTAGCATTAGTTCACATTTTCTATAAGCAAATTTGACAAATCTTTACACCCACAATAAACTGAGGAAAAAATCTTTTTGTACAATAATTTTTTAAAAGATTTGATTCCTGCAACAATTCAATTGAATCTGTTTTCTTCCTCATTCAAGAGAATACTATTTTCAGCAGTTTTCCGGAGGCTATTTCATTGGAAAACTGATTTTGGGAGACAAAATTTTACCAAATTTGACATTTCATAATTGTAAAAAAATTGACTAAACTTTCAGTTATCAAAAGAAAAAAAAATTACATTTATCCAAATTTGCAATATCTTCATTTTATTTCTATTTTTTTAAAAACTAATGGAATTTTTATCCAGATATTATGTATTCAAGATAGTTTTGTGGTTAGTTTGCTTGTTTTCTTTTTTAATGGCATATCAAACTTTGTGGTTTATTTAATACTAAAGCCATCCTAATCGAAAAACAGTAGTGGTCCTATTTAATCCATGGCTGAGGAGATAAGAGGGTTCATGCCTTTCCTGAGGGTATTAGTCCGAAAGTAAGCATAACAACATGACTGGAGTTTAAAGATGCTTACTACGATGTTGCAGTTCGGCACATTAGCCACTACTCCATGAGGACTCTTAGCCTAGTTAGCTGGGTCTAGAGAATACACTGACTACATCTTTTCAGAGGAGTAAGACCTTCCAACAATTGTCCTGGATATGACAGTAAACTGTATCTGATGATGAAAATTCAGACTTGAAGCTTTGGGGAAAGTACTCCTTCATTGCCATTACTCTCAGTTCCACTCTGACCTGGGTTAGTAGTACCTGTTAGGGTCCCATCTATGGGTCAAATAGAACTATTTAATCATTTATTATACTTGAAACCATTGAACTATAAGTGTTAGATAGTAATCATTGAAACCATTTAACTGTGTACAAAAAACGAGCTCTGGCACTTTAAAAATATGTTATTAACAAATTATTCACTTAAAAATTATGTCTAACCAGGATTTGGCATTAAATAACCCACAATAATTGATATGCCATATTGGGACACCCCCACTATAGAGAGATATGATCTGATTGAAGTAAGTTTAGTTATGTTTCTTTAATTAATAGCATATCAATCTTCATGGATTATTTAATGCTATAGCCCTCTTTGTAGCGGAACATTCATGGTACTACCAAACCCACGTGGTGGGAAGGATAATGGGGTTCATACCATTCCCAAATGTATTAGTCTGAAAGTGAATGCAATTGTGCAACTAGTGTTTGAACCCACTTTCAGACTGTCTCATTGGCCCAGTGGGTAGAGTGTTCGCCAATGGTCCGAGAGACCTGAGTTCAGTCCTAGGTCGCATCATACCAAAGACTTTTAAAATGGTACTTGATACCTCCTTGCTTAACACTCAGCAATATAAGTTACGTATCAAGGGTAAAGTGGAGCAATCCCAGGAAAGGAGTAGCGCCCTCCCTTACAGCTTGGTATAGTAGCTATTGAAAAGGGAGCCTTATGGTTACCCTCGACTAAAGGGAGACAACTTTACCTTTTACTTAACATTAGCTACTATGTCATGGAGACTCCCCTATAATTTTGTGAGAGATAGAATAAATAGAGAGAATCAGAAATAACTCAATAATCAATAATAATATAATGTTATTGATTGTCCTGTTAATTCTCCTCCTCTTTGTATATACTGTGTTTTGCAGTATATCACCCTATATACTCTGCTAAGATGATCAGATTAGGGGTCAAATTTGGAATCTATGAATATTCCCAACTGGAAAGTTGGGGTAGACTGGAGAAAATTTCCCCTCAATTTTATTTTTTAATATATATACTAAATTTATTTAAAAATTTATTTGCTAAATTAAGGCTGTGTCTTATATGCAACAGGGTATACTGAGTGTGTGTGTGTGTATATATATATATATATATATATATATATATATGTACACACACACACACACACACACACACACACTGATCGCTCAAAAAGTTCTAAGCTTTACTCAGATTTGAGATTTGTCACACATCTCTCACCTATGTATAGGCCTCACCTGCACAGAAATTGACTGGAATTTTAAGGGAGTTCAGGAAGAGATTCCTTGGGAAGAGGCCAGCACTCTTCAAATCGGGTCAGTGGCATTTCCACCAGGACAATGCACCAGTCCACAACTCCATTCTTGCCACAGACTATTTGACCAAGATGTGCATCAAGACAGTTGCTCAGCCTCCCTATAGTCCAGCCCTTGCTCCCCGTGACTTTTGCTTATTCCCTAAGCTCAGAGGCTGTCGTCGTTATGAGACAATTGTGGAGATGAAAGAGGCTGTGATAAAGGTCATTGACACACTCACACTTCCATGGGGCCTTCCAGAAGTTGTTGGAATGGAACAACAAGTGCATTGCAGCCAGAGGAGATTACTTCGAAGGGGACTAGAGTTTCATGTGTGTACTATCAATAAAAGTGCCCATACGAAAAATGTCTGGAAACTTATTGTATGCCCCTAGTATGTAAAGTGCTTTGTATGAGTCAATAAATTTTAACTGTTCTGTTTCTTAACATAAGGAATTTAATGACCCAAAATATAACTTATTAAAAAAATTAATCCCTCGGAAGAACCAATTATTTTTTTCTTTTTGTCAGAATTTCTTAGGTATTGTTACTATTATTCATTCGGCCCACATTTCATACCTTAATTGCTTTTATCTCTATGTTTTCCGTGAGTTTCTTTTGTCTAGATACAGTGACAGAAACATCCCAATAAAGACAAGGTTTGATTTGTTTTCTTTCTTTAATGGCATATCAACTTTTGTGGACTATCTAAAGCAATCCTTGCAGAAGAACAGTAGTGGTACCATTTAATCCATTGCTTGGTGGGGAGATAAGGGGGAGGTTGTAGTGTTCCCTTGGGTAGTCGTCCAAAAGTAAACATAGCAGTGCCACTGGAGTTTGAATTCACTTACTACGATATTGCAGTCCAATGTATTAACTACTACACCACAAGGAATCCATTCTAATAGTGAAAAAAAAAATCAATGTATAGTAGCAACAATACCTAATGTGAGCAATTAAGATGAGATGTCGGCTGAAAAAGCAACAGAAATTTTTTGGATAAAACAACAAAAAATGAGGAGACTAAGAACGTATTTAATGGAACTGTTAATTGTGAAGTGCAGCTTTTCTGTTCAGAAGGAGACAGAAAGTCTTTGCCAGTTTCTTCATTTATTTTACCTTCTTGCAGACCAAAACCGGTTTTTCTCGTATTTGCATTTTGTTTAAACAATTGCCATACATTACTGCCTCTCGAACGTAACTGAATTATCGTTTAAGTTTCCAATATTTATATACATAATTCATCAATGCTTACAAACCATAATGTGATATGTTTATTGTTTTAATAACAAAATGTCATTCTAAAGACTTAAAACACATTTATACCATTTATTTTTTTTTGTTCTCAAGATCTCATGTTTATTGGCATGGGAAATAGAATGGCTCTTCTTTCTAATTAAGGCTTAGAACTTTTTAAACTATCCTTGTGTACATGTGTGTGTGTGTGTGTATATATATATATATATATATATATATATATATACACACACACACACACATGTACACAAGGATAGTTTAAAAACATATATATATGAAAACCAAGTTCAAATTCCAGCTGTGGCTGTTTACATTCACATCACATTAATACCCTTGAAGTATGAATCTAGCATTTCTTCCCCCACCCCACCCCAGCAGAGGAGGAGATTTATCTTCCTACCCAGTCGGATTTGACATGAAGTTATGTGGGGGGGCACACACAAATCAAGACTCATGCATAGCAGTCTAAAAAATACTTGATCCACTCAAATAATAATTTACAAAACCTGGGTTCCATCCCAGGTCGCGTCATACCAAAGACTTTAAAAATGGTACTTGATACCTCCTTGTTTAACACTCAGCAATATAAGGTATGTATCAAGAGTAAAGTGGAGCAATCCAGGGAAAGGAGTAGCGCCCTCCCCTACACCTCGGTGTAGTAGCTATTGAAAAGTGAGCCTTCTGGTCGCCCTCGACTACGGTCACCAACTTTAAGTAAATATTCTAATCCAAAACAACTGATTTGTCGACAATTATACAGTTTCAAGTACTCCAATTCAATAATATTAATATGTGAGTAATTAAACATTGGTCACATTGCTCAGTCGGCTGGGGCTGTAGAATGCACTGACTGCACCTCTGCAGAGGGGTAAGATCCCCGCCCCATAAGAGTGTCTTCATATGACACTAAACAATTTGATGGTTAGGTTCCAGTAATGCTGGAACTTTGGGGAATGCAGAGTACACCTTCATTGCCATTATTCCCAGATAACTCTGGTCCAGAGCGGGAGCACCTGATAGGGTCCTATCTATGGGTAAAATAGAATTAAACTTTGTATTAATACTAAACCGAATTGTTTGAAATAGAGCTGTTTTTGACATTGAAACTGAACTTACACTAAACTGAATTGTTTGAAATAGAACTATTTTTAATTTAAGTGTATGTGGACAAAAACTATACTTATACTAAACTGAACTGTTTGACAAAACTGAATCGTTTGAAATAGAAATGTTTAGTCACAATATCAATGTTTTAAGAGCCATCGCATTATTGCAGTTCAAGAATAATTCTTAATATCAACCCAAACTGATCTAATTGACCCATTGATGGTACCCTAAATGGTATTACCACTTCAGGTTAGAGAAGACCGGGGAGTAATGGCAATGAAGGAGTACTCCAAATTTCCCAAAGGTCCAATATTGGAGCCTCACTATTAGATAATTGAGAGTCATATCAAGAAGTGGTATTACCTGTTAGAGTCCCATCCATGGCCAAATAGAACTCTATTATCATTTGCCTGTTAGGGTCTCATCTATGGTCGAATAGAACTGTTTTATCATTTACCTGTTAGGATTTCATCTATGTTGAAATAGAACTGTTTTATCATTTACCAGTTAGGGTCTAATCTATGGTTGAATAGAACCGTTTAATCATTTACTACTGTTCTGAAAAGATGACTTTGGGATTGGATAACCCACAAAGGGTGATATTCCATTAAAAACAAAGGAACCAAACCAAACTCTTAGATCTACTTTAACCAGTTAGGGTCCTGTATATGGGTCAAATAAATCTATTTAAAAATCATTATCATTATATAAGAATATGTGAACCCATATAATTTTTAGCAAACAATCGTAGACAAATAAAAAACTATAATTTTAAAAAAGGTAATGGAATATCAAAAATATAGTCACAATTTTAATGAAGTATTAAAAAATGAATCAAAGATACTTCTAAATTTGTTTTATCTTTTTAAACCCGAACATTCAAACCAGAAATATTTCATTTTTCTGGTTTCTTATTCTAAAAATAAAATCAGTTTTTATCAATTCTATTTTTATTCTCAACCATCATAAATATTTGTAAAATTCTCATTATGCTTGTATGTTATTATAACTAAGTACACTATAGTGAGATTTTTATTAGAGCAATATACTTAAACATGCTTGAATTTAGACAAAGTGATTTTCAATGGCAATCTTTTAATGACAGCAGGAAAAATCAACTAAGAAGTGAAAATAAAAGAAAATACTATTCCAAATTAAGCAGAATAACAATTCTTAAGTGTTTGGACTTGGGTTAAAAAGTAAATGAAATTATGGTAATTAAAGACTTTCTTATGAAAATATGCAGGTAAGGAAGGCTGAAGAAGCATATCAGCCAAAATGATATAATGGCACGGTCAGGTAGAGGTAAGACTCCCCTAACAAGTGTCCTGATACGATGCTAAACATATCCAAGGCTCCAGTAATGCTGGGGATTTGGAGAATACAGAGTGCTCCTTTATTACCATCGCTTCCAGGTCCAAAGTGGTAGCACAGCTATATTTAATATACGAGGTGTATACGATAAGTTTCCAGACTTTTTTTCGTATGGGCACTTTTATTGATAGTACACACAAGACTCTAGTCCCCTTCAAAGTAATCTCCTCCGGCTGCAATACATTTGTTGTACTGTTCCAACAACTTCTGGAGCGCCCCATCAAAGTCTTCGCGTGTGAGCATGTCAATGTCCTTCATCACAGCCACTTTCATCTCCTCAATTGTCTCATAACGACGACAGCCTCTGAGCTTAGGGAATAACCAAAAGTCACAGGGAGTAAGGTCTGGACTATAGGGAGAGGGAGGAACTGTGTTGATGCCCATCTTGGTCAAATAGTCTGTGACAAGGATGGAGTTGTAGACTGGTGCATTGTCCTGGTGGAAATGCCACTGACCAGATTTGAAGATTGCTGGCGTCTTCCCAAGGAATCTCTTCCTGAACTCCCTTAAAGCCTCAACATAGTAACCCTAAGCCTTTGGCCAATCAACTATGGTGTTCTGACTTTCTTACTCCTTCCACACCTCTCATCATCCCTCAAAGACTCCGTGCCTTCCTTGAATCTCTTATGCCACTTAAAAACTGATGCTTGATTTATGCGAGATGGTCGAAAAGCAGTCTGAAGCATCCCATACGTTTCTGTGGCATTTTTTCCAAGTTTAAAACCGAATTTTATTGCATATCGTTCTTCTAAAGTGTCTTCACGTTCAGATTGCATTTTTGAAATTCACCAGCTGTGATAATCAGGCTTTAGTAGAATGTATTCCAATTCCTGCTGTAGCTGTTGATTTGAATCTGAAATCATAAAAATTAGTCAGTCATCTCATAAGATGTATAGCAATAACATATGGAATTTTCAAGAGTCTACGTCAATTTTAAATGTCCATACAAAAAAAAGTCTGGAAACTTATCATATGCACCTCGTATGATTGAAAACAGGATATGGCATTAAATAGCTAATAATGGTTGATATGCCATAAAACCAAAACCAAACCAAACCAACCCTCTACTTTGGACAGGATGTGACACAAGGTCAATTTTTAAGCAGAGTCTAACAGGTCTGAAGTCAGGGTTTTCATCTAACGAAGGCAAAAGAATCCATTTTGTCATTCTATTTACCCATAGCTTGGAGGAGAACAAGGATTTATGTCTTTCCCAAGGACATTAGCACATCGCCTGGTCCAGGATTTTAACTTTCTTTGATGATTTCCGATAACAACTACCTAACACTAAATGTAGCAAGAGATTTTACATCAGCTATTTTCTTTCAACCATTTTCAATTAAGAATAAACCAGAAACCTTTAAATCTCTACTGTCATAAGCTGAGAGTTAAACACTCAAATGTTTTATTTTTAGTTAATAACCTTCAAATTGTTCAGAGAATAAGTTGCATGGCAAGATATCCATCTTACAGATATTTTAGGAATATTTTTACATAAAGAAAGTGTATCAGTTGATATGACAAAAGGTCCGTTTTATTCATTGGTCAGTATTTAAAAAGAAATGAAAGGTGAATTTTCAACTTAGAGAAAATATCTGGATCATGCTAAAAAAGAACTGACTGGAATGAAAGCAATGGGAAAAATGATTTAGATTAAAAAATTATTAATAATTCTGTTTAAAATGAAGAACAAAATGACAGGAAGTGTTTATTCAAAACAAATTTTTTTTTTATAGCAATGATCATAGAAAGACATTTTCTTTGTTGTTCATAATATCTGGAAATTGTTACTTGGCAATATAGAATGGCAAAATCCTTAAGATGACAAGTTTTTTCCTTCTTGTTAATAAACACTTGGTTTGCTCTTCTGACGGGGATTGGTTTTATAAAGAATCTGAGGTACAGGCAAAATTTAAAAAGAGCTTTAAAAAAGCAGAAACATTTTGAAATATTCTGAGATACTTTAAAATTCTAAAAAAAAGGGGCGCCTTCATTTGGATCATATCTGATCAGAGGAAAATACCCTGATATATGAGCAGTGATGAGGAAATAGACATGGGGTAGTCACAGTTGAAAAATGTGAGGGGGGAGAGGAAGTTAAAACGGTTGGTTGGTTGTTTGGGTTTTATGGCATATCAACCTTTCTAGGTTATTTAATGCCAAATCTATTTTTATATAAATTGTCAGTTCTGTTTCAAACAATTCAGTTTAGCATGAGTACACGGTTTGTCAAAAAAATTTCTATTTCAAGCTATTCAGTTTAGTCAAACAATTCAGTTTATTATAAATATAGATTTTCTCCACACACAGTTAAATGTCAAAACAGTTCTATTTCAAACAATTCAATTTAGCATAAGTACAGTTCCAATGTTAAAAACAGTTCAATATCAAGCACTTCAGTTTAGCATAAATACACTAATTGTCAAAAATATTTCTATTTCAAGCTATTCAGTTTAGTCAAACAGTTCTAATTCAAACAATTCAGTTTAGTGTAAGTATAGATTTTGTTTACACCCAGTTAAATGTCAAAACAGGGAGCAATGGCAATGAAGGGATGCTCAGTATTCTTCAAAGCCCTGGCATCACTAGAGCCTCATCATCAGATTGTTTAGTGTCATATCCAGGACACTTGTTGGGGGGGGGTCTTACTCCACTGCAGAGGTGCAGTCAGTGTATTCTACAGCCTCAGGTGACAGGGCAACGTGAAAAGTCTATGTGCAAGATTGACTGATTGATTTGTTTTATGCCAAGAGGTTAGAGAATACTAATAATTTATTCACAGTTATCTGGTTTCAAGTATTCCTATGTAATACTAATAATTATATGATTTCACGTTACAACTAATCATCCTTAGTAAACAATTACAGCTCCAAGTAACTACTCTAAATACAAATAATTTACAATTACATGATTGCAAGTATTTCTATCAAATATGAATAATTTTAAAACAGATCTATTTGACCCATA
This sequence comes from Sepioteuthis lessoniana, assembly GCA_963585895.1. Lineage (NCBI taxonomy): Eukaryota > Metazoa > Mollusca > Cephalopoda > Myopsida > Loliginidae > Sepioteuthis > Sepioteuthis lessoniana. The sequence goes on from OY757915.1 coordinate 110,012,917, forward strand.
AATGGGACCCTAACTGGTACAGCCACTCCCGGTCAGAGTGGGCCTGGGAGTAAGGGCAATGAAAGGGTACTCCACACTCCCCAGATCTCCAGAATGGGGACTTCACGATCAGATGCATCATACCCAGGATACCCCTTCTTTTGGGGGCACTTCTTACCCCTCAGCAGGAGATACAGTCAGTGTATTCTAAGCTCTGCTAACAGGGCAGAACCCCCACCTAAATAATTTATGAATGTTAATGATTTTTCACAAAACTATAGACATGATAATGTTTATAAGTAAATCAAAGCAGAGGGGAGCGGGCGGATGGTATGCCTCCTCAGTAACAAAAAGAAGATATGTAATCAATTTCTTCTTATGGTTTTGCAAATATCCAGGCTTGATATAATCTTTCATATACAGTCGCGTCTGCCGATGTGCTTCAGCTGCAGTACGAATCCCTGGGTAAATATTCCTTTTCCTTCCTCAACAATCTTCTCCAGTGGTCCTGTACCCAAGCTCGTCTCGTCGTATGTCGCCGAGACTCAAACGTTACTGCCTCTGGTGCATTCAGGCAGGACTTATATAATCATGCCAAAATGCCACATCCAGGTCAATCGCACAATGTGGTAATTTACATGCACGCTTATGTCAAACACGATTCACGATTAGGAGGATATGAGTTCGATCTTTTCAATTGCCCGTTTCTCTCTCCCTGATCTCATTTTACATGCCAGACACATTCATGCATGCTTTGAGCTTCTGCATGCGTGATTTCTCTCGCTACAGTAAACAATCAAACCATCCTTATTTCAAACCAATAAGTAGAATATACAAGGGGCATACAATAAGTTTCCAGACTTTCTTTGTATGGGCACTTTTATTGATAGCACACACAGGAAGCTCTCGTCCCCTTCGAAGTAATCTCCTCCGGCTGCAATGCACTTGTTGTACTGTTCCAACAACTTCTGGAACGCCCCATGGAAGTCCTCGCGTGTGAGCATGTCAATGACCTTCATCACAGCCTCTTTCATCTCCTCAATTGTCTCATAATGATGACAGCCTCTGAGCTTAGGGAATAAGCAAAAGTCACAGGGAGTAAGGTCTGGACTATAGGGAGGGGGAGGAACTGTGTTGATGCCCATCTTAGTCAAATAGTCTGTGACAAGGATGGAGTTGTAGACTGGTGCATTGTCCTGGTGGAAATGCCACTGACTCGATTTGAAGAGTGCTTGCCTCTTCCAACGGAATCTCTTCCTGAACTCCCTTAAAGCCTCAACATAGTAACCCTAAGCCTTTGGCCAATCAACTCGGGTGTATTGACTGCCTTGCTCCTCCCACACCTCTCATGATCCCTCACAGACTCCCTGCCTTCCTTGAATCTCTTATGCCACTCAAAAGCTGATGCTCGATTCATGCAAGATGGTCGAAAAGCAGTCTGAAGCATTCCATACGTTTCTGTGGCATTTTTTCCAAGTTTAAAACAGAATTTTATTGCATATCGTTTTTTTAAAGTGTCGGATTGCATTTTTGAAATTCACCAGGTGTGACAATCAGGCTTTAGTAGGGTGTATTCCAATTGCTGCTGTAGTTGTTGATTTGAATCTGAAATCATAAAAATTGGTCAGTCATCTCATAAGATGTATAGCAATAACATACTGAATATTCAAGAGTCTACAACAATTTAAAATGCCCGTATGAAAAAAGTCTGAAAACTTATCATATGCACCTTGTATAAATCCCCCAATGAGGATTGATATCATTTTAGGAAATAGATGACCATTCTCAATTATAGAGTAAGTTGTTTTCTTGGCAATTACTTGTATATGAGCTTATCTATCCGTTGAATCAGGCAAATGTCAGTCTGCTCTGATTAATTGGACCATCTACAAAAATTTTCAGCTGATGAGACCATCATGAAAACCTTAGACCCGAAGGCTTACAAAACAAATCCATACAATGGAATTGATTATTGTGTATGAAAGAAAAAGCAAAGTCTAGACTAATAGAATAATCAAGTATTAGTTTTTACAGCAACAAAAGGAAATAAGTAGAAAGAGGAAGAAATTAGAAGTGAAACTGCAGCCAGTAAATGACATCTAAATCAGACTTTCAGATCGACTCCCAGAATTATATTCCTTGTATACTTCCTGCCCAATTAGTGACCATTAGTTACATGACCTGTACTCTGACCTTTTACTGATGCCATCTATGTACAACAGATGCTAATGAGCAGAAAACTAATGGCAGAGTTTAACAAGCAGAAATTTACTATACCTAATAGCTAAGAAGATCAGCAAAGAAATGTATTTCGATTGAAAAGACTCAAGGTAAAAAGGTTGTGAATTGTTAATTAGTTAAAAAAGTCAGTCACCAAAATACAAAATTAAAAAAACAAAAAATCCTATTTCTTTTTCTCTCTCTCTCTCTCTCTCTATATATATATATATATATATATATATACATATGCATAAATACGCACGCACGCACACACACACATATATATATGGAGAAAAATTGAAAAGCAAAGTAATCCAAAAGTGATGAATTTATTATGAAAGAAAGTCAATGTTAACACGTTTCAGTTTTAATGAACCTTCTTCAGGACTATGAAAGATTCCTTTCCATTATTTACTTCCATATGTGTGTGTGTGTGTGTGTATGTGTGTGACCACCCCACTGGTATAATAGAGTGTTCACCAATGGTCCGGGCGACTAGGGTTCAATCCCAGGTTGAGTCATACCAAAGACTCAAAAAAGGCTACTTGACGCCACTTTGCTTAACACTAAACATTATAAAGTATGGATCTTGCCATGTTTATCACAACATTTCAGCCATTGTATGCTCTGGCCTTCTTGGAATGTCAAACTTAGCCCTTTATTTCACTCACCAGGGTAGACTGTTCCAGTTCCACAAGCCAAGTTTAATGGATGTCAGTTATCTCCTGTTAATTTCCCCTCTGAAAGTTCTCCACTGCCTTCACCGGGTATTGAACTCACACTCTTTTGGTTATGTCACTGGATCTAACCAACACTTTTATCCATTGTGCTAAGTGTCCTTGAGGACATCTGTGAATGAATTTCTGGATATTATAAACCTAATGTCTTCAGCAACCATTTTTACCAGAGTTCATATTGCAACTTTGTTGTTATTATTGCTTTTCTGTGGCACTCCTTATTATTGGTTCCCATAATGTATTAATTTCTATGGTTAGTCAGCTCAGGAGATTTTTGGGTTCAATCCCAGGTTAAGTCATACCAAAGACTCAAAAAATGGAACTTTATGCCTCCTTGCTTAACACGGCATTATAAGGTACAGATCAAGGGTAAAGAGGAGCAATACAGGAAAAGAAGTAGCACCCTCCTCTACACTTTAGAGTATTAGCTATTGATAAGGGTGCCTTTGGGTTGCTCTCAACTACAGTTGGCCAACTTACTTAATTTATATATATATATATATCTATATATATATATAAAGTACAACTATTTAGAGATTATTCAGTAACTGTGGTGATGGGCAATTTACCACTGATACAACTAGTTGGTATACAATCACAGTTAAAAACTAAGGTTTTAAATCCTGATTTTCAAGGCAGACAGATTCTCTGTTAATAACCATCAACTTAAAAATATTTGAGACGATGGAGCATTTAAAACATTTTTCATGTCTTTTTGTTATATTCTCATGTGCCGTATCATAACGACACAATAATAAAGATGCACGCAAGAATAACAGACGCAATGATAAAGACGCAGGAAGACTTCTTTATAAAAATATTTACCTCTCATTTTATTGCAAGGGTTCGAAAAGGGTTACTGAAGGTTTGCATGTGAAAGGGAGCTGGAGACCGAACATAACTGAAATATTTTGACCCCGCTGTTATGGCCGTCAGCATTGTGTCTTTCTTCTGTGGACCCCAATTCAATCAGGGCTCCCGAGGGCCCCTTCGGCCGGGTGTGGCTTTCCCTACCATATCTCGTCTCTCTCCTTCTCCAACTCGCTGGAACTCTACTCAACTGTACAGCCTTCTGTTCAATTCGTCGGCCTTATATTACCTTCAAACTCCCACGTGGTGATATGGACATGCCTCCACGCCTCCGCAATTTCTTCCGATATCTGGCGATCGGGATGTGTCACTTCTGCTATCTTTGGAATGGCCTGTGTGATCGTCATCGAGCGGAAATAACTGTCATGCAGTTCAGAGGTTACTCTCTTCCGGTGCGTCAGTCTATGAGAGTATAATGGGATTTTTTTTTACCTCGTCCCATTTCATCAGCCAATTTCCGCCCATGTGATTTCCTCTCATAACTGTCACTTCCTTCTGGTGCATCACCTTGAATGACATTTTTGGCCAGGTCAAAAGATAACATTTTATAACGTCTTTTAACTATTTAAAAGGAGAATTTTTCATTTTTGTGCCAAAATAGATAAGCTATGTGTATTATGGTTGGTTGGTATATCAACCCTTGTTGGTTATATGATGCCAAATTGTTTATACACATATATTAGATGTATATAATTTGTAAATGAATATTTTGTACATAACAATTTTTAAGTAAGCCAGGGTTCATTTGTTGGCTCACAGTTAAATGGTTTAAAAAATTGTCATCAAACATTAATATCTTTATTTGCACACAGTTAAATGGTTTCAAGAATTGCTTTCTAACACTACTAATTCTACTTGGTATTATTTGGTTTGGTTTGGTTTGGTTTCTTTGTTTAATGGCATATCAACCTTTGTAGGTTATTCAATGCCAAAGCCATTCTTCCAGAAGAACAGTAGTGGTACTATTTAATCCATAGCTGGGAGGATAAGGGGGTTCATACCTTTCCAAGGGTATTTGCCCGAACGTAATGGCGTGACTGGAGTACGAACTCGCAAACTACCATTCCGCAGTTCATTGCTTTAACCATTAGACCACGAGGACACCCCCCTTGGTATTATTTATGTGTTTGCTCACAGTTAAATGGTTCCTAATAAAGTAAATGATTAAACAGTTCTATTTGACCCATAGATAGGACCCTCAAAGGTACTATCTCACTGGATCAGAGTGTCCCATTCCTCATAAATACATTAGATACTATTGTGAGTATAGAGCAACAATAAACAGCACTCACCTTTACAAAGCCAAAAGTAACATGGCTGCCTCCTTGCAAAGGCTAGCAAGCTAAAGCTCACCTCTTTTATTGAAGAGTGCAGGAGCAGCATGTGGATTGGCTCACTTTACAAGAATGGACCTATCCAACACATTTGCATTAGTGGTGTCCATTCATCTACTTATTCTTAACCAATATTCTACATTGGGCAGAGGTGTATTTTGGACACCACTCTACTTGAGTTAACCAATATTCTACAGTGAGAAGGGTAATTTGCTGGCTAAATAGTCACCACTAGCAGTGGGTAACTTCTTCATGCTTTGACGAGTTTTGTATTTGTTTAATGTTATAAAGGTTTCCATTTCATTTACAACCTCCTTTTTGGTTATTTCTTATTAAGTAACCTTTTGTTAGGTTACAACAATGTGTTATTGCATTCTTTCTGTTTCCTGTATATATTAAATAACTTACTGAATAAAAGCACTTACAGTAAGGGAAAAAACCCTGCCAGTAATTTGAAGATAAAAATATACAATGAATCAATGTCTGGGGAAAAAAAAATTATTGGAAAAAAAAAGAAAAGGCCAACCTTGTCACACCAATTGAAAAAAATGAACAGATATACAATTGATTGGTCAAAAGAAAAAAAAAACGTAAATTGCTGCAAAGCTACAAGTACAAAAAGTGCTCAATACTAAGTAGAGCAAAATAGTTACAAAAATAATTTTTGTAACTATATATATATATATATATATATATATATATATACCTGATGCCTTCAATAAGTTTCCAGACTTTTTTTGTACAGGCATTTAAAATTGACGTAGACTCTTGAAAATTCAGTATGTTATTGCTATACATCTTATGAGATGACCGACCAATTGTTATGATTTCAGCTTCAAATCAACTGCTACAGCAGCAATTGGAATACACCCTACTAAAGCTTGATTATCACAGCTGGTGAATTTCAAAAATGCAATCTGGACGTGAGGACAATTTAGAAGAACGATATGCACTAAAATTCTGTTTTAAACTTGGAAAAAATGCCACAGAAACATATGGAATGCTTCAGACTGCTTTTTGACCAACTTGCATGAATCAAGCATCAGTTTTTAAGTGGCATAAGAGATTCAAGGAAGGCAGAGAGTCTGTGAGGGATGATGAGAGGTGTGGGATGAGTAAGGAAGTCAATACACCAGAGTTGATTGGCCAAAGGGTTAGGGTTAGGGTTAGACCTTGTGTCATATCCTGCCCGAGTGGAGGGGTTGGTAAATATGGTTAGGGTTACAATGTTGAGGTTTTAAGGGAGTTCAGGAAGAGATTCCTTGGGAAGAGGCCAGCATTGAATAACCTACAAAGGTTGATATGCCATTAAACAAAGAAACCAAACCAAACCAAACCAAATAATACCAAGTAGAATTAGTAGTGTTAGAAAGCAATTCTTGAAACCATTTAACTGTGTGCAAATAAAGATATTAATGTTTGATGACAATTTCCGCCAGGATAATGCACCAGTCCACAACTCCATCCTTGTCACAGACTATTTGACCAAGATAGGCATCAAGACAGTTCCTCAGCCTCCCTATAGTCCAGACCGTGATCCCTGTGACTTTTAGTTATTCCCTAAGCTCAGAGGCTGTCATCGTTATGAGACAATTGAGGAGATGAAAGAGACTGTGATGAAGGTCATTGACACACTCACACGTGAGGACTTTGATGGGGCATTCCAGAAGTTGTTGGAACAGTACAACAAGTGCATTGTAGCTGGAGGAGATTACTTTGAAGGGGACTAGAGTTTCATGTGTGCACTATCAATAAAAGTGCCCATACAAAAAAATCTGGAAACTTATTTAATGATCTGTTGTATATATTATTCAAACTATTATCCTTATATTTTCTGCTATGGCTGACATAATCTTCAGCTTTTTGGGGTTATAAAAATATTAGACTTGGCCTTTGTGAACTCGCTGATTTCTTCCACATCTAAGAGGGATACACAGTAAGTTCTTTGAAAGAAAAAAAGATTTCTTTTTATTTATTCTTCTATTAACAAATCCACAACCAATTTTGTAGAGGATAAAATACCAAAATGTAAGAAAAAAGGAAAGAATATACCAATCAGAAAATTGTGCTAAAGACAAGAAAAATATACTGAAAAAAAATAATGGCATAATGAAAATACTTCAGAAAATACAAGGAAGGCCAAAGAATATGATTCAGGATTCCGAAAGTAGTGTAAAAATAGGGAATAATGAAACGACTTCATTTCAGAACATTTGAAAATAGTCAATAGGAGTAGTGCACATTACTTCTCAAGTTTCTTTATCTGTTGGTACTATTTACCCAACCCCTCCCCTCGGGCAGGATATGACACAAGGTCACATTTTTAAGCGGAGTTTAACAGGTTTTAATTCAGAGTTTTCCTTCTCCTAGACTAGTTGCCTCACCAAGGCTGAAGAACCTAGTCCATCCTACTATTTACCCATAGCTGGAGGGAGAATAAGGGGGTTCATACCTTTCCCAAGGGTATTTGCCCGAAAGTGAACGTAATAGCGCGACTGGAGTACGAACTACAATTCCGCAGTTCATCGCTTTAACCATTACACCACGAGGACACCCTCACTCTGTTGGCGAGGCTTATAATATGCCGGCTTTTTCCTTTGCAGAATGGGTAAGACTTGATCTATACACACATGCACCCCCCCCCAAGAAAATAAAAGAAGAAATGTCCTGAGTATGACGCTAATCTCCATCTGATGACAAGGCTCCAGTTCTTGAGATAAGGGGAATGTGGAGTGAACCCTTCTTTGTCACTCGGACCTGAAATGGTAATACCTGTTAGGGTCCCATCTGTGGGTCCAATATATATTTTTACGAACCATTTGTTAACTGGGACTGTAGAATACAGCATCAGTGCAGAGGAGTAAGACTTCCTCAATGAGTCTCGTGGATATGACACTAAACAATCTGATATGACACTAAACAATCTGATCATATTTACCAACCCCTCCGCTTGGGCAGGATATGACACAAGGTCAATTTTTTAAGCGGAGTTTAACAGGTTTGAATTCAGAGTTTTCCATCTCCTAGACTAGTTGCCTCATAAAGGCTGAAGAACCCAGTCTGCCCAATTATTTACCCATAGCTGGAGGGAGAATAATTGGATTCATACCTTTCCCAAGGGTATTAGTGCTATGTGAAATGCAATCAGTCAGGTCCAGGATTTGAACTCATGTCGCCATGTCCATATCCTGCGACGATAACCATGACACTAAACAATCTGATAGTGAGGCTTAAGTACTGGTGGAGTTTTTGGGAATACAGAGTACCCCTTCATTATCATCGCTTCCTGGTCGACTCTGGCGCAGAGTAGTAGCACCTGATAGGGTCTCATCAATGGGACAAATAGACATGTTTGCAAATCATTTGTATTTGATAGGACCATATACCCCCCAAACCCCCCTCCCTAAAAAAAACTGCCTAGTGGGATGGGGCTATAAAATACACAGACTGCATCTCTACAGAGGAGTAAACCTCTCCCAAAGTGTAACCTGGATATGATATTGATATCACTCTGATGGTGAGGCTCTACTCTTTGCAGCTTTGGGGAATGTGGAGTACCCCTTCATTGCCATTATTCCCAGGTCCACTACGGCTCAGAGTGGTTGCACCTGATAGGGTCAAATAAAACTTTTTGATATTTAAACTGACTAAAACAAATGACATGCAAAACTGAATTGTCAGAAATAGAACTGTTCCATCATTTAACTGTATATTAACAAATGACTGATGTTTAATTGAATTGTTAGTGATACATAACAATACTTGGAACCATTTAACTGTGTGCAATTATACATATATTTGATATACATGTATAAAGAGGATTTGGCATGAAATAACCTACAATAGTTGCTATGCCATAAAACCCAACCAACCAACCAAACTCAAAAAAAAATCTTAAAAAACAACTACACAAAAAAATGTTAGAATAAATGTATAATAAATGTGACATGCCATGAAGGTTAAGTGATCCTTTTCTTTGAATAGGGTCATTCCTGTCTTGGTTAAGCTAAGAACTTTTCAGCATTCCCTTATAAGTTTAAACAAAAAGAAAAACCTTAATGTCAAATTCAGTGGCTATAAGGAACATTTGAAACATATATCTTCTAAAGAATTGACATTTCTTTCTTTTGTTAAAAAAAAAATCTTTAAAGAAACAATCTGATTCCAGCTTAGAGAATCTGCAACTCAATTTTCCTGACATTTTGATAATTAAACTGGAATAACGAGATACTTGCTTTATTATATTGTGATCCAGTGAGAAAAGTCAAAAGTTTTTTAGTCTTGTAGGGTTACACTGACACACAAAAGCTATACTTGGTATATCAAGTACGACAGACAGACAGACAGACAGACAGACAAAAATAGAGTTGCTGATATACATGTGTATAATATTTTTATAACTCTGCTTTTCTCATCTTTCAAAGCAATAAAAAAAAAAAGAAAAAAAAAAAAGAAAAAAAGTGCCATGGTCAATAAAAAGTTATTTACTGTTTGAAATATTTTTAGTCTTTATATTTGTATGATTGTTTTATTAAATAGAAAGAACAAGAATATGTACAAATGTATTCAGATTTCTCGGCATATTACTTAAAAAAAATCAAAACAAAAAACTAAAAGCAATGATAAATTTTGCTTGTAAAAATCAATCTTTGCATCCCGCCATGAAATTCATAATCTAGGAGTAGGTGGGGAGTTAGACTGCTTCCAGCTGACAAGAATATTATTTTTGCCAAAATACAAGGCGCAATAAAAAAGTACTGAAATGTTAAATTTTTGAATTAAAAAAAAAAAACAACGATCAACTTCTATAATAAAATGACAATGTTTAAACTTTATAGAGAAGTATCAGTGCCAAGTCTCGAGGCTCTTTGGCATTTTATAGAGAAAAACAGGATTGTGCAAGTGCAACAGTTTCCATAATCACTGGACCTTCAGTTCTATGAGACTCTTTTTTCTCAACTGAAAATCTATTTCAAGAGTTAAGATTTGTGGATGCTGACAGAATTCTTTAAAAATATGACAGTGAAGCTTCACGCCTTATTAAAAGAGGAGTTTCAGGAGTGCTTCAACCAAAGAAAGCTCACTAGAATAAGTATCTTGAATGCCAATGGGATTATTTTAAAGAAAATTAATGCTTCATTCGTTGTTCATTTTTGTGAAGGTAAATACAGCTTCAGACTTTTTTTTAATACATTTATCTTATTCAAAACAAAAGATTAATTTCTAAATAAAACTATTCTGGAGGGAAATGGCTATAGATAAAAAATATATATATATATATATATATATATACACTGATGATTGCATAGGCAAGAAATTGTCAGTTCATGTGTTATCCAATATGTCTATCCTAATTTAAATCTATATGTGCTCTATCACTATTATTGAGCACTCTTTATTTATAAATATAGCATCTTGTAATATTAATATTATACACACACACACACACACACATATATATATATATATTTCAATAAAAACCTGTTTCTATATATATGTATATATACTAATGTATTTTGATAAGAATATACATATTATGTTAAGCCATGCAAGTGACCTCCCCTGATACTCTCGAGAAAAGGATAGTTTTGCTAGGACCGAAAGTAAACAAACAGCCATATTGATTTATGTGAGAGTGTAAGAAGGACGGGTGTTAGAAGGTGTCTCCTTATGCAGAGTGTTATAGTCTTAGTTTTTGACATATTACAATAAAAGATGTAAATGTATATGTTTCAGTGAGGAAAAGAAAAAATATATATATATATATATATATGTGTGTGTGTGTGTGTGTGTGCATGTAGTTGTAACCAAGCAAAAAACGTCATTGGGTGATTTTTATTTGAAAAATACACTAAAATCCTCTTAGAGAATAAAACAATTTCCAATCCGATGAATGATAATTTTGAAGAATTTGTATTTGTGATAAATGTCATTTTAATTAGCGTCTTTTTCTCCTTCCTAAATAGGAGTATCATCTTGAACCACTGTTAGAAGGGGAACCTAAGGGTTTCCCAGGTCATCAAGTTTATCAATATCCTCTTTTATTTCAATATAATAAACGTTTTACAAATGATTTGCCGATGAGTATTATATGCCAGGAAATACTGTTTTGAATTATTTTGATCTCAATGGGAAGTTAATCATAATGTTAAAAGTACCTGCTGTTTTGCTTGAATCAGTGTATTCAGCAAGTGAGGTGCTTTTAATCAGTTCTGTAAATCAACCTGTACACCAGAGTTAGTATCGTCCAAATGACAGAATTTTGGCTGGAGAAACAAAACTCAGTATTTTGTGTAAATATCTAATTAGATTAACCCACTTTGGGATAAGTCTGTGATAGCCTTTATTGAGCATGAATCTCACTGGCAATGGCTTGCAAGACTAACTTGCTGATCCTTGCTCAATGGCAGCAATATTTAGTAAGCTTAGCATACTCAATATTACATTGGGATTCCAACAAGCATCCAGTTGGCAGACAAAGGAACAAGCCATAACTAAATACATTTACTAGGAGAATAATGCAGAATTATCTATCACCCAGAAGCAAGAATGGAATTAGTTTTCCTTCTCCTACATCTGTTGCCATTTCAAGGTTAAAGAGCTTGTCTGCCCTATTTAACCATAGCTAACAGATGAATGATTCAATGCATATTTTTCCAAAAGGTATTAGTGCTACATGAAATGCAAACAGCCCTGGCCAGAATTTGAACTCAGGTCACCATGTCCATTTCCTATAATGGTAAAGTTTACATCATGAGTATCTTGACTCTAGATGGGTTGATATGTAGTTTCAATCAATCATTTTTGTTTTACCGACCATTTCCAAATAAAAACCGTACCTTCATCTTGTTACAAGCCATCTATCCACCCTTAAAAATAAATATCAAAAACATCCAATGATATTTATCCACAATTATTTGAAAACAATATGAGACATTAATTTTTGTAAATGTCTGATGAGGGCAATCTTTGTGCAGCCCAAAATGATATATGTACATATG
>OY757915.1:110027557-110187557 GCA_963585895.1 Sepioteuthis lessoniana
AGTGAATTTATACATCAGTATTTCTATTGACATTGCAGTGCTTGGATCCCATTGGTCAAAAAATCAATAAGAGCTGAGATGAGGTCATCATCAACTTTTCAGCCAAGGAACTTTTATACCCACTCTTTTTATAGATACATATTTTGTGTATATATACACATGGAAGTAAATAATGGATTGTAATCTGACAATATATAAAATTTAAATTTTTACAGCATATCAACCTTTGTAGGTTATCTAACGCCAAATTCATTTTTAGACAAATAATCAGTTTTATTTCAAACAATTCAGTTAAGACTGACTACAGTTTAATTGTAAAAAATATTTCTATTTCAAACTATTCAGTTAATTCAAACAATTCAGTTTAGTATAAGAATACTTTCAATGATGAAAACAGTTCCTTTTCAAACAATACAGTTTTGCATAAGTACCTAGTTTAAATATCAAAACAGTTCTATTTCATAAGCATGCAGTTTAGTTCTATTTGACCCATAGATCGGACCCTATCAGGTGCTAACACTCCGGGCCAGAGTGGACCTGAGAGTGATGGCAATGAAGGAGTACTCTGCATTCCCCAAAACTCCAGCATTACTGGAACCTCCTCATCAGATTGTTTAGTGTCATATCCAGGACACATGTTGGTGGGGGGTCTTGCAGGGAAGCAGTCATTGTATTCTACATTCACCGCTGACTGGACAAGCGAACAAAGAGAAACCTTAAGAGAGGAACGGAATTGCTTTTGATAGCAGCACAAAACAATGCTATAAGGATTATGTCAAAGCAAGAATAGACAAGGTGCAACAAAATAGCAGGTGTAGATTTTGTGATGATAGAGACAAAACAGGCAATCACATTCCTACGACAATAACCATTATACCACGGGTACATATCAGAGGTCTAGACTTTTAAAGGTGAATATCTGCTGACAAATTTAACGCATTCATTACTGTAAGTTTCACTAACATCAATTAATTGATATAGTGAAATGAAAAAAAAATAGATTGGGAATTTAGGAAGATCCCTAAATTTTTACAGTGCTTAGGAATGCTACATGGGGAAGATTAAGATTCCACAGGAGTAAGGTAAGAGTATATGCCATTGTAGATAAGAAAAAGACTGTCCTTATATGAATTATTAACTAATTCATCACATTCTTTTTTTTATTTCTTTTAATCTGTCATAATCTCTGCTGAGATTAAAGCAATTTATCAACTATGTATAAAAAAATCACGCCTTTCAAATATTTGTACTGCTGAAAAGAGACTTCAACTGGACTAAATGTACACGAGAACATAAAGCCTTTATTTGTAAATAAGTGTTTTATTTTAATCTTATAATGAATTTTCTAAATACAAATTCGGCTTATCTATAGGATCACCTCCCAATAGCATTCCAGCAAGCATCTTCTGGGAATTTTTAGAAACATGATCAAACCAAAATATCATATCCAAAGATTTCAAATATTTCCAGTCCATTGAAAATGTACCACTAGTTTGCAGCAAGCATATCATGTGACTGAAGCAATTTAAGCCAAGGTAGGTATGCACTGTGGTTGGTAGTATTGTAGTTGTTGGTCCTCTGATATGTTGAGCTTTTCTTCACTGTGTTTGATTTGAAAGCTTGACAGATGAATGTGCAGTGTAGTCTAATTCAAGAATTTATGCTTTATGAGTTTCAGCAGGGTCATAACACTGCAGAAGAAACTAAAAGCATTTGTTATGCAAAAGGCGAAGGTGCAGTTAATCACAGTACAGTAACGAGATAATTTAAGAAATTTTGCTTAATTTGCTGGATCTTGACAATCAGTCAAAATCAGATCGGCATATAACTGGTGAGTAGCACTTGGAGAGTATCAGTTTTGGTTTGGTTTTATGGCATATCAACCATTGTAGGTTATTAATGCTAAATCCATTTTTACACATGTAATGAGTTAAATGTCAAAACAGTTCTATTTCAAACAATTCAGTTTAGCATAAGTACACATTTTGGTTTGGTTTTATGGCACATCAACCATTGTAGGTTATTAACACCAAATCCATGTTTACATATATAAACAGTTAAATGTCAAAACAGTTCTATTTCAAACAATTCAGTTTAGCATAAGTACACATTTTGGTTTTGTTTGGTTTGGTTTTATGGCACATCAACCATTATAGGTTATTAATGTCAAATCCATTTTTAAATGTATAAACAGTTCTATTTCAAACAATTCTGTTTAGCATAAGTATGCAGTTTAAATGTCAAAACGGTCCCATCTCAACCAATTCAGTTTAGCATAAGTACACAGTTTAGCTCTATTTGACCCATAGATAGGACCCTATCAGGTCTTCGGGCCAGAGTGGACCTGGGAGTGATGGCAATAAATGGATTCTCTGCATTCCCCACAGATCCAATATTACTGGAACCTCACCATCAGATTGTTCAGTGTCACATCCAGGACACTTGATGGGATGGGTCTTACCCCTCTGCAGAGAAGCAGTCAGTGTATTCTACAACCGCAGCCAACTGGGCAAGAGAATATCAGGTGAGCTCAGTATCTCACAGTTCAGTGTTGTTCATCACCCTCATGATATTGGCAAAAGCAGACAGAACAGCTAAATTGTGCTTAACATAACCAAAATACAATAAAACTTCTCTCTCATCTGAGTGTATCCACACAAAACCAAATGAGAAAAACTCAGCAAAATAGAAATGTCGCATAATACCAAATTACTAAAAGTCACAGAGAAGCTCAACAAAATAGAAATGTCACATAGAACCAAATTATTAAAAGTCACAGAGAAACACAACAAAATAGGAATGTCACATAAAATCAAATTATTAAAAGTCACAGAGAAACTCTACAAAATAGAAATGAACAGAACTCACTTATGAGATAGAAACATACAAAATATTTACAAAAACTCATCTTATTAAACAAAACTAATAAATTAAAACGAAAATTATCAATAAACTAAAAAATGATCAGAACCATTTCTATTCAACACATAAGAAAATAAAAACAGGTTTATAAATAAGTTTTTATTTAAAAGCCACGTGGATCTTTAGTCTCCAATGAACAAAAATATACAAAAATCCAAAACAAAAAAAAACATTCTAAATTACTTTGTCATCCAATTTCTTTCATATAATTTAATAAAAAAAAAGCTTCCAAAATATAAAAAAAACTAAAATGAAACGACTGTAGACTTAATATTGACCAAAAACTTGAGCGAAGACCTCAGTATTAAGCATCTCCAAGATGATCATAAACAAATAATGAAACTACCACTGAAGCAGGTGTATGTATTTACCCAACACCTCTGCCACAGGCAGGATGTGACACAAGGTCAATATTTAAGCTGAATAAAGGTGATTTGAATTCAAAGTTCATTTTTGTTTCGGTAAATACAATTTTAGTCTTGATACTTTTTGAATGTAAATCACATCCACACTATCACCAATAAGAATGTATTTACCCGACCTCTTTGCAACTGTAGGATTTGTCAGGTTGCGTAGGGCAATTAGTTGCGATAGCCGAGAGTAATTAATCGCATTAGCTTAGAGCAATCAGTCATGAAGACAGGAAACTCAATTCTTGATTGAGGAACAGGAGCTATTAATGGTGCCTTGGGGCATCCCATTGTGCACAAATGGACTATTCCATTGCATAGATCGTCATTGGCTGCTTGGAAGTAAGTGAAAGTATTTTATTATATAAACCAGCTTCAGTTGAGCATTGTAAGGAGGATGGCACTGAGCTATGACCTGCTTTAGTTTTGTCTGCCAACTGGATGCTTTACGGAGGTATGTGTTATTGTTATTCTACAGCAACAAGCAAGATGAGACACAAAATCCCTTTTTAAGTGAAGTAAAGCAGGTTCAAATTCAGTTTTCCCTCTTATGCCATGAGTACCTTCTCTGAAGAAAGTGTATATAAAATACTTTGCTTGCCTAACCAAAGTTAGATAAACCAATCTGCTCTACTATTTACCCATAGCTGTGATGGAGTGAAGAGATGGATTTATACCTTTCCAAGGGCATTGGCATTCAGTGAAAGACCAACAGTATTTCCTAAAATTTGGACTTAAATTTCTGATCCCATTACCCATAATAATAACCATTATGCTAAGAGTGCCTCCTCTGACAGAAATGTATTATGAAATAGTTGGCGACTGTAGTCGAGAGTGACCGAAGGCTTCCTTTTCAATAGCTACAACACCAAGGTGTTGGGGAGGGCGCTACTCCATTCCCTGGATTGCTCCACTTTACCCTTGATCCTTACCTTATAATGCTGAGTGCTAAGAAAGGTGGCATCAAGTACCATTTTAAAAATCTTTGGTATGACTCGACCTGGGATTGAACCAAGGTCTCCCGGACCATTGGTGAACACTTTAATCATTAGGCCAACGGACTTTGCTTTAATCACTACATCAGAGAAAGATCTTTAAAAAGAGAATATGTGAACACTGCAGAACCTTAAAGGTGGATGTAAATCTTGATAAACTTATAAATCGCAGGAATGAAAATAATCCTAACTTATACCAGCCCATTGACCTAGAGGGTAGAGTGTTCACCAATGGTGTGGAAACGGGGATTCTATTCCAGATCAAGTCATTCCAAAAACTCAAAAAATGGTACTTGATACCTCCTTGCTTAACACCCAGCATTATAAGGTACAGATCAACGGTAAGGTGGAGCAATCCAGGGAAAGTAGTAGCTAATGAAAAGGGAGCCTTCAGGTCACCCTTGATTACAGTCACCAAGAAGAAGAATATGACAAGATAGGGCCAGCACGTACGTAATGAATCTAAATGAAAATGTTTAGAATTTGCTTTAACCTTATGATACCAAACAATAATATTTAGACTTTAAATTTCTTTGTTTAATGGCATATCAACCTTTGTGGGTTATTGTTGGGGTATTGTTGGGGTATGAACTCACCCTCATGTGACATATACCGGTTAAGCTCTCTTCTGAGCAGTCTCGGTGAGCCGTCACCAAGAACAGTAATATTCATGACTGTGTTTAGCTAAGAAGAGGTTTCTCCCAGCTAACGTTAATGCCTGTACTATTTTCTTTCAATATATTTCTTATCACTTATTTCCAAGTCATACTTCCCCTTGACTATAACAGTTATTTAATGCCAAAGCAATGAAGAAGACTAGTAGTGGCACTATTTACCCCAGAGCTGGGAGGATAAGGAAGTTCAAACATTTCCCAAGGGTATTAGTCTGAAAGTGACAAGAATTCAAAATCTTTATGATTCCACAACCCGACATTTTAACCATTACACTATGGGGTCTTCTCTAAATTAATATCAAGTAAAAGCACAATATTAATAATGAAATAGAAACACATTTGATTAAAGGAAACTGGGTGACTATTATATTTTTTAACTTCAATAATAATTTTCGTTTATATTTGAATTATTAGTGTATCCCAAACAATGATAATCTTTAGTTATATCTTCTAGTAATAATAATCCCAAAACAGGTTTTACAATAACTTTCCAATTCAAAATTTAAAAACTCAGTGTCTGTTTCTAAGATGATTGAGGGCAATAAAAAGTTTATTATTTTAAAAACAATTTTGCAATCTCTGATGAAGCTGTATAGACTTGTCAGTGAACAAATAAATTAACTTCAAATTGGTTTTCTTTTTCTTCACCCCATTATTATTATCTAAATATTGATTATTCAGAAGAATTTTGTTTATTTAAGGAGAATGAAGAATGGAATATAAAACAGAATTGGATTTACATTACAGAAAATTCCAGAAGCCTTTATGTGATCTTAAAAAATAACAAAAGCGATTCCCCAGATATCTCTCCGTAGACAAAATAAACAAAATAATTATATATATATATATACACATGCACAAACTCAAGAGGTTTTCTGAATTTGCTGTGCTCCTATTATAACAATCTCACTCAGTCCAGAAATGGTATTTATTTGTCATCTGATAATCTGAAACAGGGTTAATCCAAGCATTTATAGAACAGGTTCACAACATTTTTAATCCAAAGGCTGCGATCTTAAAAGGATAGAAAAAAATTCACAAAGAAACAATCCATTTATTTATGAGATATATGATGATGTTTGCAATTAAAAAATGTAATATTAGGGTTAAACAATCAGTGTGACAATTAGTTTTGATTTTATGGCATATCAAACCCTGCTGATTTATATATCAAATATATGATTTGTAAATCCATAGTTTATTGATAACATTCTTAAAAAAGCCAAAGCTTATTTGTTTGTGCTTAATTAAAGAGTTTCAAGTATTTCTATCAAGCACTAATAATTCTATTTAATATTAATCATTTGTTTTCACGTAGTGAAGTGTTTACAAGTATTGCTATTAAACACAAATAGTTCTATTCAACACTTTCCACTAATTTACATGCAGTCAAACGGTTCCAAGTATTGCTATGTAATGCAAACAATTCAATTTTTGTACACAGTTAAATAGTTTAAAATATTGCTATTTAACACTAATAATTTTATTCAACATTACTCATTCATTTACACACCGTTAAATGGTTCTAAGTATTGCTAAGTAACAAAAACATTTAAATTTAAAATAAGTTGTTTGTTTGTGTGCAATTAAATGTTTAAACAGTCCTATTTGACTCATAGATGAGACTCTAACAGGTACAACCATTCTGAATCACAGTGGACTTGGAAGTAATGGCAAAGAAGGGGTACTCCCTATTCTTCAAAACTCCAGGACTGGACCCTCACCGTCAGATGGCTCAGTGTCATATCCAGGGGATTTGTTAAAGGGGGAGGTTTTACCTCTCTACAGAGATGCAGCTGGTGTATTCTACACCTCCAGCTGACTGGGTTTGGATTAAATGAAGAGGTTGACCAAAGGGACACGTCGTACAAGTGATGATTTGATAGTTGTGAATGCAACATACTCTTGGCATGCTTTATTTTGAAGAACAACTGTTCATAGCGGTATGTCGAACCAAGCATGCTCACTACTCGCTGGGTGTAGGTGATAAGGTTTAGGAATTGTCAAGATGTGGTTCTTATAGAAATTGAAGATGTAGCAAGCAAGAAACTTAGACTTCAGATTTTCTGAACACATGAAGATAAATGAGTTCCATCTCCATTTGTAAGGGTAATTCTTTGTAAATAATCAGTTCTATTTTTAAAAATTCAGTTTAGCATATGCACACAGTTTGAATATAAGTACAGTTTCATTTTCAAAAACATTTCTATTTCAAGCTATTCAGTTTAGTCAAGCAGTTCTAATTCAGCTAATTCAGTTTAGCATGAGTACAGATTTTGTTTACACTGTTAAATGTCAAAACAGTTCTATGTTAAACAATTCAGTTTAGTGTAAATACAGTTTCAATGTCAAAAAATAGTTCTATTTGAAATAAATCAGTTTAGCATAAGCATACTGTTTAAATGTAAGTACGGTTTAATTGTCAAAAACATTTCTATTTCAAGCTATTCAGTTTAATCAAACAATTCAGTTTAGCATAAGTATGCCATTAGTTCTATTTCATCCATAGACTGGACCCTATCAGGTGTTACCATTCTGGGCCAGAGTGGACCTGGGAGCGATGGCACTGAAGGGGTACTCCATATTCCCCAAAGCCCCAACATTACTGAAACCTCACCATCTGACTGTTTAGTGTCATATCTAGGACACTCATTGGGGGGGGGGTCTTACCCCTCTGCAGAGGTGCAGTCGGTGTATTCTACAGCCCCAGCTGATTGGGCAAACTTCTTCATAGTCAACACCAAAAGGTGAAGAGAAAATTTTTTAAGTCAGATGTAGAACCATATGCAGCCCGTAGGCTGCGGGTTTGGGACCCTTGCTTTATGGGGATTGAATTAAATTTGGTTCCCCAATATCATCACTGTCAATCCTTAATTATTCCCACAAAAAAACTAACATCCAAAAATAAACTTTTTGCAAACTAGAAAACATGATGAATACTACCCCTAAAAAGAAAACACTATCAAATGTTCTTGGGGGAGTGTCCAATAGCAGTCAGCAAATGGTTATATCACTTGCATCTTGGGATGGCTCTGATCTTAAATGACCTTATAAGTTAACCTCATGTAATCCATCCTATTGCTGGGGTTTAGAAAATGCTGGCTGTATTCACTGCAGAGGGGTAAGACCCCCGTAAAAAGGAGGTGTCTTAGATATAACATTCAACTGTATCTGGTGGTGGGGCATCAGTTTTGGAGATCTGTGGTGTATGAAGTACCCTTTTATTGCCATTACTCCCAGGTCCACTCTGGCTTTTAATGGCAGTTCCTGTTAGTGTCCCATTTTGCATTAAATAGATCTGTTTAAAGATTATTTGTATTTGATACGACCGTGCACAAAAAAAAAAAAGCTATTAAGAAACAACTATACAAAAAAATGTAAATATGAATATACAATGAAAGTTATTATCTTACCTCAAAGCATAAAATAACCCTTGATGGGTTGACATGCCATTAAAAATCCATTAACAAAGCAAATTTTTTTATTTTCAGGGTTTAGTTGGTTTTTTTTGTGAATAATCAAGGATTGGCAGTGATTGATATTGTTTGTGATGATGTAGGGAACCAAATAAAATTCTGCTTTGGTCCGCAAGCAAATCATCAGTGTGGGAGTCCAAGGTGGAATCAATCTCTATAAAAAAACAGGTTTCCAGGACTTTCTCTTTGGCTGTGATTCAGAGACATACAAGCAAAGTTATATTTATTTAGTTTGGTTTTCAAAATTTAGTTGAAATTAACAGATGCCCCCTGATTAGCTTATCAATACCAGTCAAGGCTAAATATAAACTCACAGATTTTGCTGCAATAGAATTGGTTGGTCGTTCAAGGAAATAGGATTTCAATTAAACTTAATCTCATGTGGCACTTTTGATTTGGGAGAGAAGAATATATAAACACTCAAGTTAACATAAAAGCAGACTATATTTCATGTTATACAGAAGTCACCTATTTTCATTTAATATAAAGTTAGGCTAAATACAAATATTGGTAGTCTATCAAGTCTGAGTTGATTATATATGGCTTAGGGTCATATTTTTTAATCAATTTTTTTGGAAAAAAATTGGGCTCTTAAAGGTTATTAAATGTAGAAATCAAAATTATTCTCTGATGAAAAGTAAAGTAATTTTTTTTTAAAGTCAAAATAGACAAATTTTTATTCTTTCTTTTTATAGTATATAAAAAGAAAGAATAAAAAATTGACTATTTTGACTCAAAAAAAGAATGAAAATGTGACTAGCATAACTTTCAACAAAAATTAGTCACAAAAATGTTCTAATATGAATTCTAAAATTTCAAAAAGGACAACTGCATATTGATTGAATCAATTACAGTATGTCTACCATATTTAGCTGGTTTTTTTTTTTTTATCAATTACAGAGTATTTAAATATCTAATTAAAACAGTGACTGCTATTTGAAACACACCATGCCCATGCTTAACAAATATCTTCCAAGTGGAGAGCTTACTGCCAGGGGTTTATAATAGCAGAGATCATAAAATGGCCATTTCAAGACAATTGAAAACCAAAAAGTAATTTTCATTCAACAAATAGATATTTTACATAATCAGTTCACTTTTCTTCACTTCTTTTCTGGCATATTAATTCTTTGAAAAACTATTTTAAAAACCTTTTCTTCAGAGAATCTTTTTCTTCTGGTGATGGCACTAGTAAAGAACAGTTAAAAGATAAATAAGAAATATTCTTATTAGTTTTATTATCTTATTCCTTTCTCTCTCTCTCTCTCTCTCTCTCTCTCTATATATATATATATATATATATATATATGGAAGTAAATAAAGGAAATGAATCCAACAGTTGAAAATTTGTTCCTTTTGGCAAATGTTTTGCCTTTATCATTCAATCTGTTGTATCTCCTGGAAGTTCTATACATTTAAACATCATTTGCCAGTGCCAATCAAGTGATAGTTTTAAAAAAAAAGAATAGATTGAATTGTGAGATGAGCTCTCTTTGTGTATATATATATATATATATATATATATATATATATATATATATATATACATTTTTTTTTTTTTTCCTTTATTGTTATTGTATTTGATTAAAACATCCATCGTTTCACCATCTGAAAGTATTGATGAAGGTTTACAAAAACTGAAACGTTTTATTGTTGACTTTCCTTTATAATAAATTCAACACTTTTGGAGTACTTTGTTTTTCTATCATATATATATATATATATATATATATATATATTTGTACACATGTAAGAGGTGTGGTAAAGATTTCTTGGGCCAACCAATGTAATGACTATTTTTATTGACTTTTTTGGTAGCGTTAAAGCTAAACTCACAAATGATATGCCAAATGAGTGAAACTGTAGGATGAATTGGTAGAAAGAATCATTTTTATGACTTTAGCCTCACAACTTCCTGGTGTTCTTTTCCCCCACCCTTTTCTGTCTGTATCTCTCTCTGTCCCTCTCTCTCTCTCTCTCTCTCTATATATATATATATATATATATATATATACATATATATTGTTATGGGGACATATCCTACCATACCCCAAAGATGGACTCATCCAGCCTAAACATATTCTCCGAGCGAACTAGCTCGGAGAAGACAACTTCTCATTTCTTATGAGACATTTGACAAGCCGAGAATGGCTAGTACTTCCTTTGTATGACTTCCTTTGTCTGCTAATATAATAACGTTCACCTATCACCCGTTGTCTGAGTTGTTTTTCCACCGGTCTTATCTGAAGATCACAACATATATATATATATATATATATACACCAAACACTGCCATGAGTAAGTTGTGACACAAGGTCTTTTTTTAAGCAGAGTAAAGTTGGTTTGACTTCAGAGTTTTCTTTCTCCTAGACTGGTTACCAAAACAATGATAAAAGTACAGTATTCTCTACTATTTCTCAATAGTCTGGTGGGAGAACATGGATAGCTTTCTCGTGAAATGAAATGCAACTAGCCTCATCTAAGATTTGAACTCTGTTTGCCGATTTTATTTTTTATGACACTAACAGTAACACCAAGTGTGTCTCCCAAGGCCCTCCAATTGGTTTTAGGTGACACAATATGTGAGGATATGAATTACTTCCTGTATGTATTTACCCAACCTCTCCACCAAGAGCAGGATGTGACACAAGGCCAATCTTTCAGCAGAGTAGTACTGATTTGAATTTCAAGTTTCCTTCTCTTATACTAGTTGATGTACCAAGTCTAAAGAGCCTAGTCTGCCTTACTATTTACCTATAGCTTGGAGGTGGGGTGGGGGAACAAAGTCTTTACAAAGACAAAAGTGCAAAGTGGTATGCAAACAGAATTTGAACTTGGGTTGCTGCGTTTCCATTTCCTATGATGTTAACTATTACAATAAAAGCATTTTTGAGTCTGTGTATATATATATATATATATATATATATATGTTGTTTCGATAACTAGATAATTTTGTTTAGAAAAAGGATAATTCATTTATTTAAGCCAAATCTTGTGAAACCAAAACAACTGAAGAATGTTTGAAATAATTTTCTTCAAAGATTAAGACACCCAAGATATTTTCAAGTTCAAATATGAATACACAATTTTCTTATCACAATACAAGTTTATTTTTGGGGCGGCCATAAAAATGTCTTCTTTTTTTTTTTAACTTGTATGAGAAATGTTTGAGTTATTTCACATTTCCTACAAAAGCAATTTTCTATTTTTCCCCAGAGATATTGAAAGGGGAAAAAGTGTAAATAAAAGAGAGAGAGAGAGATGTGAATATAAAAAAAAAACATTGACAACATTTAATTCAGCAAACCAACAAGATAGAAGAAACATTTAACAAATTTGGACGTTTTTTTTTTTCTATGGAAAAACTGCATTTTCAGAAACAAGAAAAGAGGACAATCATCATTATTTTTCACAGACGTCAAATAGTGACAACTAAATATTTGTAAATAATGAGACTGCTAGAACAATGAGTGTGACCAACTAGGTAAGAAAAGGAAAGCTGGATTCATGCCTTTTTCAAGAGTATAAGCACAAAGTGAAATGCAAACAGCCCCATCAAGGATTTGAACTCATACTGCTGATTCCATTGCCTCAGTTGATAACCATTGTGCACCTTTGAAATTTTGGTTGAATAGTGGTAAATATATTGGTCATGTAGTAGTAAAATAAAGTTGGCGACCAGAAGGCTCCCTTTTCAATAGCTACTACACCAAGATGTAGGGGAGGGCACTACTCCTTTCCCTGGATTGCTTCACTTTACCCTTGATATGTACGTTATATTGCTGAGTGTTAAGCAAGGAAGTATCGAGTACCATTTTAAAAATCTTTGGTATGACGCGACCTGGGATTGAAATCAGGTCTCTCGGACCATTGGCGAACACTCTACCCACTTGGTCACCCCACTGAGCTTTACTCCCAAGATCTTGTGACAGACTTTATTTCTTTGGTGAAATCAGGTGTCTAAAATAAGCGAAGATTTTATGTTCGTATTTCAAGTATTTTTGTAAAATTTAGAACACACTTTTCTCAAAATTCCATAAGATATGAATATTCTATGAATGTTTAAATACAACTCGCTAGGGAAATGTTTCAAGGGGCAGTTATTTCCCTTCTACCACAACAATTCAATTTTTTTCTGTCAAGAAAGAAAGCAAGAAAGTAAATTTAAAGAAAGATTAAAAACTCAAATTTTAGAAGGTTAATTTATTTTTAAAAACAATATAACAAAACTGCCAGGTGTTTATGATAGCAGAGATCAAAAAATGGCCATTTCAAGACAATTGAAAACCAAAAAGTAATTTTCATTCAACAAATAGATATTTTACATAATCAGTTCACTTTTCTTCACTTCTTTTCTGGCATATTAATTCTTTGAAAAACTATTTTAAAAACCTTTTCTTCAGAGAATCTTTTTCTTCTGGTGATGGCACTAGCAAAGAACAGTTAAAAGATAAATAACTCTAAAGAAATATTCCTATTAGTTTTATTATCTTATTCATCTCTTTATATATATATATATATATATATATATATATATATATATGGAAGTAAATGATGGAAACGAATCCAACAGTTGAAGAAAATTTCTTCCCTTTGGCAAATGTTTTGCTTTTATCATCTTTTAATCCGTTGTATCTCCCTGAAGTTCCCAACAGTTAAACATCATTTGCCAGTGCCAATCAAGTGATAGTTTTTTAAAAAAAGAATACTGATTGAATGATTGATCAGTTATATAATCTTTCTTTATATATATATATATATATATATATATTTAAAAAAATTTTTTTTTACCGTTATTGTATTTTATTAAAACATTCATCGTTTCATCATCTGAAAGTCTTGATAAAGTTTTACGAAAGGCGAAACGTTTTAATGTTGACTTAGCGTTAAATAGCAAAACTTGAAACCATTTTAACAGTGTACAAACAAATGATTAATACTAAATAGAACTATAAGTGTTAAATAGCAATACTTGAAAATATTTAACTCTGTGCAAACAAATGAGCTGTAACAAATCACTTCAAAATAAAGTTACCAACAAACTATAAGGTTTTATATAAACAGGATTTGGCATTAAATAATCCACAAGAGTTGATATGCCTGAAAACACCAATCAACCAATAGTGCATAACAACCTTTAGTTAGGCCACTGTGAGCAAAGTAAAGTCAGTATTTGCCATATATAAATGTTAATACAATGTTTTTGGTGGATCATAACTTTAAATTATATCAGAAGGTAAGGAAGGCAGTTAGTAATCTTCATGCGATTGATATTTTGTTTACTAAAGAGATTGGAACCAGGAACATTTGATAAGAATTGTCCAAATATCAATGGTTGGGTAGAGTTTTCGCCAATGGTCTGGGAGACCTGGGTTCAATCCCAGGTCAAGTCATACCAAAGACTTTAAAAATGGTACTCAATACCTCCTTGCTTAGCACTCAATAATATAAGGTATGTGTCAAGGGTAAAATGGAGCAATCCAGGGAAATAGTAGCTATTGAAAAGGGAGCCTTCTGGTCGCCCTCGACTACGGTTACTAATTGTTGTTCACCGGACATCGGCCTAGCGGTTAGAGTGTTCGCCAATGGACCGGGAGACCTGGGTTCAATCCCAGGTCGAGTCATACCAAAGACTCAAAAAATGGTACTTGATGCCTCCTTGCTTAACACTCAGCATTATAAGGTACTGATCAAGGGTAAAGTGGAGCAGTCCAGGGAAGAAGTAGTGCCCTCCCCTACATCTTGGTGTAGTAGCTATTGAAAAGGAGCCTTAGGGTTACCCTCGACTATGGTCGCCAACTTTACTTACTTATGTTATCAAATCCATAATATAAAAGAAAAGAAAATTCTTTGTAGATTTATCATCTCAAAATTGACTACATTTGTTTTGTTTAAGTTTAAATCATAAAAAATTTCATTTTTTACTGATTAAATTGGAAAAAATCCTTAATGTCTCATTCTAAGCATGAACATCTATACATTGTGTGGTGGCTGGAAAGATGATTCAGGGAAGTTTTGATGAAATGACACTGTCATTTATAGATATGGATATTTGCACACACATGCACATGCTTATGCAAATATGAGCACACAGAATATACACAGAAGGAATATAAGTGGCTGTCAGTAGTCAACCAAAAGCTCTCTTTCCCAGACATCACCTTGTACATACTATCAATGCTCCAGTCTGACTGTGACTATGACCAAAACTGTATACTGCTGATCACAGCCAAGCCAACCCAACATACATTAAAAATATGCTCATTATACTGCCAAACACAAAATGTTGGAAAGTCAGAATGGCCATTTTTTTAAAACTTAATAACAACAGACAGAGATTCAAATCAAATAGATTGCAGCAAATTAATACTTGCAGAACAGCATTTTCACTCAACTGGCCATCATTTTAACAGCATTTCACAACCATAGAGAGAATTGAAAAAGGTACAAACATAAAACAATAGAAACATAAGTGGATAAACCACCTAAAAACATATAAGCTATTTGGATTTGATATGAAACTTAATTAGACCTACTTAAAAAAAGAAAAGAAAATTAGCAGCCAAAAACAGCTAAATAAATAAACCAGCTAGTCTGTCATTCCAAACACACTCCTCTCAAACTTAATGAAAAATACATTAGTCAGGTGCCTTCACCAAATGAATACACTTGGATACAAGAAAATAATTTTCCTTTAATAAAAAGATACGAGGATCATTAAATAAGTTTCCAGACTTTTTTCATATGGGCACTTTTATCAATAGTACAACACATGAAACTCTAGTCCCCTTCAAAGTAATCTCCTCCGGCTGCAATGCACTTGTTGTACCGTTTCAACAACTTCAGGGAAGTCCTCTTGTGTGAGCGTGTCAATGACCTTCGATTCAGCCTCTTTCATCTCCTCAATTGTCTCATAACGACGACAGCCTCTGAGCTTAGGGAATAACCAAAAGTCACAGAGAGCAACAGGGTGAGGAACTGTCTTGATGCCCATCTTGGTCAAATAGTCTGTGATAAGGATGGAGTTGTTGACTGGTGCATTGTCCTGGTGGAAATGCCACTGACCCGATTTGAAGAGTGCTGGCCTCTTCCCTAGGAATCTCTTTCTGAACTCCCTTAAAACCTCAACATAGTAACCCTAACCCTTTGGCCAATCAGCTCTTGTGTATTGCCTTCCTTACTCCTCCTACACCTCTCATGATCCCTCACAGACTCCCTGCCTTCCTTGAATCTTTTATGCCACTCAAAAACTGATGCTTGATTCATGCAAGATGCTCCAAAAGCAGTCTGAAGCATTCCATACGTTTCTGTAGCATTTTTCCGAAGTTTAAAACAGAATTTTATTGCATATCGTTCTTCTAAAGTGTCCTCACGTCCAGATTACATTTTTGAAATTCACCAGCTGTGATAATCAAGCTTTATTAGGGTGTATTCCAATTGTTGCTGTAGCTGTTCATTTGAACCTGAAATCATAAAAATTGGTCAGTCGTCTCATAAGATGTATACCAATAAGATACTGAATTTTCAAGAGTCTATGATAATTTTCAATGCCAGTACAAAAAAAAATCTGGAAACTTATTGAATTCTCCACATATATATTTCAAGTATATCCAAGAGTTCCATTCTGGAGAGTGTTGAATGGGAAAACTATAAGACATGAGTTTTTATGATGTTTTATTACTATTTCATATTTGAAATATGATGTGATATCGCTCAGCATTTTTGGGAATAGAGCAGTTTAAAAAGTTGACAGATTAAAAATGCTTTTAGTTTTAAATCTTAACATCTTATAAAAAATGATTAAGAGTATATTTTTTTGGTGATCATTACAGTACATCCTTAATATGTGTGTGTGTGTGTGCGTATACACACATACGTATATATATATATATATATATATATATATATATCCCTAATCCTTTTTTTAATCTAATTTTCTTCAAAACCAAAGATACCAGATTTCAAGTGGAACATAATACAATCAGAATGGACATCATAAGGCACCATTTATTACCAAACTCTACAAGACTGAAATTTTGTAACCAAAAATATGAAAATGCAGCTGCTGAAAAATAAGTATATCCTTTCTATATATTCATGCAAACCTAATTTTGATTAAAAATGTTCAATGCTCAAGAGTTTGGTAATAAATAGTACCTAATAATAACCATTTTCATGGTATAATGTTCCACTAGAAATAATTAAATTCTAGTGCCATTGTTTTAGCGATAACTATTATCTTTCACTCCTTCCTAAATAAAAGCCTGAACTGTTTGAAATAGAACTGTTTTTGTATGCTAAACTGAATTGTTTGAAAGAGAATTGTTTTTAACATTGAAACTGTACTTATGCTAAACTGAATTGTTTGAAATGGAACTGTTTTGACATTTAACTGTGTGTGAGTGAAATCTATACTTGTACTAAACTGAACTGGTTAAATTAGAACTGTTTGACTAAACTGAATAGAGTGAAATAGAAATGTTTTTGAGAATTAAACTATGTACTCATGCTAATCTGAACTGCTTGAAATAGAACTGTTTATTTGTATAAAAATAGATCCAGCATTAAATAATCTACAAAGGTTGATATGCCATAAAACCCAACTAACCAACTAAATAAAAGCATCTCACTTGAAATATATCTTTCAGTGATGTTATATATCTGGGTTCATTAAGGGTTTTAGTAATTTACAAAGCTTTTTGCTGATATGCGGCTGAAGGCTGTATGAATAGGGTGCTCGGTGAGACTCAAACTAACGCATGAAGGTTTGTTAGTCTAGCTTGTTAACCATTACACCACCCAAGTTGTCCTTTAATCAACTAAGCGATTTGCTTCAATGAGGCACAAGGCTGTATGAATAGGGCACTCAACGAGACTCGAAATCACTTGTGAAGATTTGCTAGTCTAGCTTACTAACCATTACACCACCCAAAGCACCCTGGTTCATTAGGGGTTTTAGATCTCAACATCAGACTCTCTAATCCAGGCCAACCAGCCAGGAATGATGAGGTTTCTTAAAATATGTAAATTTGTTTAAAAATTTTCTAAACCTAGTTAAATTTTAGCACTTTTAATATTGCTGCCTCTGATATTCAAAGATTTTAGTTTTCATTTTATCATAAAATTTCACCCAGCAAACCTATTATCATTAACTGCTGTTCCATCTATGTAAATACTAAAACTGAATATATTTAAAACGTTTGTTTTCTTTGTTTAACCAGATCAGACATAATTGAAGCAAATTGCTCCATTCCATTTATGTCCCAATTAATTAATCTATAGTAAAAATTTATTCTTCTGTATAAAATTCTTTCTATTTTTAGTGACTTTTCTGCTGAGAGGGAATATGATACACTCAACAAGCTAACAATAAAATTGTCCCATGAATGTTTATAAGTGTTTTAAAATGATGCTGTGATGCTGGTTTAAAAGATGTAGTCTCTTTTTATCCATCTTGTTGAATTTTTGGATGACAGAAATACTATATAACTGGTAAAAATCAGAGTTGTGATGAGATTGTATTCTGGAGATATCCATGGAATTCATCCTTTTAGATTTTGTAATGAAATGGAATGGAATGTCATTGTCTGAATTTCAGAATGAAAACAAGAGGACTATTTTTTTTGTTTGGTTTGGTTTGGTTTTATGGCATATCAACCTTTCTAGGTTATTTAACGCCAAATCTATTTTTATGTAAATAATCAGTTCTATTTAAAACAATTCAGTTTAGCATGAGTACACAGTTTAATTGTCAAAAACATTTCTATTTAGTACAGATTCAAGCAGTTATATATAACAATTCAGTTTAGTGTAAGTACTGTTTCAATGTTAAAAACAGTTCAATTTAAAACAATACAGTTTAGCATAAGCACGCTGTTTAAATGTAAATACAGCTTAAGTGTAAAAAACATTTCTATTTTGAGCTATTCAGTTTAGTCAAGCAGGTCTAATTCAGTTAATTCAAGTTTAGTATAAGTACAGATTTTGTTTACACACAGTTACATATCAGAAAAGTTCTATGTTAAACAATTCAGTTTAGTGTAAATACAGTTTCAATGTCAAAAAACAGTTCTATTTGAAATAATTCAATTTAGAATAAGCATGCAGTTCAAATACAAGCATGGTTCAATTGTCAAAAAACATTTCTATTTCAAGCTATTCAGTTTAATCAAGCAATTCAGTTTAGCATAAGTATGTCGTTAGCTCTATTTAACCCATAGATAGGGCCCTATCAGGTGCTACCATTCTGAGCCAGAGTGGACCTGGGAGCAATTGCAATGAAGAGGCGCTCCGTATTCCCCAAGGCCCCAGCATTACTGGAATGTCACCATCTGATTGTTTCGTGTCATATCCAGGATACTTGTTTGGGAGGGGTCTTACCCCTCTGCAGAGGTGCAGTCAGTGTATTCTACAGCCCCAGCCGACTGGGCAACTATTTTTTCGGATGCAAGATTTTCTCTTTCTGTTTTGATTTGATGATTCATTGTATTTTGTAGAAGTGAATAATTTTTAATAGCATTTGAGATGTTGCAATAAATTTGAGTATTGCAGAAACTTTCTTTTTAGAGAATGACAATGTTATACTCTTTATTTCAACAAGTCAATGAGAAAAATAACTTTTATAATACAGTATGAGGTTTATTAAAATATGTAAATTTGTTTAAAAATTTCTAAAACTTGTCAAATTTTAGCACTTTTATCTTATTTTAATATTGCTGCCTCAATATTCAAAGATTTTAATTTTCATTTTATCGTAAAGATGAAATTTTCCAAGGTTACTGAATTGTATTTATTTAATCAGGGATGCCCAGTCGGCTGGAGCTGAAGACTGCATCACTGCAGAGGTGTAAGACTTCCCCTCTTGCCAAAGTGTCTTGGATATGACAATAAACCATCTGATGGTGGGCTCCAGTCCAGGAATTTTAGAATGTTGACCACCTCTTCATTGCCATTACTTCCAGGTTGATGCAGCCCCAGAGTAGAAGTACTTAACAGAGTCCCATCTATGGGTCAAATAAAACTGCTTAACCATTTAACTGTGTGCAAACAAATAAATGTTAATATTACATAGCCATACTTGAAATCATTTAACTGTTTGCTAACAAATGAGTGTTGGCTTTTTTAAAATTTTACCAACAAATCATATATAATTTACTATATATATATAAACAGGATTTGGCATTAAATAACCTACAATGGTTGATATGCCATAAAACCCAACCAAATCCTATTTACTATATATGTATAAACAGGATTTGGGATTAAATAACCTACACTGGTTGATATGCCATAAAACCCAACCAGATCATATTTTCTATATATGTATAAACAGGATTTGGGATTAAATAACTGACTATTATTGATATACCATAAAACCTAACCAACTAAAATTAGATTTTTTTCTCACATATAAACTTTTTTGGAGCAAGGAATTCCTTTATCTGAAAAACAATATTCTCTGAAAAATCTCAACTTGCATATATGATTTCATCTTTTAATTTTTACTTCATAATTTCATAAACAATGAAGAAACATTATTAATTTGGTGAAAAAGCAACATTTTCTGTGGCAAGAATATCATATTTTGTCAATACATTGTGGCTTTCTGTAGCAAAATATTCCCACAGGCTGGGCAGAAATTTATATTCTAGTTGAGGACTAGCCTATTGTACCTTTTC
Organism: Sepioteuthis lessoniana; assembly: GCA_963585895.1. Taxonomy (NCBI): domain Eukaryota; kingdom Metazoa; phylum Mollusca; class Cephalopoda; order Myopsida; family Loliginidae; genus Sepioteuthis; species Sepioteuthis lessoniana. The sequence goes on from OY757915.1 coordinate 110,047,713, forward strand.
TGGGAGTAGTTGAACTGATCCATGACTCCTTGTTTGCTGCTGTTTAGCTGAGTGGGGACAAGACATACGGAGAGCTTTAGGTGAACTATCTATATAATACCAATTCTTAACACTCTGCTGCAAACTACAAATTCAAAGGTACAAGTATGCCCAAACATTCAAGGTTTTTTCTTTTTAAATCAACACCTCAAAATTGTTTGAAAGAAGTTAAAATGTCTCATGGAATAAAACTTTATTTTTCTTTTTGCCAGAGTTATTTAAAAAAAGTGACAAGATTTAGAGAGATAGTATGGTTTGGTTTCGTTTCTTTGTTTAATGGCATATCAACCTTTGTGGGTTATTTAATACTAAAGCCATCCTTTTAGAAGAACAGCAGTGAATCTATTTAACCCACTGCCGGGTGGGGGTGGGGGATAAGCGGATTCATTCTTTCTCAAGAGTGTAAGTCCAGAAGTGAGTATAATAGCACAACTGGAATTTGAACCTGCTTACTTTGTTATATATTGACCTTCGACTGATCAAGAGATGCACCTGTGTAAATAAGCGGAAGAACAGCGGAAGCAGGTGGGCATTAAACAATAATATAACCAGGTGCCAGATGGTTCGAGTCAGTTGGAGACAGGATGCCAGTGGAGAGAGAACCAGCTCCAGACAGAGGGCTTGGGCCTTCAGTGACTCACGGTTGAGCAACCCAGCCAAGATGAGGAAGAAGTGCTGCTATGGTCAAAAGAACTTGGGTCAGTATAGCAGTCTGTCCTTGTCTCCAGCTCATCTCTCACACACAACAACCATCACCCTTCCAAGAATAAAGTGTGAGAGATTATATTCTTATAAAGAATTGTGTTCCTTCGTTCATTGAAGTTCGTATATTATGTTTGATTATGTTTCTGCTTGTATTTGTATTACGGCTATACAGTAACTTCAGGGCTGCAGTCCAGTTATTACGCCACTGACATTCTCCAGAAATAATACGTTTTTAAAAAGTACAAGAATATATACAAAAAAGACTTTTACTTTTAAATAATAAAATATTTTCATGCTATTTTTTTAAAGGTTTACTTGGTGATAATTACATAGCAATGAATAATATTTGATGGAATATAAAACCTCCTTTATTTTTATTTGATATTAGAGTATAATGAAGTTAATAAAATGATTGATTTTAACAGCATTTGTCTTCGGTTTTTCAGCCAAGAGGTTAGAGAATCACATTCCATGTACATTTACCTTTTTTGTGCAACTGCTTCTTTTTTGCACACAGTCGTATGATATCAGTTGGTTAGTTGGTTGATTTCTTTGTTTAATGGCATATCAACCTTTGTAGGTTATTTAATGCCAAAGCTATTCTCCGAGAAGAACAGTAGTGGTACTATTTAACCCATAGCTGGGAGGATAAGGGGGTTCATACCTTTCCCAAGGGTATTTTGCCCGAAAGTGGATGTAATAGTTCGATTTGAGTACGAACTCACGTACTACGATTCCGCAGTCCATCGCTTTAACCATTACACCATGAGGACACCCCCTTCATATAATATCAGGTATTCTGATCTAATACAAATAATTTGCACACAGTTGTATGGTTTCAAGTATTCCTATCTAATACTAATATATCAACAGTTGAATGGTTTCAAGTAACTAATCATAATAAGATGGTGACCTTAGTCGAGGGTGACCTGAAGGCTCCTTTTCAATAGTTACCGCACCGGAGTGTAGGGGAGGGCACTACTCCATTTCCTGGATTGCTCCACTTTACTCTTGATCCTTACCTTATAATGCTGAGTGTTAAGCAAGGCAGCATCAAGTACCATTTTTTGAGTCTTTGGTATGACACAACCTGGGATTAAACACCAGTCTCCTGGACAACTGATGAACACTTTGTTGAAATTCGTTTGTTATGCTCGTTAGCTGTGAGTAAATACTCGTTTGTGTAAGAAGCAATGAGCTATGACTTGAGGCGAGATTATATGGACATTGGGGTATTTCATTGCTCTCAAGTGGCTAAGTCCATTCTCTGGACAGTGATTAGTTGCTGGCCCAGTGAATGGGTATATTAGTGTGTGTATACACTGGCTTGCTTAAGATGTTATGGGCTTGGTATTGAGTTACAGCCCATTTTGTTTGTTGTCTGCCAGCTGGATGCTAGCTGGGACTGTTGAACCAGTAAGTTTTGTTCTTGTTGCTTATTCTGCACGTTAGAGTAGTGACTTCTACACATTCTACTGATTAGGCCAATATTACTAAATAATAATAATCTTAAGTAAACAATTATAGTTTCAAGTAATTGTACTAAATACAAAAAATATGGTGCCAAATATTCCTATCAAATACGAAGAATTTATGCATAATTTTATGTTTCAAGTGTGATGGGCATGCATGGAAGCGCCCAAGCACCGCGTGTGTGTGTTTCAGCCGGGCACACATTTGAAGATGACACTATAGAATGATAACAAAAAGGTACTCACCAGATTGGCCAGATCATCCAACTCACATCCAGCTGGCAGACAAAAATAAGCTGGGCCGTGAGATATACGGACCCTGAGATATGTGCCACACATGCTATATTTTTATATAAGTTATAGCCAATCACGGTACATACAATGAACTCTACCAACATTCATAATGGTATGTGCCAAGCATTACTTAAACCATGCTCCAGTCTTCAGTGAGCGCTTTGCTAACTCTGCAACTACTGAGGTTGCCACTAGATTGTGTTGGTGTCCATTTCTGTCGGTGTTGGCGTTCGAATCGAGTTCATTTAGTTAGAGGACTTGCATGCAGATGTTGCCTTGCCCAATCGTTTTGGTTCTAGTTTCACAATATATTCACTCACATCAAGTAATTCTTTCTATTCAATAATAATCATTTGTTTGCACATAGTTATACCTTTTCAAGTACCTAATAATGAGAATAATCATCATCTGTTGGAAACAATTATTGTTGTCTTTTTGGAGAATCCATTCCTATCCGAGGTCGCGGTTAATCACCTGAAGAAGGCCAGAGGTGAAATCGGGCCGAAACATAGTGAGAAGAAACAACAAACAAAAAAACAAAAACTACCAAGATGAGGACAAAAAGTCCGCAATAAATAAAAATTAATTCTCACAATTATTGTTTCGAGTAACTATTTAAGATATAAATAATTCACACATAGTTATATGGTATGAAGTATTCCTATTCAATCCTAATCATTTTTATTGCCCAGTCGACTGGGGCTGTAGAATACATCGACTGTACATCGACCCCCCACAACGAGTGTCCTGGATATGACAATAAACCATCTGATGGTGAGGTTCCAGCAATGCTGGAGCTTTGGGGAATGGGGAGTACCCCTTCATTGCCATCGCTCCCAGGTCCACTCTGGCCCGGAGTGGTAGCACCTGATAAGGGTCCTATCTATGGGTTAAATAGAACAAAACCGTGCTTCTTTCACTTCACTGATTTTTGCATTTAAACTGCGTATTTATGCTAAACTGAATTGACATTGGAACTGCGTACTAGTGCTGAACTGAATTGCTCAAAATAGAACTGTTTTTGACGTCTGAACAGTGTACTTACACTGAACTGAATTATCTGAAATAAAACTGTCTGACATTTAAATCTGTGTATTGCCCAGTCAGCTGGGGCTGTAGAATACACTGACTGCACCTCTGCAGAGGGGTAAGACCCCCCCATAACAAGTGTCCTGGATATGACACTAAACAATCTGATGGTGAGGTTCCAGCAGTGCTGGAGCTTTGGGGAATGCGGAGTACCCCTTCATTGCCATCGCTCCCAGGTCCACTCTGGCCCGGAGTGGTAGCACCTGATAGGGCCCTATCTATGGGTTAAATAGAACTAACGGCATACTTATGCTAAAATGAATTGAGTAAACGAATAGCTTGAAATAGAAACGTTTTTGACAATTAAACTGTACTTACACTTAAACTGTGTGCTTATGCTTAACTGAATTATTTCAAATAGAACTGTTTTTCGACATTAAAACTGTATTTACACTTAACTGAATTATTACATATAACTGCTTAAATAGTTTGAAATGGAAATGTTTTTGACAATTAAACTGTGTACTTATGCTAAACTGAACTGTTTTCAATAGAACAAATTATTTACATAAAAATGGATTTGGTGTTAAATAACCTACAAAGGTTGATATGCCATCAAACCAAACTAATCATTTTTAAATAGATCTATTTGAGTGGAGTCCTCACGGCACAGTGGTTTATATGTAAGCAAGTTCAAACTCCAGTCACACAATTATGTTCTCTTTCAGGCTAAAAACCTTGGGAAAGGCATGAAATTCCTTATTCTTCCTGATTGAAATAGTATCACTGCTGTTCTTTTACAAGGATGGCTTTGGTATTAAATACCCCAGAAAGGTTGATATGCTATCAAGCAAAGAAATCACAACCAGATCTACTTGACCCTCAGATGGGATTCTGACAGGTATTAACACTCTGGCTCAAGGTGGACCTAAGATTGATGGCAATGAAGGGATACTTCACATTCCACTAATCTCCAGAAGGGAATCCTTGCCATCAGATGCATATTCTAATTCCCGACAACAAGGTACGACTAGATACTATAATTTCAAATATATGACCAGATGATATTTTTTAGTTATTTTTATTTGTTTACCACACCCAAGCTATCAAATAGTCTTTTCACACCCATATTCTCTAGTTTATATTGATATAAAATCATCATCATGTCATGCTATCAGCACGGATATTCCTGACCCTCTCTCGCCACACCTCCCTATCGTCCAATGCTTTCAGCAGATCCTCAGAGCTACATCCTGTATCGGCACAGAGCAGCTGTATGTAGGTTTGAGCTGGACGTCCTGCCTTTGCTCATCTTTGTAAAGAGGTCCACAGGATTACATCCTTTATGAGCTCATCCCTATATCTCCAGCAGTGTCCCGTGCATCTGGTTTGTCTAATTTTGATAGTTTTCGTGATGGGTGGTAGGTGTCTGTCTAGCTGCTGCTTTGTGGAGTGTTGTCTCAAGGACTTGTTCAATATTGCTTGCAGCATTCTTGTGTAATTACCATCAAGTTTTTTCTTCATCTTTACCTAGCATCCATGTGGTGCATCGCTGATTGGAAGAAACTGCGTTTCATTTTATCGGTCAGGTCTGACTTCCATATGACCGAAAGCCTATTGATAGCTGTCCATGCCTTTGCTTGTAGCATGTTGATGTCTGTCTTGGTTGATAAGACACTGCTCCTTAGGTAGTTTCAGAGTGCTACTGTTTAGTGTGGACCCACACACTATAGTGATATGATAGGTTTTTAGTCTATCTACTTTCAATTATAAAATACCAGGTCAGTCTACTTGATGGCTGAAGTAGTTACATATTTCCCTCTGATATTAAGAGTCAATGTTCAGAGCCATGAATAAGGATGCCGATTTTCAAAGCAACTGTCCCCTTCATCTGTATAATACAGCTCTGGAAGGAAATTTGACAATCAAAGGAAAAATCTTTACAGCGCTTGTTATATAATAGCCGGGGGATTTCGGTTCATGCCTTTGAGTTTAGTTAGGCTGAGAACCTTTCGGCTCAGCACATGGGTTAGTTAGGAGCAACATTGAGGCAGGGCGCGCGGGCGGATGGAGGTGTCACTCAGATGTCATAATAGTCCGAGACGAAACGGAGTGACAGGGTGCAGGGGACGTCATGCACTGGAAGCGCGTGGAGGTTTGTGGAGATTTGAACAAAGTTAGAGAGTTGGGTACTAGACGCCAAACGAGAAGGATTGACTTTTGGAGTCGCAGATGCGAGGCGAACTTGCGCCCTATGGGGGGGCCGCTCGAGCTGGGGACCAAATGAATAAGACAGCATAGAAGATTGTGTCTCTCCTCCTTACGTCGAAACCTTTAACTCAAAGTTAATAAAAAGGTTTCGTACCTGAACAAGAAGTCGTTATGTGTTTTCAAATTCTGAGATTCCTATGTTCTTTATATGTTCTATTGTTATGAACATTCGATGTCCATTTCGCACATAGCATTAATTGCGAATATGGTACACACTTTGTAAAACTGGAATTTCCTCCAGCTGTTGTTGGGTGTCTCTATGACATTATGGCTCAAGTGCTGGAATGTGACCTTGAAGTAAGCAAGTTCAAACTCAAGGTGCATTATTATGCTACCATTCTGATTAATATTCTTAGGAAAGGCATGAATCCTCTTATCATTCCTACTATGAATTAAATTATATCACCATTATTCTTCTACAGGGATGAATTTGGCATTAAATAAACTATGAAGGCTGATACATCATTAAATAAAGAAACCGAAACCAGATCTCTAGCTGCTAGACCTCCTTCTGCAGCTGCTATAACAAAACTTAAAATGATTTTCCTAAATCTCTGTTCATGAAGCTAAACCACAAAATGTAAATACACACCTTTTTCTCTTAATATCAGGTCACTTGAGAAAATAAACCCCTCTTATTACTCAGAAATCAGTTGTTATCGACTGTATAACATGACCTACCAATTATTTACTAACCTAGGTGATAGCAGCCATTAAGTTAATTGTTTTGAAACAAATTTACTGTTAGGGTCAAAAGTTAATTACCTTCTAATCACAATACAAAGAAAGAAATCAAGAAGGGAAAGCAATATAGTCACTGAAATCAAGAGAATAGAGAGGTTTGATGTTTGTATTAGATTTTCTCTTGGGTCAGTTAACAATAAGCAATCAAGACTATGTATTTCCTATGTTTATTTACTGCGCTTAGATTGGCACGAGGCCAAAAGCATTGGGTACTCTGTAAAGGTCAACTCTGCTTGTAATAGCATCCAGAATTGGTGCTAGAGCCTCATGACCCCTCTCTATGAGATACCAATTTTTATAAAGTCGTATTCATCAAAAATATATGAAACCAGCCCTTTTGCAGCTTTCAAATAAGCTCCTTCACTCAGTTTAGGGGTTCAGGAATAGTACATACAGGCCCAGATAGTCTGATGGGCTAGCGTGTTAATATTTCTTATGTATCTTCAATAATTGTAATCATATAGTATTTCCTAATATTTCTAACATACCTTTTAGAATTATATAATATCTACTAAGCTTATCATAGTGTGGTACAAGGCCAAAAGTATTAAATACCTGTTAAAATGATTGATTGATTTTAACAGTGTATTGATTTGTCTAGGGTTATTTTATGTCAAGATGTTACGGAATCACATTCATTCTTTGTTCATATTTATATTTTTTGTGTAGTTGTTTCTTAAGAATTTTTTTTGCACACAGTTGTATGGTTTCAAGTATTCCTATCTAATCCAAATAATTTGCTCACAGTTGTATGGTTCCAAGTATTCCTATCTAAGAAAATAATTTGCACACAGTTGTATGGTTTCAAGTGTTCCTATCTAATCCAAATAATTTGCTCACAGTTGTATTGCTTCAAGTATTCGTATCAAAGAAAATAATTTACCCACAGTTGTATGGTTTCAAGTATTCCTATCTAATACAAATAATTTACTCACAGTTGTATGGTTCCAAGTATTCCTATCTAAGAAAAAAATTTGCCCACAGTTGTATGGTTTCAAGTGTTCCTATCTCATACAAATAATTTGCATACAGTTGTATGGTTTCAAGTATTCTTATCAAATACAAATAATTTGCTCACAGTTGTATGGTTTCAAGTATTCCCATCTAGTATTAATAATCTATACATAATTATATAGTTTTGAATAATTATTTCTATTTGATAATAATCATTTATTTCCACCCGATCATATGGTTTCAAGTAATCTTATCTAACACCAATGATTGATAAACAATTATATGATTTCAACTGATTAATAATAATCCTTAGGTTTCAAATCTCACATTAATATTTGTTTGCACATAGTTATATTATTTCAACTGACTAATAATAATCCTTAGGTTTCAAATCTCACATTAATATTTGTTTGCACATAGTTATATTATTTCAACTGACTAATAATAATCCTAAGTAAATAATTTTAGCTTCAAGTAACTATTCTTAATACAAATATTTTACAGTTATATGGTATCAAGTATTCCTGTTGTTTACAAATAATTTTCCAACTGATCTATTTGACCTATAGATGGGGCCTGAACAGACTGACTTTAACTGGTAGTCCACTTTATACCTAGTTAAAATCAACCTCACTACTGTAGTAAGGTTCTACTGAACTAGACTGCTAATTATCATTCTATAGTGAAATACCTTTTATAGTTATAATGGTATGTGAAACTGGTTTGCCTGTGTATGTGCGAGTGTATTAAGTTCTTTTTAAGGTGAGGCATTTTCACAAAAAAATTTCTGTCTTGTTTTTCTGCATTTTTATTGAAAGCCTTTTTCAGTCGTGATTCAACTGTGAGAGGTCAGAATGAAGAAGTTGCATTAAGTGAGACGAGATTTCTCCTTTTATACTTAAGAATTTCAGTTTATAAGGACCAAGATTTAAACAGTTAGATGACCATAGCTGTCAGGATTCTTTCTGTGACCATATTTTTCTACAAACTTTCACTGGATTATTGATTAGTTAAAAATATTCCTACATTATTGGCTACGTTTGCACGGAATAATGGTCAGCCTCATAGGAAATGAAATCAGCAACCCAAATTCAAATCCTGGATGAAAATGTTTGTGTTTCATTTTGTGTTAATGCTTTTAGGAAAGGCATGAATCCATCTGTTCTTTCCTTTACTAAGCAATGGGAAAAGAGTAGAGCAGACTGGGCTCTTTAGCCTTGGTTAGGTAACTATTCGAAAAAGATAAATGTCTGATTTCAAACCAGCTTTACTCTGCTTAAAAATTGACCTTGTGTCATATCTTGTCTGTAGCAGAGGAGTTAGGTAAATACATTCTTTTATATGATACTTGATATATGATGCATGTTCAAAAAGTATCAAGATTGAAGTTTTATTTACCAAAACAAAAATGTACAATGAATGAAAAACTGTTTTTCTTCAAAATAACCCCCCTTGGCATTCAACACACTTGTTCCAGTGAACATTCCATTGATCAAAGCATCTCTGAAAATCCTCTTTTGATATAGCGTGAAGCTACACCATTGTATTTCTTTTATTGTCTTTAATGTTTTCAAATCTTACCCTTTAGAGGGATTTTCGAAAAGTATTGAGAATTAGCACTGACTTGTCTAAGAACAAGAGGGAATTATCTCCCTTGTTCCGAACAGACACAAATTTAAAGCAGATACAAATTTCTGTGGAAAAATAAACAAGATGGCAGCTGCTGGAGACTGATATATGAGGATCATTAAATTAGTTTCCAGACTTTTTTCGTATGGGCACTTTTATTGATAGTACACACATGAAAATCTAGTCCACTTCGAAGTAATCTCCTCCAGCTACAATGCACTTGTTGTACCATTCCAACAACTTCTGGAAGACCCCATCAAAGTCCGCTTGTGTGAGTGTGTCAATGACCTTCGACTCAGCCTCTTTCATCTCCTCAATTGTCTCATAACGATAGCCTCTGAGCTTAGGGAATAACCAAAAGTCACAGGGAGCAAGGTCTGGACTATAGGGAGGCTGAGGAACTGTCTTGATGCCCATCTTGATCAAATAGTCTTATACCAATCAAAAACTGATGCTTGATTCATGCAAGATACTCCAAAAGCAGTCTGAAGCATTCCATACATTTCTGTGGCATCATTTTTCCAAGTTTAAAACAGAATTTTATTGCATATCATTCTTCTAAAGTGTCTTCATGTCCTGATTGCATCTTTGAAATTCACCAGGTGTGACAATCAGGCTTTAGTAGGGTGTATTCCAATTGCTGCTGTAGCTGTTGAAGCTGAAATCATAAAAATTTGTCAGGCATCTCATAAGATGTATAGCAATAACATACTGAATTTTCAAGAGTCTACATCAATTTTAAATGCCTGTACAAAAAAAGGCTGGAAACTTATTGAATTCACCATGTATGTTACCCAGACTGTACCCGTATATTTCAGATCAATTCTATCTTGCAATTACCAATATTCTACATGGTACTGTGGGCAGGATTAGACTTAGGTGACTAGGAAAGCATTTGTATCAAGGTGGGTATATTTGTTGACTCTGCAAAGTTTTCTGCACTGATGTTTGCAAGCAAGAAGCATACCAGAGATTAGCCTGCCCATGCTGGACTGTTCAATGCTCAAAGAATTGGGTATCAAGACTGTGGACAAAATACTTGCTGAAAGAGCCCTCAGTCTCACCTAAATATGAAAAAACACTGAAAAACTTCCCAAACTCCACTCAGAAATGACAACATAATTCTTTGGAAAGTTCAAAATTGACTCAGACATACTGTCTAACTGACCTCTTATACAGTCGAACATTTATCATACAATTGAGTTGACAAAACTGTCAAGAACTCCATCATCAACAGCAACCTTAACAAACTAGTTGACAGGTTTGAAATTTTGGTGGCAGTCTAGACATCATCTCTTTATTATCGATGCCACTCAGCTGTGAACATGTTATTATTTAAATTGAAAAAAATCAGTTTCAGTATTTTTTGATTAAACATTAAATATGTGTATATGTCTACTTTTGAAATAACTGAAGCTCTATGTATAACACGTCCAATGCAAAACTCAAAACAACTGCTATCTGTGTCAAATTATTTGATAACCGTTCCTTTATGACCTAACAGATAACAATATTGACTTGATTTCATCAAAGGTGAATGAATCAGAAAATATTCACTTTAAAAAGATAAACAAAATCAATACAGCCTTTTTTTTAATTGATTTATATCAAAAACAAATTATAGTCCCTCCCCCATACTTCATATTCCTATGATATCTAGATTTATTTAGGAGGGGCAACTCAAGAGTTTAGAAATTCTGACAATGAAAAATAAGTTATCCTTTTAAAGTAATCTCCTTGCGTATGTGCAGTATAAATAAATTTATTCCCAACAATTCTTTTTAAAAAATTCTAATCTGAAGAGTATGATGAACATTATCAGAACATATCTGACAGCACAGATTTCCTTGACTATCTCTTGCCATCCACACCTATCAGTCATCGGTCCTGGAAAGTTCTCTAGACAGCACCCAGTATCAGTACAGGACTTACATGAATGTAAGATTTTACTGGTTGTCCAACATTGGTGTGTCCATAGGGGAACATTATGTATGAGTTCATTCTTACTTTTCCAACATTACTCAGCATGTCTTGCTAGTCTTACTTGGATGGTTTATAAGATGGGAAGTAAGTGGCCATATAGCTGCTGTTTTGTGAGATGCTGCCTCTAGGATTTGTTCAGAACCACATATAGCATTCTTGTATAATTCCCATCTAGTTTTTTTTTCAGGCATTTTGTTAAAGTTTAAGTGGTGCAACCATACAATAGTATTGATATGGTTACAGCTTGGAAGAATTCTCATTTTTATGATAATTTGAAGATAGCAGATTAATTCAATAGGAACACCATACAATCAAAACAGATATTATAAGGTATTATCTATTACAGCATTGAAATTAAAAATTGATATTTATCGAATGGGCAGGATGTTACACAAGGTTAAATTTTATGTGGAGTAAAGCTGGTTTAAATTCTCAGTTTTCAACTTAGACTGGTTGCTTAATCAAAGCAAAAGAACTCAGTCTACCCTACTATTTACTCATAGCTGAGAAGAGAACAGATGAATACATGCCTTTCCCAAGGGCATTAGCACAGAGAAGGGTTGAACTGATTCATGCGTTTTCCAAGGGGACCATTATAAAGTAAAATCCAAAGAGTATTTCCAATTAAGATTAATATAATGCGAAGCATAGTTTATGAATATAAATAGATAACTGTCAAAAGTTAAGTACGTCACTTACATGGTGAATTCAATAAGTTTCCAGACTTTTTTGTAGAGATATTAAAAATTGATGTAGAGTCTTGAAAATTGAGTATATTATTGCTATTCATCTTATGAGATGCCTGATAAATTTGTATAATTTCAGCTTCAAATCAACAGCTACAGCAGCAACTGGAATACACCAGACTAAAGCCTGATTATCACAGCTGGTGAATTTTAAAAATGCTATCTGGATGTGAGGACACTTTAGAAGAATGATATGCAATAAAATTCTGTTTTAAACTTGGAAAAAATGCCACAGAAACGTATAGAATGCTTCAGACTGCTTTTGGAGCATCTTGCATGAATCAAGCATCAGTTTTTGAGTGGTATAAGAGATTCAAGGAAGGCACGGAGTATGTGATCATGAGAGGTGTGGGAGGAGTAAGGAAGTCAATATACCAGAGTTGATTGGCCAAAGAGTTAGGCTTAGGGTTACTATGTTGAGGTTTTAAGGGAGTTCAGGAAGAGATTCTGTTGGGAGAGGCCATCACTCTTCAAATGAGGCCAGTGTCATTTCCACTAGGACAATGCACCAGTCCACAATTCCATCTTTGTCACAGACTATTTGACCAAGATGGGCATCAAGACAATTCCTCACCCTCCCTCTAGTCCAGACCTTGCTCCCTGTGACTTTTGGTTATTCCCTAAGCTCAGAGGCTGTTGTTATGAGACAATTGAGGAGATGAAAGAGGCTGTGATGAAAATCATTGACACGCTCACACAAGAGGACTTCCATGGGGCCTTCTAGAAGTTGTTGGAATGGTACAACAAGTGCATGGCAGCTGGAGGAGATTATTTCGAAGGGGACTAGAGTTTCATGTGTGTACTATCAATAAAAGTGCCCATACGAACAAAGTCTGGAAACTTATTTAATGATCCTCATATCTGATGGTAATGCTCCTACCTAGGAGATTTGGTGAAATTGGAGTACCCCATCACTGCCATTACTCTCAGGTCCACTCTGACTCATAATGGTATCACCTGATAGGGTCCTATCAATGGGTCAAATAGAGCTATTTGACATTTAAATGGTGTGCAAACAAATGATTACATCAATTTTAAATGCCTGTACAAAAAAAGTCCGGAAACTTATTGAATGCACCACATAATTTAATTTCATATCTGCGACACATGTTGTGGGGATCTTACCTCTCTGAAAGGATACAGTTGGTGTATTCTACTGACCTAACTGACTTTGTTAATAAATAATATCTTATATAAAAAAGAGAGAGACTGGCTTTGGTATTAAATAACCCAATAAGGGTAGACATGCCATAAAACCAAACAACCAACCAGCATGCCAACCAAACTAACCATACAACCAACCAAAATTAATTTCACCTAAAAGCATAAAAAACAGGCATGTTTTTTTTTTTTTTCGGAAAGCATAGATTTAACTCTGGTAACAGAAAAACATTGTTTTTATATAACAGCTCTATTTTACATGAAAAGCATATTTTTGATTGTATAATGTACCACGAGAAATAAGATTCTGGTATATTTAATTTGAAATACAATTATTAGGTGTGATACTGTACACAATCACTCCCTCGATTGGCAACAACAAAAGTTCAAATGATATTCAGTCTGTGTGTAGTCATATATTCAACCACCCACAGAGAATAATCATATAAACAGGCATTTCATATCCCCACAAAAACACAAACATTTTCCTCCGACCCAGGACTTTCTCCTTCCTTTGTGTTGACGCAAACCATGAAATGAAATAAAAGGCATTCCACATTGCTTACAGTGACAGAGAACTGTACAAAACAGATTTATCAGAAGGCAAGCATTGACGACTAACATTTTTTAACACATCCACACATAACACATCACTTCATGCCTGTATATAGCCCCACACACATACAGTAATCACTTCATGCATATATACACATCCACACACAATACATCACTTCATGTGCACACACACACATGCATCACTTTATACATATATACACCAACACATACACACAATACATTATTTTATCCATATATATACCCCCCCACACCATATATCATTTTATACATATATACACCAACACATGCACACAATACATTACTTTATGCATATATACACTCATCTACATAGAGGTGGGGTCCCCATGACATATTGTTGTGAGTTCATATTCTGGTGAAGCTATAAAATGCACTTTTGGACTACCCACCTTACTCCCCATCCTAGTTATGGATTAAGTTGATTGGCTTTATGGCATATCAACCCTTGTAGGTTATTCAATGCCAAATTCTGCTAATAAATTTATATTAAATATATGTGATTTGTAAACAAACTAGTTTTTCATTATCATCATTTGTAAACGAGCTAGACAAGCTAGAATTCATTTGTTTGCACAGTTTAATGATTTCAAGTATTCCTATGTAATACTAACAATTCAATTCAATATCAACCATTTATTTGCACACAGTTAAATGGTTTCAAGTATAGAAAATGATTAGATATTTTTATTTGATCCACAGATGGGACCCTTAGAGGTACTACCACTTCAGTTAAGAGTGAACCTGAGAGTAATGGCAAGGGTACTCACCATTCCCCAATGCTCCAGGACTGGAGCCTTGCCACCAGATGATTTTATGTCATATCCAGGACACTCCTTTGGGGAGGAAGGTCTTAACTCTTTGCTGAAATTGAGTTGGTGTATTCTCCAGCTTGAGTTGACTGGGCGGAATTATGGATTAAATAGCACTACTACTGTTCTGCTACAAACAGATTTGGCATTAAATAACCCATAAAGCTTGATAAGCCATTAAAAAAAGAAACCAAACTAAACACATACATAGCTTCTACAAACACATATACATGCACTGGCACCCCCACCCACATATATATACATAAACCCCACAAATTCATATATATATGCATCAATCCCCCCATATATATATATATATATATATATAGCCCCCCCCAAATATACAAGCACCCCACCCAACACAAATATATATATATATATATACCCACACACATATACATAGCCCCTACAAACACATATGCATACCCATATATGGTTTACACAAAACCCTGTCTGACCCCAGCATCATCATCTGATGAAGACTTTATTGGTTAAAATCTTGCTTTGATTGTTGATGTTGATGACCTCAGTCGAGGGTAACCCAAAGTCTCCCTTTTCAATAGCTACTACACCGAAGTGTACTCCATTCCCAGGATTGCTCCACTTTGCCCTTGATCCTCACCTTATGCTGAGTGCTAAGCAAGGCGGCATCAAGTACTATTTTTTAAGTCTTTGGAATGACTTGACCTGGGATTGAACCAGGTCTCCTGGACCATTGGCGAACACTCTACTCATTAGGCCAATGGCCCGGTTTTAAAGTGAATATTTTCTTATCCTTTCACCTTTGATGAAATCAAGCCAATATTGTTTTCTGTTATGCCATAAAGGAACCGTAAAATAATTTGACACAGATAGCAGTTGCTTTGCGTTTTGTATTTGATGTGTTACACAGAGCGCTTTAGTTATCTCAAAAGTAGACACATACACATATTTAATATCTAATCAAAAAATACTGAAATTGATTTTTTTTTTTTCAATTTAAATGATAACATGTACACAGTTGAGCAGCATTGATAATAAAGAGATGATGTCTAAATTGTCTCCAAAATTTCAAACTGTTATGGTACCTACCTTATGGATTATAATGAACGCTTCCTATTACTATGAATACCGGGAGAATATTCATCTCGGTGTTGAGTTAACTCCAGCCTAACACTTTGGCAGTCAGACTGACATTCAGCACTCTTTTACCTATGCTGTATTTATACTTTCATTCAATATACTTCTTTCACGTAATCCTGAGTTTGTGTTTTTCTTGCAGACCTTTTATTAGTCCACAACACAAACATGTCAAGTAGTTTGTTCAGGTTGCTGTTGATGATGGAGCCCATATATTTGATTACAGAGTTTTAGTTTTGTCGAGTTTGGTAATAGATAATATATAATAATATCTGTTTTCCTTACTGCATAGCCAAGAACAAGCAGCAGGAAGCATTGGCTTTTATGAAATTGCAAATAAAATACATTTCATGTGTTTTAAACAAGAAATAAGTAAACCAGTTCTTATACCTCGGGAGATACATCTCATCTACTAAAAGTAATGTCAACATATGCCAAGCTCAAGTATGAAATGTTGTTGACAGATTATCAATCACATAGAAATGCGAGCTATCCGATAAAAATTTTCATTTCTTCCAAGCTGTGACTGCATCAATATTACTATATGGATGTACTAAATAGATGTTATTCAGATGCATTGAGAAAAAGCTAAATGGGAACTATACATGAATGCTGTGTGCTGTTTTGAACAAATCCTGGAAGCAACATCACACAAAACAGTAGTTGTATGGCCACCTACCTCCCATCTCACAAAGCATCCTAATAAGACAATCAAGACATATAAGAAAAGCAAGGATGAATTCACAAGTGAAATTCTCTTATGGACTCCTACACATGGACCCAATGATATTGGTGAACCAGCAAAGACTCGAATAGTTCAGCTCTGTGCAGACACAGGATGCAGTCAAGAAGACTGACCAGGAGCAATTGATTATAGAGATAGATGGCGCGAGAGAGAGTGTTTGGGAACTCGGTGTCATAAGCGTGACTTGATGATTGCTGGTTTAGAAGAAATTAACTTTTCCTAAAAAAAATTGGTAAGGTTGTACTTATAGGTCACACTGTGTAAACACTAACACATATCTCTATAAATTTGCTGTAGTGAAATTGAAAGACAGAACACGCAGACTGCTGCCTCTGATGAGCCAACTGGGGTTCTCATTCAAAGAGACAACAAGTGGCGTGCTGTATATGCAGGCGGAACAGCCAGCATTTACATGATTTCTGTAACCGTCCACGGATGGATAAAAAACAGGTGGTGTGCCAAGTGAACAAGAGAAATGAAGCTGTGTGAATTGAATTGCTTTTATAAAAACACCGAAAGAAAGAAAGAAGAAGTGACAAGCAAAATGGCCCACCTCAAAGTTCGAAAACAGTGTGAATGTGTCTTGCGTGTAGAGTACCGGAAGTATAGAAAAACGGAAGCATGAGCGTTATTGGGAGTGCAATTTGTAGGTCAAGCGTCTCGTCTCTGGCGGGACAGAGTTAATGACAGATGTGAATTTCAGTCAGCCAGAACCGATATAAAAGAAGCATTGTGGGGAGGAGCACTGGGTGCTTCACAGCAGAATCGCACTAACCAGTGTATTGATGCAGCAAGTAAGAGAGAAAATGAAACAGAGAGACAGAACTGGTAATGAGCAGTTAAAAGGTTTCATTTGCCTAACCTCTCCATTATGAGCAGGATGTTACACAAGCTCAGGTTTTAAGTGGAGTAAAGCTGGAAGTCAGACCTGACCAATAAAATGAAGCACAGTTTCTTCCAAGCAGCGGACGTGTTGATACTGCTATGTGGATGCACTACATGGATGCTAACTAAACGGATGGAGAAAAAGCTTGATGGCAACTACACAAGAATGCTGTGAGCAATCTTGAACAAGTCCAGGAGGCAACACCCGACAAAGCAGCATCTGTACGGCCACCTACCTCCCATCACAAAAACTATCTAAGTTAGACGAACCAGACATGTGGGACACTGCTGGAGAAGCAGGGATGAGCTCATAAGTGATGTACTCCTATGGACCCCCTCAAATGGCCAAGCAAAAGCAGGGTGACCAGCTTGAACCTACATACAGCAGCTATGTGAGGATATGGGATGTAGCCCTGAGGACTTGCCAGAAGTGATGAATGATAGGGAGGAGTGGCGAGAGAGGGTCAGGGATATCCATGCTGGTGGCATGACATGATGATGATGATGATGATGAAAGCTGGTTTGAAATCAGTATTTTCTTTTTCCCTGACTAGTGGTCTAACAAAGGCTAAAAAAAACAGCCTGCCCAACTATTTACTCATAGCTAAGAAACCGTAGCAGCGATAATGATTCTCTACAGAAACACCAAAGTGAAAGTACATTCACCAGATGGAGACACGGAATACTTTGACATTGTTGCAGGAGTACTACAAGGAGACACACTAGCCCCGTACCTCTTTATCATCTGTCTAGACTACGTGCTTAGAACTTTGATCGACAAAATCAGAGAAAATGGCTTCGAGCTGACTAAGAGAAGAAGCAAAAGATACCCCGCAAAAACAATCACGGACGCCGACTACGCTGATGACTTGGTGTTACTGGCGAATACGCCTAATCAAGTAGAGACACTACTGCATAGTTTGGAATGAGCTGCAGCAGGCATTGGCTTCCATGTCAATGCACACAAAACTGAATATATGTGTTACAACCAAACGGGCAACATAGCCACACTAGACGGAGCCTCTCTGAAACTCGTAGACAAATTCACCTACCTAGGAAGTAGCGTCTCATCAACCGAAAAAGACATCGATACACGACTGACGAAAGCATGGACGGCTATCGATAGGCTCTCGATCATATGGAAATCAGATCTAACCGATAAAATGAAACGCAGTTTCTTCCTGGCAGCGGTTGTGTCGATACTGCTATATGGATGCATTACATGGACGCTAACGGCTGGAGAAGAAACTAGACGGAAATTACACAAGAATGTTCAGAGCAGTATTGAACAAGTCCTGGCGACAACACCCCACGAGACACCAACTATATGGACACTTGCCCCCCATCACGAAAACTATACAAGTTAGACGAACCAGACACGCGGGACACTGCTGGAGAAGCAAGGACGAGCTCATAAGTGATGTACTCCTATGGACCCCCACGTATGGCCGTGCAAAAGCAGGACGACCATCTCGAACTTACATACAACAACTATGTGAGGACACAGAATGTAACTCTGATGACCTGCCAGAGGCGATGAATGATAGGGAGAAGTGGCGAGAGAGGGTCAGCATTAGTGTGAAATGAAATGTAAATAGCCTTGTCTTGTTTAATTCTATCTCCAATGATGATAACTGTAATGCTAAGAGGATAAAATTACAGATTTTAGATACTATAACACAAGAAGAACATATAAAAGGAGCGAATTGTGAAGTACCAAAGAGGATATATATATATATATATATATATATATATATATACAGTAGGTTTTTTTAAGTTTTTTTCATCATACAACGTGTGAAAGCATGTGCGATACCCTGTCCTTATTAGTTGCCAACCAGGGGTGATAACACAGTTTTGGTAGCTCAATTAAAAATAACAGACAAAGATTTTGTGTTTAGCTGTTTATTCAACTTTTCTTAATGGTGAACGAGATGTTACAACTGTCAGCAATTCAAAAATTGTCCAAAGTCTTTGTTCGAGTCGTCTAAGGGTACTTTTGACCATCTTCAGTCATTTTCAAGGATGTAGGTGCTTCTTTGTTGTGGATTGCTGGATTTATACTGAACTCAACAAATTTTTGAGTGGGTATGTTCTTCATGTCTGGATGACATCATATGTGAACTTTTGACAATCATCTTTGGTCATTTTCAAGGATGTAGATGTTTCTGTATTGTGGATTGCTGGATTTTTTTCTGAGCTCAAGGAATTTTTGAGTGGGTGTGTTCTTCACGTGTGGGTGACATCATATGTGAACATGTAGACCATTGGCGCCGATTTGAAAGTATTGAGATAACAGCTAAGAATTATGATCCACATGCATTTTAGAACTCCTGCTTCCAAGCTAAAAGAGATTTTGTTTATATACACACACACACACATATATACTCTCTTTGATAAGGGCTCCTCAGGTAGTGTAATGGTTAGTAAGCTAGACATGCAAACTTTCATGAGTAAGTTTGAGTCTCATTAGGTGCCCCATTCATTTGGTCTTGCATCACACTAAAGCAAAGAGCTTCATAAATTACTACTATACTTTCTTTGAGATACATATTATATATATATATATATATACTCCCCTACCCCCGTAGGATTGAGTTCTCTGGCGAATTAAGTAATCGTTTGTCTTTAGTGTTTATTGCAAGTCTCTTCATATATGAATTGAGGTCTCGGTAGCCGTTGAACGGATGTATGTAAACAATAGTAATTGTGATTCATAACTGTTTAAAATTTACTTTGCTGCTACTGGCTCCTCGTGGCTGAGTGGTTAGAAGCTTGGATTGGCGTGTGAGTCAACCGGGTTTCGATCCCAGCTACGGGGAGCTAATATGTCTAGCCACACTGATGAGTTCTGATTGAATAAAACAGATCTGTCTGTGGATGACTATAAAGGTATTATATATATATACATATATAAAAATAATCATAATATATCTTCATTACTAAATTTACAACTCAAACATTCTAATTAATAACTAATTCAACTAGTGAAAAATATACAAGAAAAATAAGAGAGTAAGATAACTGTTAGATTAGTGACATATACTTGGACAACACTTATATCCACTCTCAGGGTCTGTACACTTACCGCTCAGTGACAAACATAACAAGATAACTGGTGACTATGCAAACTGCAGACTTTATTTCTGAGCATCTTCTCTTAGATTTCCGATCAAAAGATACCTACAAATCAGCATTGGATTGATGCTAGAGCTTCCTTCTCCAGTTTTGATTTTGGACGAAGGGTTGCCTTCACCTCATATACATGGTGCATTCATAAAGTTTCCAGACTTTTTGGTACAGGCATTTAAAATTGTCATAGACTCTTGAAAATTCAGTATGTTATTGCTATACATCTTATGAGATGACTGACCAATTTTTATGATTTCAGCTTCAAATAAACAGCTACAGCAGCAATTGGAATACACCAGACTAAAGCCTGATTATCACAGCTGGTGAATTTCAAAAATGCAACCTGGACGTGAGAACACTTCAGAAGAACGATATGCAATAAAATTCTGTTTTAAACTTGGGAAAAATGCCACAGAAACGTATGGAATGCTTCAGACTGATTTTCAACCATCTTGCATGAATCGAGCATCAGTTTTTGAGTGGCTTAAGAGATTCAAGGAAGGCAGGGAGTTTGTGAGGGATCATGAGAGGTGTGGGAGGAGTAAGGTAGTCAATACACCAGAGTTGATTAGCCAAAGGGTTAGGGTTACTATGTTGAGGTTTTAAGGGAGTTCAGGAAGAGATTCAGTGGGAAGAGGCCAGCACTCTTGAAATCGGGTTAGTGGCATTTCCAGCAGGACAATGCACCAGTCCACAACTCCATCCATGTCACAGACTATTTGACCAAGATGGGCATCAAGACAGTTCCTCACCCTCCCTATAGTCCAGACCTTGCTCCCTGTGACTTTTGGTTATTCCCTAAGCTCAGAGGCTGTTGTTATGAGACAATTGAGGAGATGAAAGAGGCTGTGATGAAGGTCATGGACACGCTCACACAAGAGGACTTCAATGGGGCCTTCTAGAAGTTGTTGGAACGGTACAACAAGTGCATTGCAGCCGGAGGAGATTACTTCAAAGGGGACTAGAGTTCCACGTGTGTACTATCAATAAAAGTGCCAATACGAAAAAAAGTCTGGAAACTTATCTAATGATTCTCATACAATCTGTAATTTTGTCCTCTTGGCTACTAATAAGACAGAAAATCTACCTTCAGCAAAAAGTATCTTTAAAAAAATGTGTAAATCTCCAGCGGTTGAAAACTTTGCCAACTATTTTATTTGCACAAGATAAAAAATAAAAAAAAAAAAAAAAAAAAAATTCGATGCTATTGGAACAGACTGATCTCCAGTTGCACAAAGCAACCCACTGATCCAGCTCCAGAAGAAGACCTCAAGGAATCTGGATACAAAGACATTAAGATACCAACTTAGACAACCCACATGGGAATCCCCCTAGTGGAAAAAAAAAACAAAAAAGATAAAAAAAAGATTAGACAAGACATATCTAAGGATCAATCAAGGCTCGTCTTTCTTGGGAAACGAAGCAAACCCAGCTGAAAGCAACAAACATACAATCTTTAATCCTATGATGGAATAATCCATCCATTTAAGAAGAGAGAGAAAGAAGAAGAGACGGAAGAAAGAGAGACTGAAAGAAAGTGAGTCAATAATGTAAACCAATCATTGTGTTCTGTTCATTTGTTTAGTGAACGCACCAAAATTAGAAGAATTGATTGAGTAGCCATGCACAGAGAATTAATGCTTGCATTGATGGGACGGGTGGGAAAGCAATCTTCCTTCACACTGCACGGCATGGTTCAGGGGATAATTGCCTTGAATCTATTCCCCAAAATCATCAAAAGAAAAAAAAAAAGAAAAAAAAAGACTATTAAAACCATTAATCATGAATACTAACATATACATCTATATATGTCAATAAATGAAATATTATATATAGTGTAGGGTGTGTGCAGTAGACACCCACACACATTATATATATATATATATATATATATAGATCGATTGATATAGAGATACGAGGTGCATCCGATAAGTTTCCAGACTTTTTTCATATGGGCACTTTTATTGATAGTACACACATGAAAATCTAGTTCCCTTCGTAGTATTCTCCTCCAGCTGCAATGCACTTATTGTACCATTCCAACAACTTCTGGAAGGCCCCATGGAAGTCCTCCTGAGTGAGCATGTCAATGACCTTTGACTCAGCCTCTTTCATCTCCTCAATTGTCTCATAACGATGACAGCCTCTGAGCTTAGGGAATAACCGAAAGTCACAGGGAGCAAGGTTTGGACTATAGGGAGGCTGAGGATCTCTCTTAAAACCTCAACATCTTAAGCCTAACCCTTTGGCCAATCATCTCTGGTGTATTGACTTCCTTACTCCTCCCACAGCTCTTATCATCCCTCACAGACTCCCTGCCTCCTTTGAATCTCTTATGCCACTCAAAAACTGATGCTCGATTCATCCAAGATGCTCCAAAAGCAGTCTGAAGCATTCCATTTTTTCCAAGTTTGAAACACAATTTTATTGCATATCGTTTTTCTAAAGTGTCAGATTGCATTTTTGAAATTCACCAGGTGTGACAATCAGGCTTTAGTAAGGTGTATTCCAATTGCCGCTGTAGCTGTTCATTTGAAGCTGAAATCATAAAAATTGGTCAGTCATCTTATTAGACATATAGCAAGAACATACTTACACTTATATTCGTGCCACGAACTTGGATTTTTACTCAAGACAAGATTAAAACCACCTGATCCCATTAGCACAGCCTAACAATGGTGCCCCCCCCACCGAGAATTATGAAATCCTGACAAATAGTATATGCACAAGCCAGAATCAACAATTTTAAATACCTATACGAAAAATGTCTGGAAACTTATTGTATGCACCTCGTATAATGAGATAGGTTATTAGATGGAGAGTTTGACATGACTTCTGATCAGTCAAAGTTAGAATTAAGAGTTGTAGCCTCCGATGAATAGAATGAGTAAATTAAGACTGATTGGGTGGAAAAAAAACCACATAGCAACAGAACGATAAAAGAAGAGATTGGTTTGTGGAGATAGAGATATGTTTACTCATTGATACAGCTTATTGTTGTCCTTGTATTTTCATAGCATAATGTTTCATGTTTTTACAATATGAGGTCTCTTTCTATAAAGTACATGCGATTTTTTTTTCTATATACAAGATCCGTTCAAAAAGTATCTAGAGTGAAGCTTTATTTACCCAGCCAGAAATGAAAAATGAATGAAATGTTAATTTTCTTTAAAATGGTCCACTGTTATTCCATGTGAGTTAACCATTGGTCAAAACAATCTTTTGAGGTTTGGTTTGGTTTCTTTGTTTAATGGCATATCAACCTATGTAGGTTATTTTATGCCAAAGCTATTCTAGAAGAACAGTAGCGGTACTATTTAACCCATAGCTGGGAGGATAAGGGGGTTCATACCTTTCCTAAGGGTATTTGCCCAAAAGTCAATGTAATAGTGCGACTGGAGTACAACCTCGCTTACTACGATTCCACAGTCCATCGCTTTAACCATTATACCACGAGGACACCCCCCACAATCTTTTGATATGGTGAGAAGCTGATGAATAGAAAGAGTAAATTAAGTCTTATTAGATAAACAGCAGTTATCAAGAGATGTCAGAGGAGAACAAAAGAAGAAATTTGTTTGCTGAAACAGAGCAATAGGTTGCCATGTCTATTGATCGAAAGAGATTGTTATGCATGCATTTTCATGGCATACAGTTTCATGTTTCAACCCAGTTGGCTAGGGATGTAGAATACATTGACCGCATCTCAATAGAGGGGTAAGACACCCCTCCCCAAATGAGTGTCCTAGATAAATAATCTGATGGTGAGGCTACAGTAATGCTGGAGCTTTGAAGAATGCTGAATACCCCTTTCATTGCCATTACTCCTAAGTCCACTCTTGCCCAAAGTGGTAGCAACAGATATGAGTCAAATAGAAGTTTCACATTTAAACAGAATGCAAGCAAATGACTTATGTTAAATTTAATTATTTAAATAGAACTGTTTGATCATTTAATCAGAGTGCAAACAAAATTGAAATATAACTGATCATTTAATTGTATGTAAACAAATGACTGATGGTTTGGTTTGATTTGGCTTTATGGCACATCAAACATTGTAGGTTATTTAATGCCAAATCCATTTTTATACATACAAACAGCTCTATTTCAAACAATTCAGTTTAGCATAAGTACATAGTTTAGTTCTATTTGGTTTTCTAGGACACTCAGTCATTTCGTTTCTTTCAAAAATAGGAATCACTGGCCATAGTTTGAAAGTTGCCGCAAATCGTCTTCAGAGTGCGGCACAATATGTATCAAGTTGGATTTGGTTGAAAGCGAAAAGTTTTCAGCATGAAGGAAATACATGAGGAACCACCATTCCCATGTGATTACATAAGAAATAGTTACTGTAAACGCCTAATAACATTAATGGCCGAAAGTAAACGTGTTTTTTTTTGTTCTTTTTAAATCACAAACTGCACACTAAAAATGAACATCAACGTCCAATGTAGTCTCTGCTCTTGATTGATCTGGCATATATATATATATATAATTCTCTTAATACCCTGTTCAGTGGCAAATGCTGCTTGGTAGCGCCAGGAATGGCAGTACTGCCTTGAGCTACCAAAACAGTGTTATCACCCCTGGTTGGCGGCTGATGAGGACAGGGTATCACATGTGCTTTCACAGGCTGTATGATAAAAAAATATGACCCATAGATAGTACGCTATCAGGTGTTACCACTCCTGGTCAGAGTACAGCTTGGAGCAATGGCAATAAACGAGGACTCCACTTTTCCCAAAGCTCCAACATTACTGGAGCTGTACCCTCAGATTATTTATTGTCATATCCAGGACACTTGTTGGGGGAGTCTTACCTCTCTGCATGGGTGCAGTCAGTGTATTCAACAGCTGTAGATGACAGGGCCACAAATGACTGATGTTTAATTGAATTACTAGTGATATCAGGATCATTGAATAAGTTTTCTGACTTTTTTCATTGATGCGTGTCCTCACATTCAGACTGTATTTTTGAAATTCACCAGCTGTGACAAACAGGCTTTAGTAGGGTGTATTCCAATTGCTGCTGTAGCTGTTGATTTGAAGCTGAAATCATAAAAATTGGTCAGTCATCTCATAAGATGTATAGCAATAACATACTGAATTTTCAAGAGTCTATGACAATTTTAAATGCCTGTACCAAAAAGTCAGGAAACTTATTGAATGCACCACGTACATAGCAATACTTGGAACCATTGAACTTTATTGACTTATACTAAATTGAATTATTTGAAATAGAACTGTTTGATCCTTTCATTATGTGTATCTAAAAATGTGTTTACAAATCATATATCTAAACTAAGTAAAGTTTGCGACCTTAGTTGAGGGTGACCCGGAGGCTCCATTTTCAATAGCTACCACACCGAGGTTTATGGGAGGTGTAACTCCATTCCCTGGATTGCTCCACTTTACCCTTGATCCTTATTTTATAATGCTGAGTGTTAAGCAAAGTGGTATCAAGTACCATTTTTGGAGTCTTTGGTATGACTTGATAGGATTGAACCCCAGTTTCCCAGACCATTGGCGAATACTCTATTCATTAGGCCACTGGCCCAGTTGATCTAATATATATGTAATAATATCAAATATATATGTAAAAACAACTTTTGGCATTAAATAAGCAACAATAGTTAAACCATTAAACCAAATGAAACTTTATCCCCACTTTAATCGGCCTTCGGGCTTTTGACCTTGAGTCAAGCCTTGTCTGGTGGGAGACATTGGCAAATAGTATCTCTCTCTCTCTCTCAAAAAAAAAAAAATTTTTTTAAATATGTATGCAAACTGTGTTAAAGATGCTCTCATGGTGTAACAGTTATATCCATGGGGAATAAACCTGGTGATCCAAGTTCAAATCATAGACAAGGCTGTTTTCATTTCCCATCGTGTATATACCCTTGAGAATGGTATGAATCCAACTATTCTTCCACCAGCTATGGGTAAATAGTAGGGCAGACTTTGCTCTTCAATTATACATTGATTTATTCATCTCATTTTCTCATCTTTGTTGTAGGGGAAATCCCTATGGCTAAATCGCTGGACTGCAGCCTCGAAGTAAGTAAGCGAGTTCAAACACCAGATATTCTGTTACATTCACGCTAATACCCTTGAGGAAGGTATGAACCCTCTTATCCCTCCAACTATGGGTTAAATAGTTTCACAGCTGTTCTTCTATAATAATGGCTTTGGCATTAAATAACACACACAAAGTTGATATGCCATTAAAACAAAGAAACCAAACCAATCATCTTTGTTGTCTGTTATTTGATCCAAATATTTCATTCATATTTAGTGTTTGTCCGTGTTTCTATCCACCCATTTTAAGGGGGTGTCCTCGTGGTGTAATGGTTAAAGCGATGGACTGCGGAATCATAGTAAGCGAGTTTGAATTCCAGTCGCGCTATTATATTCCCTTTCGGGCAAATACCCTTAGGAAAGGTATGAACCCCCTTATCCTCCCAGCTATGGGTTAAATAGTACCACTACTGTTCTTCAAGGAGAATAGCTTTGGCATTAAATAACCTACAAAGGTTGATATGCCATTAAACAAAGAAACCAAACCAAACCATCCATTTTACAGATACAGATGCTCCAACATGTGATCTCAATATTTTATTCCCATTTGCTTGGGTTTGTGTTTGTCTTTCATCCTGAAGATTTATTAGGCCAATCATAAATGAGTCAGACTTGATTTGTTGACTTCTTACCAAGTAATTTAATGTTGCAATTCGCATCATCTAGGGTATTGGTTAATCTGATTTGGCTTTGAAATGAGGAAGTCAGATTACAGGACTCATAAGAGTGTGTGTATTTGTGTGTAAGGATATTTCAGTAAAATTCTACACTCTCACCTGTTCAAGTTGACCAGGAAAAATAAGTTCCAGTTATTTTTTTTAAACTTATGGCAATTTTTTTTTTTTTATTAAAAAAGCAAAAACAAAAACAATCATTTTACATTTTACAATCTAGGTTCATTTACACATTTTAATCGTATGAGGAATAATCACCCATTCCGGGAGAAAACTGGAAAAGACAAATAACTAGTAAAGGTTGGGTAGGGTTGGGTTTTATGGCATATCAACCATTGTAGGTTATTTAATGCTAAATTATATATATGTAAGTGCTCAGGACAATTTTGGTAAATTCATCCACTGATTCCAGCATGAAACTTAGACACTTATCAGGAAACTCAAAAGGATCTTAAATAAATTATACAGACAAAATCTGTCTTTACTATTTAATGAAACATGCTTAAATAAATAACTGCTGCCTAACTACACACACACACACATATATATATATATATCAAATATATATGATTTGTTTGGGTTGGGTTGAGTAGGGTTTTATGGCATATCAACCATTGTAGGTTATTCAATGCCAAATCCTCTTTATACATATATATCAAATATATATATGATTTGATTTGGTTTGGTTGAGTTTAACAGCATTTCAACCACTGTAGGTTATTTAATGCCAAATCTTTTTTATACATATAAATAAAATATATGGGATTTGGTTTGGTTTTATGGTATATCAATCATTGTAGGTTATTTAATGCCAAATCTTTTTTATACATATATATCAAATATATGATTACTCAATACATTTTGTAGATAACATTTTTAAATGAGCCTCATCTTTTTTTTTCACACAATTAAATGGTTTCACTTATTTATATCTTATATGAACAATTATATTTACAGTGAATCATTCTTTTGTGCACAGTTTAATGTTTTCAAGTATTGCTATTTAACATGAACAATTAAACATCAGTCATTTGTTTCCACTCAGTTAAATGATCAGACAGTTCTATTTCAAACAATTCATTTTAGCAGGTCAACAAAGTTTAATGGTTCCAAATATAGCTATGAATCACTAACAATTTACTTAAACATTAGTTATTTGTTTACACACAGTAAAAGGATCAAACAGTTCTATTTCAAACAATTCAATATATCATAAGTCATTTGTTTGCACCCAGTTTAAATTTCAAACAGTTCTATTTGACTAATGGATAGGACCCTATCAGGTGGTACCACTCTAGGTCAGAGTGGACCTGGAAGTAATGCTAATGAAGGGTACTCTGCATTCTCCAAAGTTCCAGTATTATTGAAGCCTCACAATCAGATTGTTTAATGTCACATCCAGGACACTTGTTGGAGGAGTCATACCACTCTGCAGTCAGAGTATTCTGCAGCCCCATCCAACTGGACCAAAATAACTTGTAAAAATACCTTGTTACTGGTATGACACACTTTTAGACAAAATAGAGATCAGTTGAGTGTCTACATTACTGTTGCCTTGCTTTATAAAATGAATAGTGAGCAAGGCTAACAGACCATTACTAAGAAGTTTGATTCTTACTGGGTGCGCAATACTTCTGGCCTTGAGTCAAACTAGGCTAAGCTTAGTAAATGATACTCTTACCTGCCCATGTTGTAGTAACAAGTTGTTACTCACATTATCAACGATGAGAGTGGTCCTAATCAATCATTTCTATCATTAATCTTGAACTTTTTTAAGTCATGAAAAAACTAAAACTACATTCAAAAGAGCATTTACAAAATCACCCTGTCAACTGGGCAGTAGAATACACTAACAGCCCCTCTGCAGAGGAGTAAGACCTCTCCTTCACTGGATCTGTGAGTGGCAACTCATAGTGTTTGAAGACAGGATCCTGATGGCTTAGCGGTTGGTGACCCAAATACTAAGTGATCACATGACCTACAACACTCCACTTCAGCCTTCACTTGGGCTTGATAGAGGAAACTTGATCTGATCAATCAGCTGGTCATGTTAAACCCTAGCACACGTATAATTAGGTCCCAACTGTATTCTTCAAGTTGCTCTAATAGCAAATATACACTGAAGCCTTTTTATCATATTGGCACTAGAAGAAAAAGACTGAAGATCAACAATATCAAGATAAATAGTTAATGAAAATTATTTCTACCAATATATCAATACACATAAAGTAAATAAAAATTATTTCTGCTAATAATACACTTGAAGCTAATGAAAGTTATTTGTTGCAATATATTAATACACATGAAAAGTTGGCGACTGTGGTCAGGGTTGACCAGCAGGCTCCGTTTTTAATAGCTACTACACTGAGGTGTAGGAGAGGGTGCTACTCCTTTCTCTGGATTGCTCCACTTTACCCTTGATATGTACCTTATATTGCTGAGTGTAAAGCAAGGCGGTATCAAGTACCATTTTTAAAGTCTTTGGTATGACATGACCTGGGATTGAACGCAGGTCTTCCGGACCATGGGTGAACACTCTACCCACTAACCAGATGTAATGAATATTATTTCAATCAATTTATCAATTCACATGATGTTAAGGAAAATTATTTCTACCACTATATTAATACGCAGGAAATCATATAAACACAAGACACAAGATTTGGTATTGAATAGCTCACATGGGTTGATATGCCATTAAACAAAATACCAATCAACTAATGACCTTTTGTTTTGTACTCTAACAATTCATTTGATAACAAAAATATTTACCAACAAACTATTCACTTCCAAATAATATATGCATGTAAAAAAAGGAAAAAAAGAAGAGAGAGAGAGATTTGGTATTTAATAGCTCACAAGGGTTGATATGCCATTAAACAATAACTGGGGGAGTCCTTGTGACATAATGGCAAAAGTACTAGATTGTGGCTTCAAAGTGCATGCATTCAAATTCAAGTCATGCTATTATATTCACTTTTGGACTAATACACTTGGGAAAGGTATAAACCCCCTTATTACTCCAGCGATAGGTTAAATAGTATCACTGATGTTTTTCTATGAGGATGAGGTTTGGCTTTGAATAACCAACAAAGATTGATATACCATTTAAAATAAAATAAAAAATTAAACATAACCAAACCAAAGCCTTTACAAAAGTAATGTTCTGTGTTGGATTCATTTTTTCAAACTTTGGCAAAATGTGGTGAAATATGGAAACTTGAAGTGATAAAAAAAACTAACTGCAAAAGGCTAAATGAAGAATATGGGATTAACAAAAAAAATGAAAATAGAAATAAAAACAACAAATACAAAACATAAATGAACCTACATAGAATGACTGAAGAAGGTCAAAGATGTTGAGAATCAACTTAGAATTCAACAGAAAGGAAGCAAAGGTGGTTTAGAAATGATAAGAGATTTTTTTCTTATGTTTTACTTAAAGCATAATAATAATTGTGTCAATACACATATCATGCCGGGTGGTGAGTATTTCAACTTCTTATCTTGAACTGCCTGTGGCCAGGGTAATACTTTGACCTTGAGGGAAGGAGAAACAGAAGAAAGAAAATGGAGAAAAAGTGGATGAGACATGATGCAAAGTGGGAATAAGCTAAAATGAAAAAAGAGAAGAGAAAGAGAGAGTGAGCAGAAAAAAGGAAGGAAAAAAGAGAGGAAGAGAAAGGAGAAGAGAAGAGCAAGAGAGAGGGAGAGAGAGAGAGAGAGAGAAAGCAAAAAAGGGAAGAGAGAAGAAAAAAGATAAGAAAGGAGAAATAACAGATGAGAGAGAGAGAGAGAGTGAAGGAAGTGAGATTGAGAGAAGAAAGATGAAGGAGCAGAAGAAATGAAACAGGAAGTTGGACAGAAATCAGGAAGAAAGAAAAAGATGGGGGTAAAAAGAAAATATTAGAAAAACAAAGAAAGAGGAACAGACATAAGAAAAAGGAAAGAAAAAGAGGGAGAGAAAGTAAAGAAGAAAAAGAGTAGAAATGAGAGAAGGGATCAGGAGAGAGAAAGAGAGAGTTTAAAAGATGTCAAAGAAAGCAGGGAGGCAATAGAGAAAAACTGAGAAGAAAGAGAAAGAAATGAAGAAAAGAGAAAAGCAAAGAACAAAAAAGCCAAGGAGAGAGACAAAGACAGAAAAAGAAATGGAGCCATCTAGGGTAGGGGCAGGTACAGCTTGGTTAAAACCATAAACATCCATTGCTGAGTTCCGATTTCTCCCATGTCATGATATTGCAATTACCTATAAATTTATTTCTCCTTATCTTCTCACTCCACCCTTGTGGCACTGTGATCATCATTAACTTAATCTTAAAGAGATGAAATGGCTAATAAACCACAAAAAACAAAAACAAAAACAAAAAAAAAAGCAGAAACTCAGAGAAATGTAAATATTGTTGAAATTAAGATAAGTACAAACTCGTTTTGGGCTGGCTTTAGTTTGGCAAGTTTAAATTTGATAAAACGATCAACAATAAATGCACTTCTTCTCCAGTTTTTGTAAACAGATGAAAAAGAAAAAAAAAAAAAGAGGTGAACTTAAGTGAATAAGAAAAATTCTTTAAATCTTTCATGACAAATATTGATACCAACCTCTTAGTAACTGATTAAAAATATTAACCTCGAAGTTTACTGTGATATAACAGGTATAATTAAAAAAAAAAAAAAAAAATCTTGCTTGACTAAACTTAGCAATTATGAATTCATGTTTTGAAAAAAAAAAAAAAAATTGATTAAATGTTTTAAAAATGAAAAATTTTCTGCCCAAATTTTTACATTTGATGTGGCAGCCATGTTCAATAAATGCGAGGATGGTCAGAAGAGTTCTAAAGTTGCAATAACTTTAATGAAGGCTCAATTCTTGTAAGCAAGAAATTTATAAAGGAAAAGAAGTTCACCAAACAGCTGACAAATCATGAGAAAAAGAAATTTATTCTACAGCCTATACCTGAAGCCTTCATCATTAGAAAAACAAGTCTACAAATGAAGCCTTTATCCTATTTACCAACCCCTCTGCTCGGGCAGGATATGACACAAGGTCAATTTTTAAGCGGAGTTTAACAGGTTTGAATTCAGAGTTTTCCTTCTCCTAGACTAGTTGCCTAACCAAGGCTGAAGAACCTAGTCTGTCCTACTATTTACCCATAGCTGGAGGGAGAATAATTGGATTCATACCTTTCCCAAGGGTATTAGTGCTATGTGAAATGCAATCCGTCTCGTCCAGGATTTGAACTCGTGTCGCCGTGTTCATTTCCTACGACAATCACAATTACACCACAGGCACCTCCAGACATTGCTCCCTGTGACTTTTGGTTATTCCCTAAGCTCAGAGGATGTCATTATGAGACAATTGAAGAGATGAAGCCTTTATCATTAGAAAAAGAACCACAGAAAATATGATTGGTAAATTTAATATACATATATACACATACACACAATTGGGAAATGATATATATATATGTATGATGAGAAAATTCAATATATATACATATAAGTCAGTAATCAATCCAGTTAGTCTGGGGTTGGGAACAATTCCAAGCAGGACAATTTAATTTTTAAAATTAGATTATCAGAGTTAGATTGTCCTGGTCAAGAGCTCAATGCAAATAAAATATACAGAGCAAATAATTTTTTCAAAATTAAAAAAAAAAACAATCTGTCACATTAAGATAATAGGGCATTGATTAATATCAATGCTTTTTAACAGAATGGAAATAAATTTATTATATTAATATACACACACACACATGCACATGATGGGTAAATGTGTGTATATACGAGGATCATTAAATAAGTTTCCAGACTTTTTTCATATGGGCATTTTTATTGATAGTACACACATGAAACTCTAGTCCCCTTCGAAGTAATCTCCTCCGGCTGCAATGCACTTGTTGTACCATTCCAACAACTTCTGGAAGGCCCCATGGAAGTCCTCTTGTGTGAGGATACGTACCTTATATTGCTTTGTCACAGCCTCTTTCATCTCCTCAATTGTCTCATAATGACAGCCTGTGAGCTTAGGGAATAACCAAAAGTCACAGGGAGCAACGTCTGGACTATAGGACGAGTGAGGAAATGTCTTGGTGTTCATCTTGGTCAAATATTCTGTGACAAGGATGGAGTTGTGGACTGGTGCATTGTCCTGCTGGAAATGCCACTGACCAGATTTGAAGAGTGCTGGCCTCTTCCGATGGAATCTCTTCCTGAACTCCCTTAAAACCTCAACATAGTAACCCTAAGATTAACTCTTTGGCCAATCAACTCTGGTGTATTGACTTCCTTACTCCTCCCACACCTCTTATCTTCCCTCACATACTCCGTGCCTTCCTTGAATCTCTTATGCCACTCAAAAACTGATGCTCAATTCATGCAAGATGGTTGAAAAGCAGTCTGAAGCATTCCATACATTTCTGTGGCATCATGTTATTCAAGTTTAAAACAGAATTTTATTGCATATCGTTCTTCTAAAGTGTCAGATTACATTTTTGAAATTCACCAGCTGTGACAATCAGGCTTTAGTAAGGTATATTCCAATTGCTGGTGTAACTGTTCATTTGAAGCTGAAATCATAAAAATTTGTCAGTCATCTCATAAGATTTTTAGCAATAACATAATGAATTTTCAAGAGTCTATGACAATTTTAGATCCTTATACAAAAAAGTCTGGAAACTTTATGAATGCACCACGTATATATTTATATATATATATATATACATGCACACACACATATGTCATGGGGAAATTTATCTATATATATCATCATGATCTTGTGCTGCTCACATGGATTTCCCTAAATCTCTCTTGCCATCCGTCCCTATCATCCATCACTTCTGGCAAGTCTTCTCGACTACATCCTGTGTCTGAGCAGAACTGTTGTAGATAAGTTCTAGCTGATTGTCCTACACTTGTGCATCTGTATGAAGGGTTCTATAGGAGAACATCGCTTAAGAGTTTGTTCTTGTTCCTCCAGCAGTGTCCCAAGTGGACAAACCTGTGTTAATGATTGAATAAGACACTGACCAACAAATTAATAAATTTTATTCCTTTAGATTAAGTAAAAAGTTTATTGAAAAACAGAAGTTTCAAACTCTTTTGAGAAAAAACGATATTAGTCAGAGTGTAAATATTGATTCCATGATCCTAATTGGTTAATTTTTTTTAACATTCTCGGAAAGAAAAGATTTTAAAAATTATTTTGGGTTCCAATCTTTCAAAATTTTCATGGCAAGTTAAATTTTGTTGTCAGCAAATCTCAAAGAGATTTTTAAAAAAGTGCTGATTAGTCAATAAATGCATAGAAAAGAGATTTTATTATCTAAATACATCTTAGAGGTCAACAATAAACCCTATAAAATATCGCTTTTCTTTTAATAATAAATGCTAAAATATAGAAACAAAAAGAGGCTATTTTGACACAAAAATTAACACTGAAAAGCTCAAATCCTGCGCAGTTGAGCAGGATAAAATATAGACAAAATAATTTTTTTTTTTTTACATTCTCATAATCAAGTTTCATTTATTCAAATATATTAAAATTTTAGTTATTAGACTGACATGAGGAAGTGAGAATACAATATACATTTATATCTCTCTCTCTCTTCACATATATATATATATATATATATATATATGATGAGTTAAGTTATACATGGTGATAAGGTAAAAATTACAAATATATACTTAGATTAAATACTGTCATGCTTAATGTTTAATTCTTTACAGCAATAATTTGATAATATCACTTTAGAGATTACTTTTCATGTGAAATGATCATTTAGAAGTATTTGCTCAAAAAATCCGATTAAACATGAACTGTTAAACAGTTTCATGAGAATGTACGAAATGAATTAAGATGAAATATTTTCATCCGTCATTATCATGAATTTTCACGCATATTGTTATTGTTTTTCTCTTCATTTTTTAATGTTTTTTTTTGTTGTTCATCACAACTCATTCAGATCGTTAATTTAGAATAATAATGCTGCAGAACAGAATTGATAAAAGATTAACTGCTGCTGAGTCTTGAACTTACATCATAGCAGCTCAATCATCTCAGCTACAATTAGACATTCATTGAGAGTCGCTCAAATCAAACCTTTTAAACTCATCCTTTATTCTTGATATATTTTGGTGACGTATTTATTGAAAAACTGTCTCATTGGCCTAGTGGGTAGAATGTTTGCCAATGGTCCGAGAGACCTGGGTTCAATCCCCAGTTGCGTCATACCAAAGACTTTAAAAATGGTACTTGATACCTCCTTGCTTAACACTCAGCAATATAAGGTACATATCGAGGGTAAAGTGGACCAATCCGGGGAAAGGAGTAGCGCCTTCCCCTACACCTTGGTATAGTAGCTATTGAAAAGAGAGCCTTCTGCTCGCCTTGACTACGGTCACCAATTTTTCTTACTTATTTGTTGAAATAAATTCATTTTTCTTTATACTATTTATTTATTTATTCAACCGCTTTGTCATGGTTTGCTTTGATTTCTTTGTTCAGTGGCATATCAACCTTTATGGGTTATTTAATACCAATGCCATTCTTGTAGAAAAACAACCATTGTACTATTCAACCTAGAGATAGAGGTGATAATGGTTTTCCAAGAGTATTAGTCCAAAAGTGAATGTACTAGTGCAACTAGAGTTTGAACTCACTTACTTCAAGGCCACAGTCCAATACTTTAGCAATCACACCACAGGAACTCTCCCCCATTTTGCCATAAGCAGGATGTGACACAAATTCAGTTTTATAAAGTGAATTAAAGCTGGTTTGAATTCAGAGTTTACTTCTCTTAGACTGGTTGTCTAATGGTTGGGGTATCCCCTATAGATGGATTCGTCCTCATGTGACATATACTGAGTAAGCTCTCTTCTGTGGAGTCTCTGTCGCAGTCTCAGCGAGCCATTACCAAGAGCGGTAATATTCCTGATTGTTAAGCTGAGGAGGGGTTTCTCCCAGCTAACGTTTGTGTATGTACTATTTTCCTTCAATATATTTCTTATCACTTATTTCTGAGTCGAGTTATCATTTGAATCTCCCTTTGACCATAACACTAACCAAGGCAAAAGATTCCAGCTTGCCTTAATATTTACCTGTAGCTGGAGGGAGAAGAGAGAGGTTGATGCCTTTTCTTGAAGGCATTAGCTTAAAGTGAGTGTAAACAGGTTCATCCAGGATTTAAACTCGGGTCACAAATTTCATATTTAAATGAGGCTAAGCATACATTCTTCTACACTTATTAAAAATAGACTCTTTTTCATTTAATTTCAGATGAAACATTGTATTATTAAGTATGTAAAGTTGGTGACCGTAGTCAAGGGTGACCAGAAGGCTCCCTTTTCAATAGCTACTACACCAAGGTGTAGGGGAGGGTGCTACTCCTTTCCCTGAATTGCTCCACTTTACCCTTGATCCTTACCTTATATTGCTGAGTGTTAAGCAAGGAGGTATCAAGTACCATTTTTTTGAGTCTTTGGTATGACTCTACCTGGGATCGAACCCAAGTCTCCCGGGCCATGGGCGAACACTCTTTTGACAAGTATTTTCTTTGATATTTCATTTTAACTTTTATTTGCTCATTTGAGTGATCAATGTGAACTGTTCATTGCTTTCATATATTGATGATATTTCTCAACTTTAATAAAAAGCAACTAAAAGATGAAAGAAAATCTTAGTCAAAATCAATAATGTTAATGGTACACTTACAGGATTTTATTGAATTGGTAATAAAATGAACAAAAATTGTTTATTTTGTTTTTATAAGCGATTCAAAGATATCTCTGCAGTTTGAAAATTGAAAAAAAAACTTTTTTTAGAAATAGTAAATCTAAAACTATCTTTGTAATCTGTATGAATACCCCCCCCAAAAAAAAACAAACTCCGAGAGTTATTTCTGGAAGGAAAGATTCCTCAACTATCTTAGCCTCTCATAATCAAAAAGGTTATCATAAAAATTTTTTTAAAAAATGGAGTGTGAAGAGGAAAAATAAAGTATAAATTGAAAATACAATTATAACATCCTCAAAAAGAATAAATTTTACAAAAATAATGAATCAGCAAAAGCAATTAATTCCTGCAGATGAGCTATGATGACTTTTAACTGAAAATAACCAGAAGCAATTTCAAAACATCAAAATAGAATCCTATCAAGAAAACTTTAGATCAAAAATTATCTTCCATTATTTACTAAGGATATTCAATAACACAGGCAATTATGTTTATTAAAAGCTCTAAAAAAAAAAAAAAAAAAAAAAGAAAAAAAGGCAATAATAATAATAATAATAATCATGACGATAATTCTAAACGAATCTGTTGCTCAATGATAATCTTAAAAACTATTGCAGTTTGGAGTAAATATTGAGGTAGAAATGTATAATGAACAGTGTTCTAAAAATAAACATCTATTTTGTTAATACAAGCTCAAGCTATTAGTTTAATTTGAACACTTTGATAATAATAATAATTATAATAACCAAATTTAATAGTTACAATTCCTGCCTCTCTTGTAAATATCCACTGTTAATTCGTTATTAACCTTGGATATTATAATAGTTATGTTTCAGTTGTTGTAAACATCAGCCTTCTTCAAGCGTCTTTTACACGAGGAAATATCAGTTGAAGCTTTTATTCAATCCATGGAAATAATTTTAATTCTGCTCAGTTTTGTAAAACAACTTTGGAAGGTTGTTTTTGTAGTTACAATGTTCCAGCCATTAACTACTTTGCTAAAAAGAAGAATGATAGCTGATTTAATTGAAACTTTCAATATGATTAATGGAATTTCTAATCATAGTAGACATTTTTTCAATATTTCTCCTCAAACTGAAAAGTCACTGTCAAGCCAGATTTCAAAAATTAAGAATTAACTAATTGGATTTTTTTGCTAATAGAGTAATATATTTTTGAGAAAAATATGGCCTAATCAAATTAAAGACAGTGACTGTAAAAAAATTTTTTTGTTGATTTCGGAAATAATTTTAAGAAAGATAATCTAAGAGGACATTTTTAGGAAGTATCAGATGAATTACTTGACGAATTTTGATCTGTACATAGATATTATATTGATTTTATATATATGCAAAGATTTTTTTTTCTTTTAAATTTGATGTGGGAAGATAGAAAAATGGAGACATACCTAGGGAGGCATAACAAGCAAATAACACTCCAGTCTTCTCTAGGTGTAATCAGTCACCTGGAAGTTTCTGCCAATAAAGGTAGAATGTCTGCATTCCATGTGTCTTGTGTAACATATGACCTTATGGATACTTAGCAGTTCAATGTAACAAAAAGTAAAAATTTTAAATTTCCAAGCAACAAAAAAAAAAATGTCTTTAAATACTTATTCACAATTAACTAAACATTACTAATTAGCCGTCTATATTTCTGGGATGAGGTATTGGTTAGATCCAGTGACATACCCAAAAGAGTGTGAGTTCAATACCTGGTGAAGGCAGTGGAAGACTTTCAGAGGGGAAATTAACTGAAGAAAACTGGTAGCAGACATCCATTAAACATGGCTTATGTAATTTGAACAGTCTACACCGGTGAGCAAAATAAAGGGTTAAGTTCGACATTTCAACCACCTGAAGAAGGCCGGAGTGTACAATGGCCAAAATATCATGATAAACATGACGACAAAGATGAGGACAATACTCTGAAAAATGTAAATAATTACTAATTAATTTTATTGGTAGTCAACTGAAGCCAGAGATGTAAATCAAAAAAATATTTCTGGAAAAAACTCCAAGAAAATTTTCACAATAAAATGGAAAATAAAATTGGTAATTTTTTGTTGGTTATAAGGATTTATCTGTTAATATTTATGAAATAAGTAGTAAGTAAAGTTGTCTCCCTTTAGTCAAGGGCGACCAGAGGGCTCCCTTTTCAATTGCTACTACACCGAGATGTACGGGAGGGCGTTACTCCTTTCCTTGGATTGCTCTACTTTACTCTTGATACATACCTTATATTGCTGACTGTTAAACAAGGAGGTATAAAGAACCATTTTTAAAGTCTTTGGTATGATGCAACCTGTAATTGAACCCAGGTCTCCCGGACCATTGCCGATCACTCTACCCTCTCACTAAATTGTGCTATATTTATCTTGATTACCATACACCTGACAGATAAGTATAGCAATCCACAATATGTAGAGAATAATAATGTGGATTTATCTTTTATTATAACTATTAATGGTTGGAAATATTCAGTAAAAACTTAATTAACAAAGAATGTAAAATGGAAAATTGAAATATATAGAAGAGATTTTTGATATTTGTCCATGTTGTCATTTGTCTGATTTTTGATTAATCAATTGTTTACAATTATTTGTAATCTAAGTCATGACTTTTTACGCAACATTGAAAAGTATTTCCGCTGGGGAATCTGTAATGGACTTAGGTATTATTTGTATCGAAACCAATTGTAAATTTTGAGACTTTTTTTTTTCACTTTGGGGAAAGAATGAGGTCAGATGAGTCACATCTCATGGAAAGCAACATTCACTCCAGAATACAGAAGTTAAGCTGTTATAAGTTTGTTCCCTGCCTAGATGGGTGAACATTTAGTAACAGTTGGTATTGTAAGCAAACAGAGGCTTATGTGCCAGCCTAAAGAAAGCTGAGTAAATAACAAGTTAAGCAGGGATGAGCCTGGTAATTACTTTGATGAGTGACCATTTTGTAACAGTAGGTATTGCAAACAACCTCAAATCTATGTACCAAACAAAGCAAAATTTAGTAAATAACTAGTTAAGCAAAGATGGGCCTGGTCAGTACTTAAATGAGTGACCA
Source organism: Sepioteuthis lessoniana (assembly GCA_963585895.1). Classification (NCBI taxonomy): domain Eukaryota; kingdom Metazoa; phylum Mollusca; class Cephalopoda; order Myopsida; family Loliginidae; genus Sepioteuthis; species Sepioteuthis lessoniana. Next base: position 110,087,570 of record OY757915.1, read on the forward strand.
ATTAATAACTATTCATTTACCAGAGTTGGCAAAGATAGGAAATAACAAATAATACATCATTTCCATATAATGTTAGTTAGACTTGGTTCAATTGTGTTTTATTTTGTGGTTTATTTAATGCTAAATCTAGTATTTATATATATAAAAGTAAGACCTGAAGGCTCCCTTTTCAATAACTACTACACCGAGGTATAGGAGGGGGCACTACTCCTTTCCTTGGATTGCTCCACTCACCTTTGATCTATACCTTATAGTGCTAGGTGTTAAGCAAGGAGCTATCAAGTACCATTTTTTGAGTTTTTGCTATGACTTGACCTGGGATTGAACCCCGGTCTCCAGGACCATTGGTGAACACTCACCATTATGCCAATATATGATTTATAAGCAAATAGTTTGTAGGCAACATTTTTAAATTACCTAGAGCTCATTTGCTGTCACAGTTATATGGTTTCAAGTATTGTTATCTAACACAATTCTATTAAATATTAATCATTTGTTTGCACACAGTTAAATTGTTTCATGTATTGCTATTCAATACTAATAATTCTATTTGATAATGATAATGTTCCTTGTAAAAGACTGAACAGTTCTATTTGACACATAGATGTGAACCAAACAAGTATTACCATTCCGGGTCAGAGTGGACCAGAGAGTCGTGGTAATGAAGGGGTATTCCACATTGTCCAAACTCCAAGACTGGAGCCTCACCATCAGATATAGTTAAATGTCATACGCATGACATATGTATATAATATTGATGCAACAGATAAAATCTTGTCAGATACTGAATTATAAAATAGACGGACATTCTCAGAGAATTAACAAGCACCAAGTCTGCAGAAAAATCATTCCCATCAACTGATTCAAGTGCCTCTAATAATGATGCTTAATTCTACCATTTTTACCAGACAGAACTCAACTTATTTCTCTCTGCACGCAAGACAGAATCAATTCATCTATTTTATTCAGTTCACAGAGCCAAGATCTTTGCACATACACACATGTAAGGAATTAAATTCGATACAATTCATTTGTCTGGCACACAATTATGCCCTGCAGTGTGCTTCTAGGCTCTTCTGGTTTTTCTTACCTTCTTTGTGCACTGCAGACATTATTCATTTGGGTAGTAAGCAATCAGAAAATCAAAGGTCGACTAGCACCTGTGTAAATGTGTCTTTCTCATTGCTTCTGGAGAGGTTTGGGGTTGGCAGTTCAGGTAAAAAAAAGATATTAATTTTTAGTGAGGAATTATTAGTTTCTTGCACCTGCTTATCACAAACTTTTGGCATCTTTCAAAACCAGGAATTATTACTAGAGAGAAAAATCAAACTTTTAGTTACATTATTTTCATTGAAAAAGAAGTTGGTCCAATTATTTAGCATATATATATATATATATATATATATATATATATATATATATATATATATATATATATATATATATGTATATAGTGTAAGTAAAATCCAAGAAGATAAAAACTTTCTAAAATTAGATAGAATATATATATATATATATATATATATATAAATATATATATAAACACACACACACACACACACAATTATCAAGACTGTAACTGCATCTGAGCGGATATGGCATTCTTACAGATCAAACACCATCCAATAAAGTCTGGTAGTATTGCGAGATACTGCTGGGGCGCCCTGCATTAGTGGTAATGATGCTTTAGCCCTGAAACGATGTCTGAACCCAGAGTCATCATCTGATGAAGGTTTTATTGGAAGCAAAACTGCTATTTATGAAGCAGTTTTTGTGTATAGTTTTTATTTTTACATTCATTTTTTTATATACATAAGTAAAGCTGGCAACCATAGATTGGGATGACTCAAATACTCCCTTTTCAATAGCTACTACACTGAGGTGTAGGTAAGGGTGCTACACCTTTCCCTGGATTGCTTCACTTTACCTTTAATACGTACCTTATAATGGCGACAGTTAAGCAAGTAGGTATCAAGTACTATTTTTTGAGTCTTTGGTATGACTCAACCTGGGATCAAACCCGAGTCTCCTGGGCCATTGCAGAACAGACTACCCACTAAGCAAATACACACACACAATCATATAGATATATATATATGTATCTTATTTAAAAACAAATTATGCTGTCAAAATAAATATGAAAGATGGAGTCAACCAAAATATTGACTTATTTATTTATTTGCAGATATCCATTTTCGAAACTGTCATTTTGCTGAACCTATTTATATTTTCAGTGAATGAACAGTCATCAAATTACAGCAAATAATTTTGTCTCACCTCTAAAACAACAAGGAAAAATAAATAAATAAAAATATTACTAGATATTGTATAAATCAATGAATTGACCACTGTATTACATGTAATTTTATATATATGTGTATTATTAATCAATATTGATCAATGAACTGACAACTACTTTACCTGTAATTATGTCACTGACTGTATGTATAAATAGAAGCAGATCAATAAGTCTGTAACATAATAATGGTAACAATAATAAAAAGCATTTATTTTACAGAAATATTTTTTTTCCATTTTTCAATATCCCACTCCCTGTCGATGGGGCTTAGAAAACACTGAGTGTATCCCCTTCAGAGGGGTAAGATCCCACACCAAAAAACAAAAGAGGTATCCTAGTGTAAATATTTTTCTTTTTTAAGTAGAGGAATTAAAATTGCGAATTGAATTACCATGACCAGAAAATCCGGCGAACACTTACGTACAACATACAGGAACACTGGACAACAGTTTCAATCTTATTTGGTCTCATCAGCAGTGTATACCGTAATCTCCACCACTGGAGATTGAACCAGCGACCACAGAGTGCAGTGACGAAACTCTACAACTAAGCCACCAGTTCATATCGCACGCAAGTAACGCCAAATCAACTAGTCATGGTAATTGAGCGGCCAATTGTTGTATCCTGGGAATGATACTTGGCTGCATCTAATAGTAAGGTTCTCATTCTAGAGCTCTTGTGAGTGTGGAGTGTCCCTTCATTACCATTACTCCCAGGTTTACTCTCACCCAGATTGTTAGGGTCGCAAAAAAAAAAAATCCTTTTCAGAAGCAACCACACAAAAAGCGTAAATATGAACATACAATGAATGCAGCTCCCTAACCTCTTGGCAAAAAATAAACCCCAATGAGTTGACCTGCAATTAAAATCAATCAATCCTTTTTCAACACCTTTCTTGTCAATGCACATATTCCAGTTGTGAATATTAGTCACACAGATCAAACCTGATATCAAGAAAATTTCATTTTAAGAATTGTCACAAACAACAATTATGAATTTAATGTTATATATATATATATATATATATATATATATATATATATATATATATATATGTGTGTGTATGTGTGTGTATTATATGTATAAAATATAAAAAACAAGAAGTCTCCATGATGTAATGGTTAACATGCTGGACTGTCATATTATAGTTAGTGAGTTTGAAGTCCAGTTGCACTTTTACATTCCCTTTTGGACTAATGTCCTTAGGAAAGGCATAAACACCATTATTCCCTGAGCTATGTATTAAATAGCACCATTATTGTCGTTATAAAAGGATAGATTTGGCATTAAATAACCCACAAAGGTTGATATGTAAATCAATGAAAAAAAAACATATATATTCAGAGGATGTATATTTCATATATATGAAATATGGCTATGTTTCGTTTTTTTTTAAACCCTCTACAGGGGCCATGTAATAGATGATGGTTTTAAAAAATTGAAATGTTAGCATATCTCATGCATAAAAAGTATATCCTTGGGTAATTTTTTTGTATCTTATTTGCCATCGAATTTATTTCCACATTTCTCTCATCTTTGTGTGTGTGTGTGTTATACAGACAAACTTTGACTAAATTGATTTTGTTTCAACAAGTCAACTCCAGAACAGCTTGCAATTTAAAAGAGTGATATAAAGAGATTATTAAAAGAGAAATATATTGATTATTGATTTTTTTTTTTTTCTATTCTTTCCTGCATTCTAAACATGAAGAATTTACTCAAAAACAAATGAAGCCCAAACAATGAAACAGATGTTTACACTGAAGGCTAACAAAACAGCACACCACGATTTTTTGTACTTAGTATTAACAGTCAACATCCGTGCTATGTAACAAATAGTAATTATCAATGTGAACAGTAGAATTTATCATCACATTTTATCATTTCCTTATTGATTGATATAATGGTGTCAATAGAAATTCATCTACAACACAATATTTAAAGTAGGCCAGCAAAAGGTAAATATGGCTGCCAATTTAATGTTTCACAAAAAGTAAGATGTAAGTACTATATAATTTCCATTATACCGTTATAAATTTATTGTATTCTTATATTAATCATTTGCTTCAAACATTGAGTCATTGTATATATATATATATATATATGTAAAATAAAGTTGGCGACCGTAGTCGAGGGTGACCAGAAGGCTCCCTTCCCTACACCTCGGTGTAGGGAAGGGCGCTACTCCTTTCCCTGGATTGGTCCACTTTACCCTCGATATGTACCTTATATTGCTGAGTGTTAAGCAAGGAGGTATCAAGTACCATTTTTAAAGTCTTTGGCATGACACGACCTGGGATTGAACCCAGGTCTCCCAGATCATTGGCGAACACTCTACCCACTGGGCCAATGAGCTGGTTATATATATATATATATATATATATATATATATATATATATATATAAAGAGAGTTATATTCAGTTTGGATTAGATTTCTTTGTTGAATGGTATATCAAACTTAATGAGTTATCAACAAGGAAAACCATCCTTGTAGAAGAACTGCAGTGATACTATATCACCAATAGCTGAGAGGATAAGGAAACTCATACAATTCTGGTGCATATTTGTCTGAGAGTGAATGGAATAGCATGATGAGAGTTTGAACCCTCTCATTTTATTCTCGAAAAGGGCCCACAGTTGTTGTTAGTTGAGAGATAGATGGAGAAACATATTCTCAGAGAGAGGACTTCTTCCCATATCTTCTTCCAGGAGCCAGGGGGTGCCAACGCTTGCGTCAGAGACAACCTGATCGGCTGCATGTCCCACACTCGACTGCGATTCTCTGCACTCTGTCTAAAACTGACGGCGTGGTTATCATGTGGTCCCCTTCCAGTTACACACTTGTTCGACCTGAGTACCCTGATGTGCTGTCCTCTTCCTGTTTACTAATCAAAATGTGACAGCTTGCCAAAGCACATAGGGTCACTAGGAATGAACTGAAAATCCATGTCATATGTTATAAAACAGTATGCCTCTTCAGCAATAGAAAGAAAAGAAATATATAGAAAGCAATAGAAAGAAAAGAACATGTGGAATCAATTTCTTTAGTAGAAGATGGGCAGCCGAGTTTCTAAGCTAAAAATATTTTTTTTCTTCCTCAACAACCTTCTCCAGCAGTCCTACACCAAAGCCAAGACACAAAACACTTTGTGACTCCGATGCATTCAGGCAGGACTTATATAATCATGCCAAAATGCTACATCCAGGTCAATCGCACAATGTGGTAATTTACATGCGTGCTGACGTCAAACATGATTCACAATTGGGAGGATGTAAGTTCGATCTTCTCAATCACTCGTTTCTCTCTCTCTGATCTCATTTTACACGCCAGACATATTCGTGCACGCTTTGAGCTGCCGTGTGCATGATTCTGCTCGTTACAACCTGTCACCAGGACTCCCCTCTGTAATATATAAATGGAATTAAAATTGTGAATTGAATTAGTCTACTTAAAAAAAGAAAATGTATATCTAGAATTCCGTGGGGCTGAGCGCTCTAGTGAAGGAAGCAATGGTTGCCACTCGTGTAAGGCAAGGCTCTTCAAATGAACTGAGCCCTCAGTAGCCATTAAGCAGATATATGTAAACAAAACAAATGTAATGCATAAGTGTTTAAAATTCCTTCGCTTAAGTTAGTTTCCATGTGGCTGTGCGGTAGAATCTTGAGTTGGTATACGAATCAGCCAGGTTTCGATCCTAGCTTCGAGAATCTCGTGTGTGTAGCCACACTGAAGAGTTGTGATATAATGAAACAGTCTGTCTGTAGATGACTACATATATATATATACACACACACACACACAATTAAAACAATGGTTAGAGTGTTCACCAATGGCCCGGAAGACCGGGGTTCCATCCCAGGTCGAGTCATACCAAAGACTTAAAAAATGGTACTTGATGCTGCCTTGCTTAACACTCAGCATTATAAGGTAAGGATCATGGGTAAAGTGGAGCAATCCAGGAAAAGGAGTAGCACCCTCCCCTACACCTTGGTGTAGTAGCTATCAAAAAGGGAGCCTTTGGGTCACCCTCGACTACGGTTGTCAACTTTACTTTTTTTTTATATATACACAGACACATATATATTCCATGGTCATTATAGTCGATCTAAAGGCTCCTTTTTGAATAGCTGCTAATCTGAATTTCATTGTGGTAGTTTAAGGTTTTATTTTCTCAATGTCATGGTCCTTTTCAAGAGACTAATAAAATTTATTAGTCTCTTGAAAGGACCATGACATCTGAAACATGTATCAAGATAATAAAACCATAAAATACCACATCAAAATTCATTTGAGGACCTATTTATTTTACAATATTTACTTTCCTCTAATTGTACTACCAAAAAAAGTACTCCATCTATCTTTATATATATATATATATATATATATATATATATATATATTTACATTTATATGTACACACACAAAACAACTATATATATATATATATATATATATATATGCAAAAAGTTATACTAAAACATTTATAAACACATATACATTTTATATATATAACTAAAAAGTTAGTAAAGTTGGCCACCGAAGTCAAGGGCGACCAGAAGGATCCCTTTTCAATAGCTACTACACTGAGGTGTAGGGGAGGGTGCTACTCCTTTCCTTGGATTGCTCCACTTTACCCTTGATACGTACCTTATATTGCTGAGTGTTAAGCAAGGAGGTATCAAGTACCATCTTTAAAGTCTTTGGTATGACGTGACCGGGGATTGAATCCAGGTCTCCCAGACCACTGGGGAACACTCTACCCACTAGGTCAATGAGCCGAGTATATATATATATGCATTTTTAACACACACACACACACACATATATATATATATATATATATATATATATGCATTCTTAACACATATATTTATATATACATACAATATATATTCATATATACATGGAGGTGCTTTGGGTATGATTGTTGTATACTCAGCCGTGTCATTATTAACAATGAGGAACACTTATTTATGAAAATATAAGATTATATCTTTATTCTTAGCAATGATACTTGTGTGGAGCAGAAAAGCAATTGCAGAGAGTTCGCGCACACGAAGGAGTTGTCAGGAGATGGAAGAGCCACTAAACAACTGACTTTAGCCAAAATTCGGGAACTTATATAGTCTACAACTCTCATGTGACCTGCAGCAATTCCTCTTTTTCATTGACTATGGTTATGCCCACGTCTCACTTCTTTGCTTTCCATTGGTTATGTTGTTTGTTCCCCATTGGCTACTTGCCCAAGCCCACTTCTGTGGGCGGATGCATCTGGTACCATTACTGAATTCAACCATATCCATAGGTCAAGGTGATATTCTGATAATCACTTTGTTGATATTATCTTTGGCCGGATGCAGCTGTCTCAACATCTGCCAATACACAGCACCTGTGGGCATGGTGACATTTCGGCAATCACCTTGTTGATATTATCCCTGTCTGGATGCAGCTGTCTCAACATCTGCCGATACACAGCACCTGTGGGCATGATGACATCCCAGTGATCACTCCTATCTTATCAATGTATCTGTCAACTACATCCGCTGTATTCACATTTACAGGTCACGTTAATATATAACATAATGGCTACTGTTGGTGGAAACAATGCAACAAACCAAATTCAAATCCTGGACTAGGCACTTTGCACTTCCATGCACTTGGGAAAAATATGAGTCAAACTGTTCTCCCTTAGTATAACAACCAATCTAGGAGAAGGAAAACTGAATTCAAACCTGTTGTACTCTGCTTAAAAAATTACTGCTTGAGTGAAGGGGTTGTTGAATTATATATATATATTTACCAACCCCTCCACTCAGGCAGGATATGACACAAGGTCAATTTTTTTTAAGTGGAGTTTAACAGGTTTGAATTCAGAGTTTTCCTTTTCCTAGACTAGTTGCCCAGCCAAGGCTAAAGAAACTAGTCTGCTCTACTATTTACCCATAGCTGGAGGGAGAATAATTAGATTCATACCTTTTCCAAGGGTATTAGTGCTATGTAAAATGCAATCAGTCTCGTCCAGGATTTGACCTTGTGTCGCTGTGTCCATTTCCTACGACGATAACCATTACACCACGGGCACCTCCTTGGTAAATTATATATATATATATATATATATATATATATACATGCATCATCAAGTCATTCTGAATGTCTCCCTATTATCTATCGTTGGTTTGAAAACACTGGCACATCTGTGTGTAGGGAATATAAGAAAATGTCACAGATGTGTTTGTCCTAACTCTGGATGTCTTGTTTGTTTTTATGAGATGGTTTGGTTTAGTTTGGTTTGTTGGGCTTTATGGCATATCAACCTTTGTAGGTTATTTAATGCCAAATCCTTTTTTATGTAAATAATCTGTTCTATTTCAAACAATTCAGTTTAGCATGAGTACACAGTTTAATTGTTAAAAACATTTCTATTTCAAACTATTCAAGCAATTATATGTAACAATTCAGTTAAGTTTAAATACAGTTTTAGTGTCGAAAAGCAGTTTTATTTCAAATAATTCAGTTAAGCATAAGCACGTAGTTTAAATGTAAGTACGGTTTAATTGTCAAAAACATTTCTATTTCTAACAATTCAGTTTAGCATAAGTATGCAGTTAGTTCTATTGAACCTATAGATAGGGCCCTATCAGGTGCTACCACTCTGGGCCAGAGTGGACCTGGGAGCGATGGCAATGAATGGGTACTCCACATTCCTCAAAGCTTCAGCATTGCTGGAACCTCACCATCAGATTGTTTAGTGCCATATCCAGGACACTCATTGGGTGGGGGGTCTTACCCCTCTGCAGAGAAGCAGTCAGTGTATTCTACAGCCCCAGCTGACAGGTCAATTTGTGAGATGGGAGGTAGGTGGCTTTACAGCTGCTGTTGTAGGGGAGTTTTTCTTCCAGGATTTGTTCCAAGCAGTACATTTAATCCAATAATTTTAATTTAATAACATAGTCCAAATTTAATTAAGATCTACAACTTAAAAAAATGAAAAATTTAACCAAGCTTTTAATGAGCTTTTTGAGATTGCTTTTTCTAAGAAAAAATTGGAATATCAGATTCTAAAGTGGACGTATCTAATCTTAATTGGTCTTAATTTCCCAGAAGTAGATAGATGTGTCAGGCTATGGACTTATTGATCTACTCTCATTAAAATTCATTTTTTTTCTTAGTCTATCGATATTAATGAACATTACGTATATTATTTAATAAATTTTTTTTCCTGTTTTATCTACTCAATTATCACTTATAACTTCTTTCTTTTATTCCTTATTTCTATATGATATCCATGCAAATAAAACCCAGTATATATATATATATACGAGGTGCATACGATAAGTTTCCAGACTTTTTTCGTATGGCATTTAAAATTGTCATAGACTCTTGAAAATTCACTATGTTATTGCTATACATCTATTTTTTTGATTTCAGGTTCAAATGAACAGCTACAGCAGCAATTGGAATACACCCTACTAAAGCCTGATTGTCACAGCTGGTGCATTTCAAAAATGCAATCTGACACTTTAGAAGAACGATATGCAATAAAATTGTTTTAAACTTGGAAAAAATGCCAGAGAAACGTATGGAATGCATCAGACTGCTTTTCAACCATCTTGCATGAATCGAGCATCAGGTTTTGAGTGGCATAAGAGATTCAAGGAAGGCGCAGAGTCTGTGTGGGATGATGAGAGGTGTGGGAGGAGTAAGGAAGTCAATACACCAGAGTTGATTGGCCAAAGGTTTAGGGTTACTAAGTTGAGGTTTTAAGGGAGTTCAAGAAGAGATTCCTTGGAAAGAGGCCAGCACTCTTCAAATCGGGTCAGTGGCCTTTCAACCGGACAATACACCAGTTGACAACTCCATCCTTGTCACAGACTATTTGACCAAGATGGGCATCAAGACATTTCCTCACCCTCCCTATAGTCCACAAGAGGACTTTGATGAGGCCTTCCAGAAGTTGTTGGAACAGTACAAGAAGTGCATTACAGCCGGAGGAGATTATTTTGAAGTGGACTAGAGTTTCATGTGTGCACTATCAATAAAAGTGCCCATACAAAAAAAGTCTGGAAACTCACGTATGCTCCTCGTGTATATATATATATATATATATACTGGGTCGAGTCAGAAATAATTTTAAAAGCATGTTGTAACGACATATTTCAAACATCCAATGTTTTAAATGTAACATGGAAGAAAAGTATAAAAATCAAAGAACATACACACACATTCTTCTTTTGTAGATAACGAAAAAGATAGAAGTCACTTGGTTCAAGGTCTGGTGAACATAGTGGATGAGTATTAGTGATTTTTATCATTAAGGGTTTTCGGACTATTGTCTCCATCTTTATTGTTATTTCCACAATGTTTTGGCTGATATTTCCTCCAACCTTCTTCAGGTGTATGTCGAACTTGGAAACCTTCATGGAACTTCGGATGACATCCTTTATTGAATCTACGGGGTTGCCTGTTCTGATTCCGTTAGCCATAACCAGGTACAAATGTTAAGTATTCCTGTATTTTTACTTGCCTGCAGTGAGGATTGAACCTGCAACCTCCAGATGATTGTCTCCTTAGAAGCTACACTTTACCATTTTTAAAGTCTTTGGTATGATGCAACCAAGAATTGAACCCAGGTCTCGTGGACCATTTGTGAACACTCTAACCACTAGACCAATGAGCCGAGTATATATATATATATATATATATATATGCATTTTAGTGGATGGGCTAGAACAGACCAGTCTAAATCCAATATTTTTCTGGCAAGATTCTTGCTGAATGTGATCTTGAATCATCATCGTGAAGCTTAATGTTTCTATTATTGATGAGGGCAGGTCATTTTCTTAGATTTTGATGTACAAATTGCAGTTGTTGAAAGTATGCATCTGTACTAAGTGTCTGAATCTGGTTTAAAAACTCAAAATGGATAATATTTTGTTGATCCCACAATGCACACTATACATCTCTTCTTGAAAGTAAATATGGATAAAATCCAACAGTATGAAGGTAGCAGAAAAAATATAATCCAAATAGGTGAATATATTATGATGTAAAGTCGACGTTAACGTTTCGGTTTCAATAACCATCACCAGGACTTGGGTATCTATACATATGAAAACTTACTTGCGTATTTCTCAATAAACGGAAGGTTTTGTCTCGTTTCTTTGGGAAATCCAACATTTTCAAATATTTTTCCACGTGCCAGACATGTTCAAATGACTTTTGAATTATGAGCCCTATTTGCACGTTTACGTATCTTTTCATTGTATATTTCTCATTTGCTCCTGTCATCTCAGCAAACATCCATCGCTATGTGAACTATTTTGATATTCAAGTCCTGATGTTGGTTACTGAAACCGAAATGTTAATGTCAACTTTACGTCATAATATATTCACCTATTAGGATTATGTTTTTTTCTGCTACCTTCACATCTCTTCTTCTATGAAGTTCCACCTCAGAGGGAGGCTGTGGAGATTCATCCTTGTCAATCTACTGCCTTTTGTGTTGAATATTGTAGTTAAAGACCCATTTTTTTTGTCTTGAGAAATGAGTCGTTTCTCTGTCTTTAAAGAAGTCTTGTCAATGAACATGTTATCTTCCTTATTCTTCTCACTAAGAGTATGAAGAATCCAAGTGCCTAGCTTGCTCTTTTTCCTATCTTTTTTAAGTGGCAGCAGATTGTTGATTGGGACGTGTTGAGGTCAAGTGTTAATTTTTAAGTACCTTTGCATGGATTTCACTCCACTAATTCTCTTAAAGCATCTCGATCAAGGTCGGATGAGCATCTTGGTCCAGGTTCATCGCTCAATGATGAATTGTCAGAATGAAATTTTGAAAACCAGTTTCAGATTTGGTGATCAGTAATGACCCCTTATCTATAAACACTACAAATTCTCTTAGTTGTTTCTTAAATATTTTTCATATTCTCAAACTCCTACATCATCACATCTTGAATATGCATTTTCAGATCCTTCATTTTAGGAGCATGAGATCAGAGATTAAATTATTATGTGCAATCTTTCACAACTGAAATAAGAATAACCGACAAAGGAACTGTTTAATCAGGTAATTTCCAGTTGTGATTATGTTGTAACCTAATGTCGCATATATCGAACTGCTGGACAAACAAGAAAAACTCGTAGATATATAAAAAATATAATTTGTATTTTTATTCTTCGATGGCAACGGTTGTGTGTAGTAGTAATACAGAGAGAGTTTGCACATATCTTTTTTCTGTGGCGGGGACCCTTATTGGGAAGTAGTTCAACAGCCAGAGAACACACACAAGGAGCTGACAGATCTGATTGAGTGACCAGCAGGTCTCTGCCTTCAGTCCAAATTTACAGACCTTATATTGTCTTTTCAAGTCCCATGTGGAAGTATGAACATCCTCTCACCTCACATATTTTTCTGTTTATAGCTGGTTATTGGAACTTACATACTTCTGGGTTTTTTTGCGATAATTTGTAGATCTTATCTGTGAATGGAAATATCTGTTACTCTATTCATAGGCAATAAATTATATTCTTGCCATCATCTTTGATATTTCTCTTTTCTGTGAAAACATTTTGTTGGTGTTATCTTGCGATCACATTGAAGCAGCTAAGATCATCGTCACCAGCTAAGCTAGTATATTACGCTAATAAAAAGGTTACTGAATGATTAAAAACCAAAATGGAGGATGGAAATGAAAGCGAAATCCTTATAACATAAACAAAATACAATACTTGCCAGTGGTGTGAAGAAGGTAACTGCTGCTAGTGGTGACTACTTAGTATATTTTAACCCCCACCCCCAAAAGTGTCCAATATATTTATGAGGAATGGGACATATACATTAATGTTCTTAGGTAAGGTATATAACAATTTAAAACACTGAAATTTTGAAATGCATAGTCACAAGTTGCTTTTAAGAAATAGAAAATACTGATGACTCAACCTGTGGTATAATGGTTATCATCATAGGAAATGGACACGGCGACATGAGTTCAAATCCTGGATGAGACTGATTGCATTTCACATAGCTACTAATACCCTTGGGAAAAGTATGAATCCAATTATTCTCCCTCCAACTATGACTAAATAGTCGGGCAGACTGTGTTCTTCAGCCTTGGTGAGGCAACTAGTCTAGGAGAAGGAAAACTCTGAATTCAAACCTGTTAAACTCCACTTAAAAATTGACCTTGTGTCATATCCTGCCCGAGTGGTGGGGTTGGTAATATATATATATATATATCATCATCATCATGTTGTGCCGCTAGCACGGATATCCCTGACCCTCTCTCGACACTTTTCCCTATCGTTCATCACCTCTGGCAGGTCTTCAGGGCTACATCGCGTATCCTCACATAACTGCTGTATGTATGTTCTAGCTGGTCATTATGCTTTTGCTCGGCCATATGTGGGGGTCCATAGGAGTACATCACTTATGAGCTCGTCACTGCTTCTCCAGCAGTGACCTGCGTGTCTGGTTCGTCCAACTTGGATAGTTTTCATGATGGGGGGTAGGTGGCCGTATAGTTGGTGCTTTGTAGGGTGTTTTTATATATATATATGAATATTGAAACCCTTAAAACCCTTTACCAAAAAGGAACACCAGAACAAACTACACACAAAAAAAAAAGAAAAAAAAGAAAAACAACAGAAGATAAGGACATTCCTATCAGATAAGTTATAAGTATAGTTCATTTTTTCTTCACTTTGTTCATTTCATCTTATAACAAGAGAGTATTAGCATATATATATATATATACTAGTCAGTCAGCTCCCCTGATAGAGCCAGGATGTGATGTAGGGAGTAAATAAATTGATCAAGTTTAGAATAAATGAAACAATAATAAAACATGAAAATAAAATTTTAAAATCCAAAGATTTTATTCCAACTAAAAGTTGAACTTTTGAATCCAAAAAGGTTTCATCTGGTTTCTTACTTCAATGGCATATCAACCTTTGTGGATTATTTAATGCCAAAGGCATGAAATCAAAGATTGAATTATGATGTACACTCTTTCACTACAGAATTAAGAATGACTGATGAAAGTACTGTTCAATCAGGAAATTTCCAGTTGCATTTAAAACAATGGAGATTTGAAATGGACACACAGAAGACTTTAATGAAAGGAGTATAAGAATGAATCAATTTAATTCCTAAGTGGGGAAAAAGGGTATTCATGCCTTTTCCAAGCATATAAGTTTGAAAGTAAATGTAATTGTGTAACTGGATTTCAAACTTCCTTGCTATGATGTTAGCCTGATAGCCACTACACCCTGGGTTCTCCTCCACAAAAAATATAAAGAGTCAGCTTCTTTCAGCATTTAACAGCCCATGGGACACACTTGCATTTGCTGACCACTCAAAATGAGCAGTCCATAATACCAAATTTTTATGATATTATTTCCTGGGTTCAAAAAAAAAAAAAAATCCTGGAGAAGCCAATAAAGGTATGCCAGATGTAGAAATTCCAAAGGCTAAAAAACCAGAAAATAGGATAGAACAATCTTCAATATCAAACCATTAAAGCAATTACTTACCCAAGCAAATGCCAGTTAGATAACTGTGAGGAGGTAGTATTAAACAAAAGTTTAAAGCTACCATTAAACATGTGTCATACTTAGATGTAATAGCCCTGATGGAAGAGGTTACAATGAACGTCCCAAAACTACAGACAGAATCTTGTTTGAAATGACCACAAAACAAGTGTCATACTTACACGTAATAGCTTAAAGGTTAAAGAAATGCATTCATTGCACATTTATATTTACACTTTTGATTAGTTGTCTCTAAAGAGTTTTTTTGCACACAAGTATACAAATACAAATAATTTGCACACAGATCTTTTTGAGTTTTGCTTTTTAATATGAATAATTATATGGTTTCAAGTAATTATTTCTATTTAACAATCATTTGTTTGCACACAATTATATGGTTTTAAGTAACTGATTATAATTCTTCATCATCATCATCATGTCGCACTGGTAGCACGGATATCCCTGACCCTCTCTCGCCAATCCTCCCTATCGTTCATCGCCCTAGGTAGGTCTTCAGGACAACGTCCCGTATCTTCACATAGCTGCTGAATGTATGTTCGTGCTGGTCGTCCTGCTTTTGCACGGCCATGTGTGGGGGTCCATAAGAGTACATCTCTTATGAGTTCGTCCCTGCTTCTCCAGCAGTGTCCTGCATGTCTGGTTCATCTAACTTGAATAGTTTTCATGATAGGAAGCAGGTGGCCGTACAGTTGGTGTCTTGTGGGGTGTTGCCGCCAGGACTTGTTCAAGATTGCACGCAGCATTCTTGTGTAATTGCCGTCTAGCTTCTTCTCCAGCCGTTTTGTTAGCGTCCTTGTAGTGCACCCGTATAGCAATATCGATGTGACCGCTGCCTGGAAGAAACTGCGTTTCATTTTATCGGTTAGGTCTGATTTCCATATAATCGATAGCCTACTGATAGCTGTCCATGCTTTCGTTAACCTCGTTTCTATGTCCTTTTCGGTTGATTCGACGCTATAGCTTCAAGTAAGTAAGTAAAATAAAATTGGCAACTAGAAGGCTCCCTTTTCAATAGCTCCTACACTGAGATGTTGGGGAGGGCGCTACTCTTTTCCCTGGATTGCTCCACTTTACCCTTGATATGTACCTTATATTGAAAGGAGGTATTAAGTTCCATTTTTAAATTCTTTGGTATGACATGACCTGGGATTGAACCCAGGTCCCCAGACCATTGGCAAACACTCTACCCACACGGCTGTCAAATGAAAATAATTTTTAAACTGATCTATTTAACAGGTACAACCTCTCTGGGTCCTGCTATGGTTCAATCTATGAGTCAGAGAGATCTGTTTAAAAATTGTTAGTATTGGATAAGAATACATGAAACCATATAACTGTGTGTAAACAAATAATTAGAGTCTAAAAAGTGTAATTAAAAAAATGTAATGGAAAATGGAAGATATAATTATAAATGCCCATTGTGTAATGGTTATAGTTGTAGGAAATGGACACGGCAACACAAGTTCAAATCCTGGACGAGACTGATTGCATTTCACATAGCACTAATACCTTTGGGAAAGGTATGAATCAAATTATTCTCCCTCCAGCTCTGGGTAAATAGTAGGGCAGACTAGGTTCTTCAGCCTTGGTGAGGCAACTAGTCTAGAAGGAAAACTCTGAATTCAAACCTCCACTTAAAAATTGACCTTGTGTCATATCCTGCCCGAGCGGAGGGGTTGGGTAAATATGATAATCATAAATACAATCATTTATAAATGATTCAAACTTTGACATTAGATAAACCCATAAGGAGTTGGTTTGGTTTGGTTTCTTTGTTTTAATGGCATATCAAACTTTGTGGGTTATTTAATGCCAAAGCCATCCTTCTAGAAGAGCAGCAATGGTGTTATTTACTCCATAGCTGGGAGGATAATGAGGTTCATGCCTTTCCCAAGGGTATTTGTCCAAAAGTTAATGTAATAGCACTACTGGAGTTTGAACTCGCTTACTACGATTCCACAGTCCAGTGCTTTAACTATTACACCATGAGGACACCCCCCATAAGGAGTTGATATGCTATTAAACAAATGAACAATACCAAACAGATGTTAGAACTTGTGCTGCAGCAAGTTATATCAGATTTTCTGCAAGTGAAGATGCTGCAGATGGCAACCAGTATAATTCCTGTTGCATTTTAATCTCTTCTCTCATTCAGATTTCTCCATTTCATCTCTTTCAAAAGATGAGGAAATAGAGATGTCATCATTGATATAATGAATGATGATGTCACTGTCTCCAGTAATGACAAATAAACAGATGACTTTGATGAAAAGATTATTAGAATGGTTCCATTGAAGCCACACATCTAAGAAACAGAGACGACACCATCACAACCAGATTTTACCGAGATAAAGCAGATGAATTTCATGAGATATTATCCTTTATTATTTCCGATCTGCATTGTTCCTTGTCATCATAAAATAATGACCCAAAGAAAATATGAAAAAAATACTAGTCAATGATTATGATTACCGTAAGTTGTACAGTTGCTTTGTTGGTTATGTCTTGGGAATTATTAAATATTGGATATTAAACTTTATCGTGAGGTTCCAATCTTGGAATTTAGGGAATGTGGAGTACTCCTTTATTACCATTACTCCCAGGTCCACTCTGACCTGGAGTGGTAGTACCTGTTAGGGTCCCATCTATGGGTCAAATAGATTTGTTCAAATATTTACTAAGGATTATATATCATTGGTTATTTGAAACCATATGGCTGTATTTAAATAGTTTGCTTCAGATAAGAATATTTGGTAAATATAATTATTAGTGTTAGATAGGAATACTTGAAACCATTTGACTGTGTGCAAACAAAGGATTAATACTAAATAGAATTATTAGTGTTAGGTAGGAATACTTGAAACCATTTGACTATGTGCAAACAAATGATTAATACTAAATAGAATTATTATTGTTAGGAATACTTTAAACTATTTGACAGTGTGCAAACAAATGATTGATATCAAATAGAATTATTAGTATCAGATAGTTATATGGTTTCAAGTATTGCTGTGTGCAAACAAATAAGCTCTGGCTTATTTAAAAATAAGGTTACCAATAAAATATTTGCTAACAAATCATGTATATGGAAATAAATAATGAAAAATAATCTGACAATATGGAGAAAAATATTGAAAAGCAAAGTAATCCCAAGTGAAGAAATTAATATGAAAGAAAGTCACTGTTATAACGTATTTACTGATACACCTATGCATGTAGAGGTTTCAATAAACCATTATCAGGACTTTGAAAAGTGTCGTAAGATCATCGATGGATGCATTTCGTTACGAAAATATCATAGGTGATCCAACAACATTTCATAACATCTGTTCTAAGTCCTGATGATGGTTTATTGAAACCGAAACGTTATAACATCCACTTTCTTTCATATTAAATTCTTCACTTTGGTTTTCAATATCTTTCTCCTCAAATCATGTAGATTGTTTGCCAATGACCCAGGAGACTGTCATTCAATCCCTGGTCGAGTCATACCAAAGACTCAAAAATGGTACTTGATGTGATTTTGCTTAACACCCAGCATAAGGTATGGATCAAGGGTAAAGTGGAGCAATCCTGGGAAAGAAGTAGCACCCTTCCCTATACCTCAGTGGAGTAGCAAATAAGAAGAGAGACTATGGTCACCAATTTTAAATAACAGGATTTGGATCTACACATCCCATAAGAGTTGATATGCCATTAAACCAAATAACCAAACTAAACCAACTTTGTTGGTTAGTTTTATGGCATGTCAACTCTTGCTGGGTTATTTAATGCTGAAGCCTGTCTTTTTTTTTTTTGCAAACAATTTTATGGTTTCAAGTAACTAATAGTATATGCTTTAATCAAACAGGCGACATTTCCACACTAGACAGAAACTCTCTGAAACTAGTAGACAAGTTAACCTACCTAGGAAGCAGCGTCTCATCAACCGAAAAAGACATCGACATGCAGCTAACAAAGACATGGACATTTATCAATAAGCTATCGATCATATGGAAGTCAGACCTGACCGATAAAATGAAATGCAGTTTCTTCCAAGCAGCAGTCGTATCGATACTGCTATATGGATGCACTACTTGGACGCTAACAAAACGGCTGGAGAAAAAGCTAGACAGCAATTACACAAGAATGCAGTGAGCAAAATTGAACAAGTCCTGGAGGCAACACCCCAGAAATCACCAACTATATGGCCACCTACCTCCCATAATGAAAACTATCCAAGTTAGATGAACCAGACATGCAAGACACTGCTGGAGAAGCAGGGACGAGCACATAAGTGATGTACTCCTATGGACCCCAACATATGGCCGAGCAAAAGCAGGACAATCAGCTCAAACATACATACAGCAGCTCTATGAGGATATGGGATGTAGCCCTGAAAACCTGCCAGAGGCGATGAACAATAGGGAGAAGTAGCGAGAGAGGGTCAGGGATATCCATGCTGGCGGCACAACATAATGATGGTGAATAGTAATAATCATTTATTTGCAGTTATATTGTTTCAAGCATTCCTATTTAATACAATTAATTTTCTAACAGATTTAAACTGTAGAGTAACGGCCATAAAGGAGGTGTCTCAATAAAGTGATTCTACACACTCTAGAGCTCTTTATCAGTTTTACAACCTTGGCAAAAACCTCCAAAGCTGCTGGATTGTGTCACAGTGTTGTAAAACTTTTGAGTCAGCCAAGTAAAATGATAAACTAGTCAAAAATTGATAATAATGAAAATGTTATCAAAGTTTAATACATCTAACTGTATGAAATGTTGATATTAGCCTGAATAAGTCATAGAATAATGAATACATTAACTTTTAAATGTCCAATTTTTATAAAACACAAAGCCAATTCCAGGAGCCAAGACTGTGGCATGCCACCAAATATTTTTTGATTTTATAAAAGGAAACAAAATGTTGGAAATTCCAGTAAGGAGACAGTTACTATAGGGTAGATTATGTTGAGCAGTCTGACATTAGGCATTTATTTTTTTGTTTTTTTGCTTTACTTTTTTGGTGTTAAGCTTCTTTATTTATTTATTTTTTTGAACATTTTTTTCTACACTTTGCTCTTTCCAAAGCTATTTCCCATCATGCCTCATTGAACTTTGCACAATTTTAGTTGTGAATCAAATGACTTTAATTTAAAGATACCACAGGTGTGGTCTGTCTAATTAGACTAATGAAAGGGCCAAATTCAGTCGCCTAACCTCTTTCCAAGTGGCAGATGCAAATGTCATTTGTCACTATTAAGAGTCATTAATGTGTCTAACAGCCAGATTATGTCTTCCTCCAACACTCCCTCCACCTCACCTTCACTTCTTTCCAAAACACCCCTCACCTCCACCCTCGGAAAAATAATAAATAAAATGAAAATAAAAAAAAATAAAACTGGAAGAAATTGTCTGTTTTATAGGATGGTACTAAAACCCGAGTTTAAGTTAAATTGAAATAAGAAAGAAATAATACAATTATTCTATGTACAGAATGAATTTTATGTCTATGATGACTATATAGGTCAGATATTTGGATTTAGTTAACATGGGGAGTGGTGGTGAAATTCTGTTGAGAAATGTGGACAAAATACGAGGTTCTGTTTAAAAGAGAGTTGAATATAAATATAATTAAAGAAGGCCAAAGATCACATCAGTGAAAAGAGCACGACACTTGAATTAACACAATGTACTTGATGTGGTGCTATAAATATACATACACATATGCATGTATACATATATATGTAAATGTGCACAAATACACCAAGGTTTAGTTTCTTTGTTTAATGGCATATCAACCTTTGTAGGTTATTTAATGCCTAATCTATTCTCCTAGAAGAACAGTAGTGGTATTATTTAACCCATAGCTGGGAGGATAAGAGGGTTCATACCTTTTCCAAGGGTATTTGCCCCAAAGTGAACGTAATAGCGCGACTAGAGTATGAACTCGCTTACTATGATTCCGCACTCCATTGCATTAACCATTACACCACGAGAACACCCCCACGCAAATACACCAAGGTAAATGCACATATATACACACGAATGCATGTATATATATACATATATATAATATATTGCACTTGGTTCGACGCAAATCCACAAAGTGATTTAGTGACAACCAACACAATTATAATATAATATATATAAGTTGGTAACAGTAGATGAGCCCAACACGAAGGCTCCCTTCTCAATAGCTACAATATCAAGGTGTAGGGGAGAGTGCTACTCCTTTCCCTCTTTTGCTCCACTTTACTCTTGATACGTACCTTATAATGCTGAGTGTTAAGCAAGGAGGTATCAAGTACCATTTTTTGAATCTTTGATAATACTTGACCTGGGACTAAACCCCAGTCTCCCAGGCCATTGGCAAACACTCAACCCCCTAGGCCAATGTCATCATCATCATGTCATGCTGGTAGCACGGATATCCCTGACCCTCTCTCGCCACTTTTCCCTATCGTTCATCGCCTCAGGCAGGTCTTCTGGACAACATCCCGTATCTTCACATACTTGCTGAATGTATGTTCATGCTGGTTGTCCTGCTTTTGCACGGCCATGTGAAGGGGTCCATAAGAGTATATCACTTATGAGTTCGTCCCTGCTTCTCCAGCAGTGTCCTGCATGTCTGGTTCGTCTAACTTGAATAGTTTTCATGATAGGAGGGAGGTGGCCATACAATTGGTGTCTTGTGGGGTGTTGCCGCCAGGACTTGTTCAAGTTTGCCAATGTACTGGTGCTTACATTATATATATATATATATATAAAATTTTGGTGAAAGGTCATAAAACGTACGTTTTTTATGATCTTATTATGTTTTTTTCTCTAGCTTTTGGTCTAATTTTATTGTATCAGAGTCCAATTAATAACAAAGTTGTCCGAGGTTCTGCTCTTAATGACCTTAATTACATCAATTGATGATCTTCAGGGGGCTTTTTTGTCGGTATTGTTAGTTTTTCTTTATACTAGGGATGATTTTTATTTCGTTGGAAGGGTTTATTATTAATGGGGATGACTTAGTCATATATATAGATTCATATATAGATATATTTATGTTAAATATTGACCTTTGACAGATCATGTTAGTCGTGGATTTCAAAACAGGATATGCAGCTGTGTCTTAAGGGGAACAAGGAACAGCAGAAACGAATCACATGAATTGTGCCGAAAGGAAAAATGCATGGGCATACAGAAATATTATAATGACAGAAGTTTTTTGACCTCAGTAGTCAGGTGGTCAGTGGGGGAGAGCAGTCGGCAGTGCCAGCAAGAGGAGCAGGTGGCCGCCAGGGTGAGAGCCAGTCCTATATCAAACCTTCTGTAAAAGGAGCAAGGCTGTGAATATATATATATCTTGCAATGCGGGTGAAGAAGATATGGTGTCAATCATAGCAGTCCTCTCTCTTTCCCTCTCCACACAATAATTATGACGTTTCATAATAAAAGAGTTTATATTGTTATAAACAACTGTTATCATCACTTGTTCCAGCTATACAAAATATATACATATATATATATATATATATATGTCATGCATATATATGTCCTACATTTACCCATACACACACACACACACACACACACACACACACGTAGGTCATACATATATACACACATCATGCACTATATATATATATATATATATATATATATACACACACACACACAAAAAACATATACCCGCTTACATATATATGTATATATACGTAATGCATATATACATCCTACATTCACACATACATATATATACACATATCACGTACTATATATATATATATATATATATATATATATATATATTCACAAAAAAAACATATACCCCTATAAATATATATATATATATATATATATATATATACACAAAAAACATATACCCCCATACATATATATATATATATATATATATATATATATATATATATATACACACACAGAAAAATATACTCCTATATATACATACATACATATATATATGCACTCACATACACACACAAATATATATGCAAATACACAAAAACAAACATATATATACACACATAAAAAATCATACATACACACACAAAAACAAACATACATGTATACACGAACACATACATACATATATATATATATATTTACACGCAAACTCTCATGGTTTTATTCAAACTTTACCCCATGGACATATTTGATAGTTTAACAAAGAGAGTAACTGCAATTAAACATTGTATGAAAGTTTCTTTAAAAAGAAAACAAGAAAAATGGGAAAATAAAACTTGATCAAATGCAGCTTGGACTTGATAAAAGTTGGAAAGTTCAAAGTCAAAAAATAATGATAGAAATAATAAAAATGAAAATGTTAACCAAAATGATGTTTGGATTATCAGATGGCACATTTTTTTTAGGAATTGGATTAGATCTGATCCTCATTCAATAAATAAGGGGAATTTCTTGGAAAAATGAAAAATAATTTTTCTTTTCAAATTTTTATCATTAAGGGTTTTCAGACTATTGTCTTCATCTCTATTGTTATTTCCACAGCGTTTCGGCCTATATGGCCTCCAGCCTTCTTCAGTTGTTTCTCGAACTTGTGAACCTTCATGGAACTTTGAATTACGTCCTTTATTAAATCCACAGGGGTCGCCTGTTCTGATTCTGTAAGCCATAACTGGGTACAAGTGTTAAAAATTCTTGTATTGTTACTCGCCTGTAGTCAGGATTGAACCTGCAACCTCCAGATGATTGTCTCCTTAGAAGCTTAGGGAACTAATGCCTATAACTGTTAATGTGGAGGTGCCCGTGGTGTAATTGTTATCGTCGTAGGAAATGAACACGGCGACATGAGTTCAAATCCTGGACAAGACTGACTGCATTTCACATAGCACTAATACCCTTGGGAAAGGTATGAATCCAATTATTCTCCCTCCAGCTATGGGTAAATAGTAGGACAGACTAGGTTCTTCAGCCTTGGTTAGGCAACTAGTCTAGGAAAAGGATAACTCTGAATTAAAACCTGTTAAACTCCGCTTAAAAATTGACCTTGTGTCATATCCTGCCCGAGCGGAGGGGTTGGTAAATAGGATAACCGTTACGCCATGTGTCAAATAAATGACAATTCTACATTGTTTGGAATTGGTCTTGTTATGGGACCGTTACCTACCCATTCATGGACTCTTCTGAATTCTATATTAATCGAGAGCTAAGTACTCTCAAAGATATTGGATACTTTACAAATATTCGACTGACAAGTAAGCCTAGCTTATGCCACTACTTTTCTATGTATCTTGTTACTTCAATATATCTTAAAACTTATGCCATGTTCCGAGTTGTCTTTTCGTGGTCCCAACCTGGG
Source organism: Sepioteuthis lessoniana (assembly GCA_963585895.1). Taxonomy (NCBI): domain Eukaryota; kingdom Metazoa; phylum Mollusca; class Cephalopoda; order Myopsida; family Loliginidae; genus Sepioteuthis; species Sepioteuthis lessoniana. The sequence goes on from OY757915.1 coordinate 110,111,733, forward strand.
TCCACATCAGGTTTTTACTGCAAAATTATTTTAATCTCTCAAAAGTATTTCTTTTGAGGCAATTCAAAATGGTGGAAAATCAAAAAGATTTCTCCAAGCTTGAACAGAGATCTGTCGTCAAAATTTTTCTGGTTGAGAAGTGCAAACTATGTGAAATTTACAGAAGAATGTGTAACATGTATGGAGAGGAATGTTATATGCAAAAAAATCTTTTTAAATGGGCTTAACATGAGTTTGCCATTACAAGTCTGTGTCTAAAAGAGAATCCATGGAGTAGAAACACACTAATTCTCATGTAAAAACAAAGTTCTGGGTGCAGTGGTCAGAAAAGAAGGTCACATATTTACATTCTTCTGAGGCCCAAAAAAAGGATCCATCACAATTGATATATAAACAATGCTTCCCATTGCCAATTCTTGAGGCAAAATTCACCTTATTCATTGAATGACCCTCATATGAAGAATTAATTTCCATAGAAATTTGAACTTTTACCCTGGGGTAACTAATCTGACATAGATGTCTTAACAATTTGATTAGAGAGATACATCAAACCCATTATTTGGTCATAGGTTGTAAAACCATAGCAATAAAAAGCAACAACAATAAAATAAATGATAAACTATTTAAAAACCAATCATGAAAATGCTTAATTTTGAAAATGCAGACAATTTATCAGTAATATATTCTTTATCTTTTTTTTTTTTTTATTAGATAATGGATTATCAACCACTCTTACTATTATGAATATTTCAGGTTTTTTTAAAATCTTCTGTTATACCATAAATTTCCCCTAACTCAATTCATTAAAATAGCTGATGCATTTAATCAGACTTTGTTGCAGTAAAAGAGATTTAAGTTCAAATCTTACTGAGAGCCTTTCCCTTATTTCCAGTCCATTCCAGTAACTTATGGCTATAACTTGATGGACTGAGTCAAGTTGTAATAAAAAAAAATGATTGAAAAATTAAGATGAATATTAGTCCAAAATTGATAATGATTGGTTGGTTTTATGGCATGTCAACCCTGATTAGATTAGTTTATGCCAAAGTCAGTTTGACAACTGTTGTCTTTCATTATATATATAAGGAAAAAATATGTTGTCCCAAACATTTTAAAAACCTAAGCACTTCATCATCTTAAATATCAATTTGGCTCCTTGATGAGAACCCAAACCAGGTCCAAGTAGCCTGGGAATAATAGAAACAAAAAGCGTGACCTCACACTCCACAAAGCTCCAGTAGCAGTAGTCAAAGTAGAAATAATAGGGCCCTGTCAGTGGGGCTTAGAATGCATTCATTGCATCCCCTGCAGAGAGGTAAGACCTCCCACAAAAATGGTACCCTGGTAATGCCATTAAACTGTATCAAGTGTTAAGGCCCTAGATCTGGAGCTTTGGGGAGTGTGAGATTAGATTCTTTAGCCTTGTTTCAGCAACAAGTCTAGAAGGAAAACTCTAAATTCAAACCAGCTTTAATTCACTTAAAATTTGACCTTATGTCATATCCTGCCTGTGCTAGTGGGGTGGGGCAAATACAAAGTACTTCTAAGTGTTTTTTTAGGCAACATTTCCACCCTAGATAGTAGCTCTCTGAAACTAGTAGACAGGTTCACCTACCAAGGAAGCAGTATTTCATCAACCGAAAAAGACATCGACACACGGCTAACAAAGGCATGGACAGCTATCGATTGGCTATCAGTCATATGGAAGTCAGACCTGACCGATAAAATGAAACGCAGTTTCTTCTAAGCAGTGGTTGTGTCGATACTGCTATATGGATGCTAACTAAACAGATGGAGAAAAAGTTTGACGGCAGCTACACAAGAATGCTGAGAGCAATTTTGAACAAGTCCAGGAGGCAACACCCCACAAAGCACCAACTATATGGCCACCCACCTCTCATCATGAAAACTATCCAAGTTAAATGAACCAGACATGCAGGTCACTGCTGGAGAAACAGGGACGAGCTCATAAGTGATGTTCTCCTATGGCCCCCATCATATGGCCGAACAAATGCAGGACAACCAGCTCGAACCTACATACAGCTGCTCTATGAGGATACAGGGTGTTACCCTGAGGACATACCAGAAGCGATGAACAAAAGGGAGGAGTGGCGAGTGAGGGTCAGGGTTATCCATGGTGGCGGCACGACATGATGATGATGACTTCTAAGTGTAAACAAACAATATGAGATGAAGAAAAATATAGCTATCCAGCTAAATTCAAACTTTGTGCACTGATTGATACCTACGGCAAAATCTGAAGCACACTATCCAGTTCAATTTTCCAGTGGGGGAAGGTTTGAATCTTATCAATAACAACTTTTTAATTTCTGTTCCATATTGTTTACTTTATAATCAGGGAATGTAATGATAAAAAATGAAATAAAAGATAAGCTCATCCAAGCTCATCCAAATTAATTATAAAAATGCTTCAAGAAATTCAGATAATCTAAGATTATTCTTTAAGAATTGTTTTCTCATTCATAATTATGCATAAGTTTCCAGACTTTTTTTGTACAGGCATTTAAAATTGTAGACCCTTAAATATTCAGTATGTGATTGCTATATATCTTATGAGATGACTGACCAATTTTTATGATTTCAGCTTCAAATGAACAGCTACAGCAGCAATTGGAATACACCCTACTAAAGCCTGATTGTCACAGCTGGTGAATTTCAAAAATGCAATCTGGACGTGAGGACACTTTAGAAGAACGATATGCAATAAAATTCTGTTTTAAACAGAGAAATGTATGGAATGCTTCAGACTTCTTTTGAACCATCTTGCATGAATTGAGCATCAGTTTTTGAGTGGCATAAAAGATTCAAGGAAGCCAGGGAGTCTGTGAGGGATGATGAGAGGTGTGGTGGGAGTAAGGAAGTCAGAACTCCAGAGTTGATTGGCCAAACGGTTAGGGTTACTATGTTGAGGTTTTAATGGAGTTCAGGAAGAGATTCCATCGGAAGAGGCCAGCACTCTTCAAATCGGGTCAGTTGCATTTCCACAAGGACAATGCACCAGTCAACAACTCCATCCTTGTCACTGACTATTTGAGCAAGATGGACAGTTCCTCAGCCTCCCTATCATATTTATCAACCCCTCTGCTCGGGCAGGATACGACACAAGGTCGATTTTTAAGCAGAGTTTAACAGGTTGGAATTCAGAGTTTTCCTATAGTCCAGAACTTGCTCCCTGTGACTTTTGCTTATTCCCTAAGCCACAGATGCTGTCGTTGTTATGAGACAATTGAGGAGATGAAAGAGGCTGTGATGAAGGCCATTGACATGCTCACACAAGAGGACTTCCATGGGGCCTTCCAGAAGTTGTTGGAACAATGCAACAAGTGCATTGCAGCCGGAGGAGATTACTTTGAAAGGGACAAGAGTTTCATGTGTGTACTATCAATAAAAGTGCCCATACTAAAAAAGTCTGGAAACTTATTTAATGATTCTCGTAGTAGAGCAGACTAGGTTCTTTAGTTTTGGTAAAGCAGCCAGTGAAGAAGAAGGGAAATTCTAAATTCAAACCAGCTTATCCTGCTTAAAAATTGACCTTGTGCCACAAACAGCCCATGATGGAAGGGTTGGGTAAATATATATTTTATGCAAAGAAATTATCATTATTATTAAATCAGAATAAATACTGGAGACCATCTGATTGCTTAAAGATTTTTATTAGATAGGAATATGCGATACTATATAAATATACAAATTATTTGCATTAAGAATAATTACTTGGAGGCATAATTTTTTGTAAGTTATAACTAATATTAAATAGGAATAGTTACTTGAAACCATATTATTGTGAGAAAATAAAGATTGATTTTGGCATCAAATAACCTAATAAGGGCTGGTATGTCAAAAAATCAACTAACCAATTAATCACAAACTGTCTTGTGATACATCCATCGAATTGCATACAGGATGGTCATCAGTGATGCACTACTCTCATCACCAATTTCGGGTTCTTGTACATCAAATTAGCTCAAGTAGCAACCCCGACCAGGATCTGGAATTCCTGGTTGCCACCCTGTAAGCTACGTGCTACTCGTCTGAACAAAAAAATTAAAAAAAAAAAAAAACTCCATAAAATCCCGAGCATTTATATGGTGAAGTCCCAGTCAGTATCAGCCAATGAGAAATCTCAACTGTCATATTTATTTATATAAAAAATAAAATCCAAATATATAGCTTGCTTCTCTCTAATAAGTTTGGTGCGAGGCAATCAAAAATCCTTTGAAATCCAAAGAGATTTGTACCTGATCTGTCAGATAAAAAACATCTATTGCACTGACACTTTTCAATAACCCTTTAGAATATTTCCAGTGACTTCATCCACATTACAATCCAATTGGGTCTAGAAATAAAACCTGTTTTTCCAACGTGGTCATGTGTTAGTCCTTCCCAGCAAGTCGACCGTCTTTTCAAGATGGCTGCCTACCCGCAGTGATTTATCAATTTTTTGCAACTCTTTAATCCTCATGCCAAGATTCTTGATTTGATTCTGATGCTCTGAGAATTTGCAGGTAACAGATCGCTACAATCTGAACTGGAAGAACTTTTTATCCAGAAAATTGGAAATACTCAGGCCTTTATTCAGCAACATGATCAAATCAGACAGGAAAAAATATTGACAAGCATCTCATTCTGATTTCTTCATCAATGTCTCAAATGAAGACAGGAATATTTTCCATTTGATTTCACTATCTAACATTCTTATATGTCTTTGAATGTTCCACAATGTAAATACAACTAAGAAAGTGTCAAGCCATTTTGCAAATACTTACTTGAAATAAGGAGGTGCACTTAGTGTAACAGTTACAATTATAAGAAATGGAATTAGTGACATGAGTTCAAATCCCGGATAAAACCATGCTCAACTTTATGCTAATAACTCTCGGCATGAATCCATCTGTTCTCTTTCCAGCTATGGGTAAATTGTAAAGCAGCATGGGTTGTTTAGCCTCAGTTAGGCAACCAGTCTAGGAGAAGAAAAACTCTGAATTCAAATCATCTGCACTCTGTTTAGAAATTAACCTTATGTCATATCCTGACCGGTAAAGAGATTGGATAAATATATAATTTACTTTAGTATGAAGGGATAAACATTGATTGGTTGGTTGGGTTTTATGGCATATCAACCTTTGTAGGTTATTTAATGCCAAATCCATTTTTATGCATATAGTTCTATTTAAAAAAAATTCTATTTAGCATGAGTACACAGTTTAATTTTCAAAAACATTTCTATTTCAAGCTATTCAATTTATTCAAACAGTTCCAATTCAGCTAATTCGGTTTAGTATTTGCACAGACTTTGTTTACACGCAGTTGAATATCAAAATAGTTCTATATTAAACAAATCAGTTTAGTGTAAAACAGTTCTATTTCAAACAGTTCAGTTTAGCGTAAGCATGCAGTTTAAATGTAAGTACACAGTTTAATTGTCAAAAACATTTCTATTTCAAGATATTCAGTTTAGTCAAACAGTTCTAATTCAAACAATTCAGTTTAGCATAAGTATACAGTTAGTTCTATTTAACCCATTGATAGGGTCCTATCAGGTGTTACCATTCTGGGTCAGATTGGACCTGGGAGCAATGGCAATGAAGGGGTGCTCTGCATTCCCCAAAGCTCCAGCATCACTGGAACCTCACCATCAGATTGTTTAATGTCATATCAGGACACTCATTGGGGGTGGGGTCTACAGCCCCAGCTGACTGGGCAAGATAAACATTGGATAAGTATTAATCCTGTTGTTTTATTTTTAAGATAACAGAACTGAGAATGAAATACTGTATAAAAGTTTAAAGGTTAATCTTTCTGATGTTTTTATTTGTCAAGAAAACTTAGTTGTATGGAGCATCACAGACCTGAAACTTCTTCAAAATCTTAAATCTTATCATCTCACTCTTCCAATCATCCGGCCAAAAATATTACCAGAAAATTCTGTGTTGGAAGGTAATTTTTCTTAAGTAAATACAGACTTACTTGAAATAAAATAAATCATTGGATTGGGAAAAAAATAACAAAAAAAACTGATAATAAATTTTTTTTCTTTCATTTTAAGGTAATTCTTAAAATAATATCCATCTATTTTGGCAATATTAAAACATTTTTCCTTTTACTATTCAGTGGAATATCAAAACCAAAAACCAATTACAGTACTTTAATGCAACAGGTATGACTGATTTTAATGGCATCTCAACCTGCCTGGGGTTATTTTATGCCAAGAGGTTAAAGAATGGAGTTCATATTTACATATTTTGTTTAGTTGTTTAAGAGTTTTTTTATTTGCACATAGTCATAGCAAATACAAATAATTTTTAGGTTATTTTTTAATGGTATATCAACCCTTATGGGTTATTTAATGCCAAATTTTGTTTTATATATATATATATATATATATATGATTCCTTAGTTTATATTCAGATATTTTTGTTATCAAATAAATTGTTAATGTTTGAGACATGAGTTAGTAGACAAATTTTTGCTTCATCGGCATATGCTTCAACGATGGTCTTGTATTGTAAATATTTATGAAAAGATATGATACATCTGCAAGATTGAGGTTTGCAATTATATTGTCATTTTCAATATTTATACACTTAGGATTTTGGTTGATCTGTGGGAGTTGGATTGTTTTGGTTTGCATGGTCGAGTTTTGATAATTTTGGCAGGTGATTTTGTTCTTGATATTGAGAGCTCTCTAAATAGAGATGATAGGAGGTTTGATATTTTCACTTGTTTTTGTTCAGTGGTTGATTGGGTATGATTTATTTTGGAATGGTAGGAAGGTTCAAGTTTGGCTGGGGTAATTAGAGTTGTTTTGGTTTTTCATTGTTTTCTTTGGTGTTTAGTTTTGAATTTGTAATATGGCTTTTTCCAGAATTATCTGGTTTGGTTTCATTTTATGCCATATCAACCATTGCTGGTTATTTAATACCAAATCTTATTTTTAAATATACATTAAATATATGATTTGTAAACACATTTTGTTGATATACACAGTTAAATGATCAAACAGTTTTATTTCTAACAATTCAATTTAGCTTAAGTCAAATGGTTCCAAGTATTGCTACATATCACAAATAATTCAATTAAACATCAGTTTACACTTGATTAAATGATCAAACAGTTCTATTTCTTACAACTAATTTATCATAAGTCATTTGTTAGCACTCAGTTTAAATATCAAACAGTTCTTTTTGACCCATAGATAGAACCCTATCAGGTGCTACCACTCTGGGCCAAAGTGAACCTGGGAGTGAAGGCAATTAAGGGTTACTCTGCATTCCCCAAAGCTCCACCATTACTGGAGTCTCACTATCAGATTGTTTAACATCATAATCAGGACACTCATTGAGAGTGAGATGCAGTCTGTGTATTCTACAGCCCCAGCCAACTGGGCCATGCGAGAGGGGGTCTTACCCCTCTGAAGAGATGCAGTTGGTTTATTCTACAGCCCCAGCCAACTGGGCAATATATGTGTTAATGATTGGTGGGCAGATCAGTGATCTTTGTGATTTTACTTATATGATATTTGTTTTAGTTGGTGTTAGATTTTTTTGTAGATATTTTTTGAGCAGTGGTATGGACGTTTGTTGTGGGATCTTTTTATTGAATTTGTGGTTCTGTTTGACAGAAATTTAGCCGAGTGTAGTTTCTTTAACCGTTCTGGAAATTTTGGCAAGTCATTTGGTCCCAGTTACATTAGTTTTTGATGAAAGCTCTTTATTTATCTGGTTGACTGTTGTTGTTGCTGAGGATTGGACTCACCTTCTGTGCAACATGAGCATTGATGTTAACTTTCATTTAGGATTCCACTATTTCTATTGCTTCAAGAAATGTTATATTTTATCTCCATGATTTCCTTCCCTCTTTTGAATATGCTGCAAGTTCGTGAAAAAACAAGATAGTTCTTTTGGCAGCCTGAGCATTTGGTTTCATAAGGAGAATCTTCCTCCTTGTTATCTGGGTCTTTCCACCACACCTTCCACATGCTGGACATCCTTTACAGTTCTTCTTGAAGTGTCCAATTTTTGACATTTAAAGCACCTTAAAAGTATGGAAATGTATTGTTCTACCATTTCAAGGCAGTAAACAATTTTTATTTTCTTGAGAATTACAAATTTGTTGAATGTCAAAATATATGAGTAAGTTTGTATTTCTTCACCACCCCTTTAAATGGTTATCCTTTTGTAGTCTGTGACCCCCTTACTTTCCTATGCTGGTATTTCCTCTGATGTTGCTAAGGATAATTACCTGTTTCTGATAACTTCCTCTGAGGTATTCTGCTTTTCATGTTGGTAAACTTAGCACATACAATTTTGGAAGTTTTCATTTCTATTAAATTTTTGGCATGTTTCTTGTTTTCTCCCTCTACAGGATGAAACGATAAAATTGTCGTCCTAAAGAAAACAATACTACAGTTTTATTTTAAAACTTTTATTGAAAAAATCAGTTCAGGTAACTTGATTATGCAGTAGAGCCGACATCTATTCAATGTAGCTGCCTTCAGCCTCAATCACCACCTCAATATGGATCTGGAACTAGAAGCATGCCTTTTCCACAAGTGCAGGCGGGAGCTCGGCGAATACTCGGCGGATGGCGGCGATCAGGCTGGCTTTGGTGTTGTGGGAGGTCATGTTGGTGATGTTCTTGACGTATGACCAAATGAAGTAGTCCAGCAGGTTCAGGTCAGGGGAGGAGGGGGGCCTGACGGACTCGATTAGCCTGAGGTTCTTTGTCTTCTCAGTCAAGACCTGGCTTGTCTGGTGCCTGTAGGACCTACACTTCAAGTCCTCCTTCACACATGCATTCACAGTTGTATGTGAGATGCCTAAATCTCTGGCATTCTGCCGAATAGGCTACTGGGGAGTTTCATCAATGATTGCCTGGACCTTTTCGATGACCTCCTTGGTCTGGGTCTTCCTGGCGGTGTCCTTCCGCTCCATCACCTCCAAAGGGTCGTTCGATGCGTTGAGCTGTGCCCTCAAGTGTTGAACCATCCAGATTTGCATTTTGAGGGTGCTGGCAATGGTCCGGTTGTCATAACTTGGATCGGTAGAGAGCACGAGTTGTACAGCGGCACATCTCTGATCTTGCTCATTGAACATTGTGTCACTTTCAGACATGATAGAAGGTTCCTATCACTCTTGGGATTTGTACACAACTGGCCAACTAGTAGATAGTCTGCAACAAAAAAAGAAAACTGGTTTTCATTAAACGGAAATGGAATCATGTTGTCTTTTCTAGGGCGACAATTTTATCGTTCCACCCTGTACAAGGAGATTGATGCTTTTAATTCTTTTCACAGCTTGAGGATTTGCCCTATTTTTTCAACCAAGAAATGGGAGAGTTTAGCTAAAGGGATTTCTTTCTTTCCCTGGATAGCTCCACTTTACCCTTGATATATACCTTATAATGTTGAGTGTTAAGCAAGGAGTTATCAAGTACCAGTTTTAAAGTCTTTGGTATGACACGACCTGGGATTTATAGAACAACAATAAACAGCACTCACCTTTACAAAGACAAAAGTAACATGGCTGCCTCCTTGGAAAAGCTAGCCAGCTAAAGCTCACCTCTTTTATTGAAGAGTGCATGAGCAGCATGAGGAGCAGCATGTGGATTGGCTCACTTTACAAGAATGGACCTATCCAACACATTTGCATGAGTGGTGTCCATTCATCTAACCAATATTCTACATTGGAGAGGTGTATTTTGGACACCACGGGGCACCTCGGGTAGTGTAATGGCTAGCAAGCTTGACTAGCAAACCTGCTAGAGTGAGTTCGAGTCTCATTGGGTGCCTCATTCATTCGGCCTTGTGCCACATCGAACCAAAGAGCTCCGTAAATTACAGTATTTTGGACACCACTCTACTTGAGTTAACCAATATTCTACAGGATTGAACCCAGGTCTCCTGGACCATTGGCGAACACTTTACCCATGAGGCCAATGAGACAGTTTTACTTATATAATAGGGTTATTATATATATTATGTCCCGGTACATTATATACCGGGACATTGGCCCAGCGGTTAGAGTGTTCGCCAATGGCCCGGGAGACCTGGGTTCAATCACAGGTCGAGTCATACCAAAGACTTTAAAAATGGAACTTGATACCACCTTGCTTAACACTCAGCATTATAAGGTACGGTTCAAGGGTAAAGTGGAGCAATCCTGGGAATGGAGTAGCGCCCTCCCCTACACCTTGGTGTAGTAGCTATCGAAAAGGGAGCCTTCGGGTCACCCTCGACTATGGTCGCTAACTTATATATATTATGTCAATGCATTGCTTGTGATTTTACTTTTGAAGGAGAATGAAAATCAAGAAGAAAGTGTTGACAGTGGCCAGGAATGAATTTAAGCATTACTTACAGAATATGGTTATTATAAATATACTGCTTGGATTTTACTATAGAAATGCACTGAAAATCCACTAAAAAGAAAGAGTATGTGTAATTATATGCTATTTATGATGAAAATGAAAATTGCAAGGTGTTTGGAACAGAAGAAAGAAAATATAAGCAGTAGTTTGTTTTCAGTGAAAAAAGAGAGAAAGCAAAAGATGGTTAGGAAATTTTTCTGAGCATCAATGCAACGAGAAATATCAAATTACATAATTTTTTAGTAATCATGAATCCCAACTCAACAAGAATTCAGTGCGATTTTAACCGTAGGCCAAATCCCAACTGGGGCCCCAGATATAATCTAGATTGCCTCTCTCTTTTCACTATTTTTCAGGATGCCATAACAATATATATAAATATATATGTGTGTTATAAAATAGGGCTCCAACACCACTAATCAGGTCACCTTGACATAGACAATGTCGTTTTAGATACAATCTTGCTCACACAGATCTCCACAACTGTATCCTTGTGCCAGACTCAGTAAAGCTTAGTAAATTTGTTTGTCCTAAAAACAAAAATAACAAGTACAATGGAAGAAGAGAATCATATCATTAATCAAAACAATGCAAGGAGAAAATTGCCCTGTCGGCGGGGGGGGGGGGGTGCTGTAGAATACACCAACTGCACCTCTGCAGAGGAGTAAGACACCCTTCCCTATGAGAGTGCTGGATATGACACTAAACAATCTGACAGTGAGGTTCCAGTGATGCAGTGGCTTTGGGGAATGTGGAGTACTCCTTCATTGCCATTGCTCCCAGGTTCATTCTGGCCTGGAGTGTTAGCACCTGATAAGGGCCCTATCTATGGGTTAAATAGAACTAACAGCATACTTATGCTAAACTGAATTGTTTATCTAAATTGAATAGCTTGAAATAGAAATGTTTTTGATAATTATGCGTACTTAGATTTAAACTGGTTGCTTATGCTAAACTGAATTATTTGAAATGGAACTGTTTTTGACATTGAAACTCAACTTACTCTAAACTGAATTGTTTAATATAGAACTGTTTTGACATTTAACTGTGTGTAAACAAAATCTATACTTATACTAAACTGAATAAGCTGAATTAGAACTGCTGGACTAAACTGAATATCTTGAAATAGAAATGTTTTTTACAATTAAACTATACTTACATTTAAACTGCATACTCATGCTAAACTGAATTGTTTGAAATAGAACTATTTTCATAATAATGGATTTGGCGTTGAATAACCTTCAAAGGTTGATATGCCATAAAAACCAACCAACCAACCAACCAACCAACCAAGTAAAAATATTTTTTCAGTCTGATGTCTTTAATGTGTCTCTAATGTTTGTAAAAGGACACTTTAAAAGTTATGTCTCTAATTTATTTTTATAGAAACCAAAGCAAATACAGAGGATACAAGTCCCAATGGCATAGTGGTTAAAGTGCTAGACAGCAAGAGTGTAGTAAACAACTTCAAATTTCAGAGGTACTACTACATTCACTTTAGGACTAATACCCTTGGGAAAGGCATGAACCACCTTATCTCCACAGCCATGGGTTAAATAGTACCACCACTGTTCTTCTACATAGACGGCTTTGACATTAAATGAAACATGAAAGTTGACATGCCATAAAACAAAGAAACAAAGCTAAAATAAACATAGAGAGAATACAAAACTGTTAGAGCAAGTTTTCAGATTTTAAATACTATTTTTCCACATAGTTATCTCCACTGACAGTGAAGATCAAGAGGCATCAGTTTTTGTGAAAATTATTTTTTGAATTGAATCTCTTTTCTTTATATTATAATTTGTTCTCAATTATCAGACATATTCTGTATTTCATCTGGGGAAACAAAATGTTGACTAAATGCTCAAAAAATTAGCTATCAATAAGAAGTTCCAGCAGATGCAACTAAGAAGGGAGTAAAGCTGATTTGATCAGCTACAAAACAACTACAAAGTTTAAAAAAAGTTTAATAATCACCATAATGTTATGTGTGGCAAAATTTATTTCAGACATGAAGTGGAGAATTTAAGTTAGTTCTAAGCATTAAACAGTGTGGAAAAATACTGCTGAGTCCTTTATTGGAGTGATGGATTGTGATCTTGGGATCACATAAAAGCTTGGTTCTCATCGGATGCAAGTAACTATATTGTTGTGATGCAGGTAAAAGAAACATACGGGGAACACAAAAAGGTAGATAGAAAAACATATATATTCAAGTAACAGAAACAAGATACAAGTGAACTGGGTTAGACAGTAGTTAGCTGAGAGTCCAGTCAAGTACGCAAGTGCTATCATGTGATTGTGTCATGTGGGTTTGGATTAACTCTGGTGAACTCTCCGTCGATGTGTATTTATGGAGGAGGGTGAGTCCATTATCTAGGGAGTACAACATATATGAAGTTAGAAAGTTCTGGAGGCAACACCCAACAAAGCAGCAGCTGTCCGGCCACCTACCACCCATCATGAAAACTATTCAAGTTAAACAAACCAGACATGCAGGACACTGCTGGAGAAGTAGGGACGAGTTCATAACTGATGTACTCCTATTAACCCCTTCATATGGCCGAGCTAAAGCAGGGAGACCAGCTCGAACCTACATACAGCAGCTCTGTGAGGATACGGGGTGTAGCTGGAAGCGATGAACGATAGGGAGGGGTGGCGAGAGAGGGTCAGGGATATCCATGCTGATGACCAGTTGGTTACAAGATGTCAACTAACACATGTGTGAGAATGAGTGTGCGTATCTTTTATGGACATACTGACTTCCCAATTGTAGTTGGGTTATATAGCTCAGAAGTAAATTAAGTAAAATGTTTACACGAAATTGTTTTGGTTTCGTGTTTATTCTTCCAGGCTAAAAATGTCTATATTTAAGCAGCAGTGGGTCTGCAGCAAAAAGGAGGAGTTGGGCATCAAACACTATGTGGAAGTCAGAGACGATCATGATCAATGTCCAGAGAAGATAGCTATTTAACAATAGCCTGTTTTATCTACATCATCTACGTCCTGTAACTTTTCCTTTTTTGTGATGGACACTTAGCAAAAAAATAAAAAAGTTGGGAAGGAAAAACAAAAGAAAAACAGAGTGAGTGAGTCAATTTGGAATAATCCTTCTGTCAATAAAGAAAAAAAAAATTTTTTTTTTCTTTACTGTCCATTAGAGCACCAGTCAGGGAACGTTTTTTGGAAGCAGATCAAATTGGCAATAATTTGGGTATTTTCTGGTGAAGACAAACAGGATATACAGTACCAGTGGAATGCTAGATAAAGTATACGCTGAGAGAAGTGCTCAAAGCAGAGGCCCTTGTACCAAACTTGAATCGGTGGGCCAACCAGAACACAGGTGAAACAAGTTTACAGAGTGCGAATTCAAAGTAGAGGTCATCGGCGAACACACTTGACATCAGAAACGATTAGACATGAATGTACTAAAATGACATGTACATGTGATGCACTGAGAAAATCTTATGAGAAGACATCGTAGGTGAATCGAAATTATGAACTCATTCTCTGGCACCATAAATAAATAGACATACGAGTATCATTAAATAAGTTTCCAGCCTTTTTCCGTATGGGCACTTTTATTGAGAGTACACTCATGAAACTCTAGTCCCCTCCGAAGTAATCTCCTCCGGCTGCAATGCACTTGTTGTACTGTTCCAACAACTTCTGGAAGGCCCCGTGGAAGTTCTCTTGTGTGAGCATGTCAATGACATTAGTCACAGACTCTTTCATCGTCTAAATTGTCTCATAACGACAGCCTCTGAGCTTAGGGAATAACCTAAAGTCACAGGGAGCAATGTCTGAACTATAGGGAGGCTGAGGAACTGTCTTGATGCCCATCTGGCTCAAATAGTCTGTAACAAGGATGGAGTTGTGGACTGGTGCATTGTCCTGCTGGAAATGCCACTGACTCTATTTGAAGAGTGCTGGCCTCTTCCGATGGAATCTCTTCCTGAACTCCTTTAAAACCTCAACATAGTAACCCTAACCGTTTGGCCAATCAACTCTGGAGTTCTGACTTCCTTACTCCCACCACACCTCTCATCATCCCTCACAGACTCCCTGGCTTCCTTGAATCTTTTATGCCACTCAAAAACTGATGCTGAATTCATGCAAGATGGTCCAAAACCTGTCTGAAACATTCCATACGTTTCTGTAGCATTTTTTCCAAGTTTAAAATAGAATTTTATTGCATATCGTTCTTCTAAATTGTGCTCACGTTCAGATTGCATTTTTGAAATTCACCAGCTGTGACAATTAGGCTTTAGTAGGGTGTATTCCAACTGCTACTGTAGCTGTTGATTTGAAGCTGAAATCCTAAAAATTGGTCAGTCATCTCATAAGAAGTATAGCAATAACATAGTGACTTTTCAAGAGTCTATGCCAATTTTAAATGCCTGTACAAAAATAGTCTGGAAACTTATTGAAGGCACCATGTATTCATTTTCATTCTTGAGGTTTTCTCACAAAGTTCCACGCCAGAATAGAGTCCATGAAAAATAAAAAGATTATTTTCCTAAAAAAAACATTGAGTTTTCTTCTTTAACCAAACTGAGGGGAATTGTCAACTGATGAATATCTTACAAGAAGCAACTAGGAAGGAAATGACAATTTTTTTTTTGAAAGGGTTAAAGAAACTTGAGATATGAGGATTATGTGGAATAACCTCTATGCTTTATGACTGGATCAACCTCTTCTTGGTTGGAGCAAAACCTTATGGGAATTGCTCATATATAAAAATAATATATAATATTTCTAATCATTAGTTATAAACCATACTAATTCATATTTTCTTTTATGAATAAGCATAAATGCTAATAAAATTATTTCAGGGGTGATGATTAAAACTGAAATGATGAAATTCTTTGTTTCTAAGATAAAACAAATTAGAATTAGCTCAAGTTTTGTGCTTCTGATTTCCAAAATTGATTGATTTGTTTAATGGCAGACCAACTCCATATGAGTTATTTAATTCTGAAATCTGATTCATTTATAAATGCTTGATTATTATCCTAACTATACTCTCAATGTTTTATTATACTTATTTGTCTTGAATAATTTATTTGCACAGTTATATCAAGTATTCTTATCTAATACAAATAATTTGCACACAGTCGTGTGGCTTTAAATGTTCCTATCTAATATCAACAATTTAACCTAATTAAATGATTTCAATATGGTAACTATTTCTGTTAAATAATAATCATTTGTTTGCACACAGTTATATGGCTTCTAGTATTACTATTTAATGCTAATGATATCTAAACAGATTGATTTGACCCATAGATTGGACCTTAATAGATACAAATAGAATGTGGGAGTTATGGTAATGAAGAAGTATTCCATACTCCTTGGAGCTCCAGAACTGGAGCCTCACAACCAGGCACTGTTTAGATTTATACTCAGGACACCCCTTTGGTGGGGGGTCTTAGCCCTTTACAGAGGATATTGTTGGCATATCTTAAACCCGTCTGACAAGGTTTTGTTTTATGGCATATCAACCATTGTAGGTCATGTAATGCCAACTCCTTTTTAGACATATATATTAAATATATGATTAATATTTTAAAATGAGCCTGAGCTCATTTTTTCACAGTGAACTGGTTTCACTTATTTCTATCAAATACATATACATAGTTATATATAAAAACAGTTCTCTTTCAAACAATTCAGTTTAGCCTAAGTGTAGTTTTTTGTTTATATACAGTTAAATGTAAAAACAGTTCTATTTCAAACAATTTAGTTAAGCATAAGTACACAGATGCAATCGGTGTATTCTACAGCTCCAGCTGACTGAGTCACTCATTTTTGGAAAGGTTGATCAGTCAAGTCAAACCTCTTGACAGATTAAGTAGATTTCATATTTGAAAATTATCTCTTCATATAAATATGTTGTGCAAAACGTTGCAATGAATCATTGGGCCAAAGATTTTAAAAGTAGATTATCTTTCATCTGGGAGGCATTTGTTCATGTCAGTTAATTTTTATTCGTTCTATTTGTCTTTCAATATGGGATTTGACTACAGGTCACTCACTTCTAATTGTACGTCTGATAGAAAATCCTCTGTCAATGAACACTGTGACCTTTTTCATTTATTTTGTTTTGCTCATCTGTTCATATCGTTTGCGAAAAAGAGAGTGTAAAATCTCTTTGTGTCTTGTCTCCGATCAAAAACATATTCTTCATCTGAGGAGTATTAATATATACCGGCTAACTTTCTCTCTTTCTCATTGTCTTTCTACTTGTGATTCGACAATATAATTAACTTTTTTTCAGCCATATGCCTGACCATATACAGGATAGGAAACCAAAAATAAGACATATCTATAGTCTAAACTAATGTGTTTTATGCCATTACAGAAAAATATCCACAGGAATTTGTGTTTGTTTATGATTTTATTTCTCATGATGGGATTTTTTGCGGCAAGCTTGTTGTATTTTGTGGGAACATGTATGTGTATTTGCTCTAAATACCATGTCAATTTTGTGTTTTAAGACATAGTGTAAACTATATCAATTCTTACTTTTAGCCAGTAGGAACCAATAAAAATTTACAAAAATACTCCTAGAAATTTTAAAAAGTCAGTGGATATCATACATAAGAATTTTTTTCTGAATTTCATTGTCCAAGTTTTAGTTTGAGTTTTTTTAATGGCATATCAACCTTTGCAGATTATTTAATGTCATATTAATCCTTCTAGAAGAACAGTAGTAGTACTATTTCATACATACTTGGAACCAAAGTTTTGTGGGGGTTATAAAGAAATAATTATGGTACATCATTTATTAGAAAAAATACAAAGAATTTATAAAAACTATAAAAGACAACCAGCCGTGACCTTTGTATTTTTAGACATTTTCAAGTGTATCATTATCAACTGATGTAAGAATTAATCATGGAAAGTTCCTTTTAATAGAAATACTTGATATATTATTGCTAATATTTTTCGATGATTCCCAAATGAATCATTTTTAAAATATTATTAGTGATTGATGTTATTTCATCCATTTGTTAACTTCTTCCATTAGCAGACAATAAAACTTCCATCATTTATCAAGAGTCTGAAGTGTTTAGTTTAGCCAAATGATGTTGTTGGTCTCTGGATTTTCCACTCTGCATACTGGACTGTCATTTGGCCTGCTGTTGTAATAGATGAGTCGATTTGTCAGGGTCAATAAGTCTCTGAAGAGTACATCTTTGTAGCAGTTCAGAATAGCCTCTGGGTTGTGTGCCTTCCTTCTGAACACCATGTTGATATATTCAGCTGATCTGAGATGAATAAACTTTATAATAGCTCGGTTCATTCATTCATTGGAAAATATCTGTTGCTTTCTGACAATAGTATTAATACTTTTGTCATTCATCAATAGACGTGCGTCTCTGCTTATTCAATAATCTTAATGAACTCTGAATTTTCCCCTGTCAATACTGGACCATCATTCAGTACGTTGTCATGATATTCGAGTTCATTTATCAGGGCCAAAACTCAACTTTTTATTATTTTCAAATGTACAATATGCATATACCCAACCTCTCCACAACAGGCAGGATGAGACACAAGGTTTATTTTTAAGTGGAGTACTGCTGGTTTGAATTCAGAGTTTTCCTTTTCCTAGACTGGTTCTCTAACCAATGATAAAGAAATCAGTCTGCCCAACTATTTAGCTAAAGTTATGGTGGGGGAGAACAGATGGATTTGTGCTTTTCCAAATGAGATTAACTCAATGTGAAATACAAACACCCACATCCAAGATTTGGACTCAAGTTGTCGATTCTATTTCTTAAGACGAAAAATGTTAACGAAAAGCACTTTTTTAAATGTATCATGAAGACATTTTTAATATTTATAGTTGTTTTTTTTTTAAAATATATCCTTTATTGCACAATTTTTGTTTATGCTTGAATGTATCTTAGAAACACAACCAAACACATTTTTTAAAATTTATACATGTAATAATATCAAAGGAAAAATAATTTTAAAATTAAGAGCATATTCCATAGGGTTAGTGGTGCTGATACAATATCTCAGATTTCACTTGTAGGCCACCATACTTTATCAACCAATGCATTAAAACAAAAAAAATAATATTACAGATATTTATTCATTTTTTGTTTACATGCATATACATATGTAAATATGAACACACAAACTATATATATATATATATATATATATATATATAAGCAAGAAAGAATAAATCTGATGGTACATAAAGATAAATTATGAAAACAAAATATTCAAATAATGTAGTCTTTGTATACACTTTGCCAATGTTTCAGTCTATCCGGCCATCAGCACAGTAGTATAATGTTTCATCTGAAAAATATATATTCAAATGAAAAAATGAAAAGAACCTAATTTTATATATATATATATATATATATATATATAAATTATGATTGCATAGACACAAAGTCAAGAGCATTTTGTGATCGTCAGTTTCTTGCTTATATGATCATTAGACTAAGTAGTTCCCATGTGGTGAATAGCTTGAAACAGAAATGTTTTTGATGATTAAACTGTGTATTCATGCTAAACTGAATTGTTTGAAATAGAACTGGATTTAACGTTAAAAAGTGATTATCAGTATTTTTTCTTCTAGGAGTACAATATTATCAGGTGTTGTTGGAAGCTGGTGCTTCTTTTCTTACTTTATGGGTTATTTTTGGTGTTTTGGCTTTATTTTTTGTGGTCCCATTTGTCTAGAAATTGCTGTGCTGTGTTCATATTTTTTTTATCGTTAAATGATTTTTTTTTTTGTGTGTGTGTATATATATATATATATATATACATGTTGGGTATCACCCCTTACTCAGTGACATGAATATGGGATTATAAATAGAACTACTGAGATAGAATGGCAGAGATTTTCATGATAGACAAAATGGTTGAGCAAATCAAAAAGCAATGCATCTCGTTTGGAAATGGGTGTGTGCTATCTTGCTGTAAACGAGCTGTGTGCTTTTTTTTGTTTATGAACCTGTGACAAAACAGCAATACAACAGTGGCAACTGGGATTGTTCAAATTTATACGGTGAAAACTATCTCAAAGGCAACATTACACAGAGCAGGTTTAAGACTAGAAATATTAAATTATGATCCCAAGTTACTCATTCAGTTACTTAGGTTTCATGTTTCACAATAATGATCGAAAAATAAGTAGAGTTGAGCAGAGCAGAAATAATGGAAAAGTCAATAACAACTCAAAACCATTAAATAATTTAAAAAAAACAAAAAACTTTATTATAAAAACAACAACAACAGTGATTCATCAGAGCTAATATTACTGACTATCCTATTACTTCAGCCCCACTCAGTAATGGGTTTGAATGATTAATTTTAATGGCATGTCAATCCGTTTTGGGTTATTTATGCCCAGAGGTTGGGGAATCACATTCATTGGATGTTCATATTTACATTTGTTTGTGTAGTTTTTTCTGAAGAAGTTTTTTGTTTGCACATGGTCCAATCAAAAATGAATGATTTTCAAACCAATCTATTTGACCCATAGATATGACCCTAACAGATACTACCACTCCAGATCAGAGTGAACCTGGGAGTAATGGCAATGAAACGGTTCCCTACATTCCCTCGATCTCTAAAACTGGAGCCTCACCATCAAATGTAGTTTAGGATCATTCCAGAACACCATTATAATGAGAAATCTTACCAAATACTAAACAGTAAGAATATGTAGAGATTTCTTTTTATTTTGTTACATATCAAATGACTAACAACTCTTAAGATGTCTTTGAGAACATGACTTATACATCCAAATGTATATGTTCCTTGATTACTTGATTTTTGTTCTCTGCAAAACACTTGTCATTTGAAAAATCTCAGACCTTTATTCAAAGAAAGAAAAAAATGATAATGAATTTTATTATAGTTTACGTAAAAAGATATTGTGAGAATTCCTCTTTCTCACTACTCCTGAAACCTGGTTAGGTTGTGAGGAGCCCTACTCAAGTAGTTTGTCTTGGGCAGAAAGAGATCAGCAGTGCCCATCCATTTTCCAGTCAATCATCATCATCATGTTGTGCCACCAGCACGGATATCCCTGACCATCTCTCGCCACTTCTCCCTATCATTCATCGCCTCCGGTAGGTCTTCAGGGTTAAATCCTGTGTCCTCACATAGTGTTATATAGTCATCTGCTGATTCATGCAGAAATATACATATATATGCTGGATACATACCGACCCAATAATAATTAAGACGCACGATGATAAAGTCGCAGGACTAAACGACTCACACAGAAAGACGCAGGAAGACTTCTTTATAAAATATTTTACCTCTCATCTTTATTTGTAAGTTTCGAAAGGGTTGTTCAAAGTTTGCATGTGAGAGGGAGCTGGAGACCGAACATTACTGAAATATTTTGACCCCGAAGTTATGGCCGTCAGCATTGTTTTTCTCGTTCACCATGGCTGCTCAACTGGAGCACTGGCTTTCCTTACTACATCTCGTCTACCTCCTCAACTCTACTTGCCTGTCTCCACTGGCTCGTTGAACCCAACTGACCGGAACTCAACTGTCCTCTGTTCAATTCGTCGGCCTTATATTACCTTCAAACTCCCACGCGCTGATATGGACACGCCTCCACGACTACTTCCGATATCTGGGGGCCGGGATGTGCCACTTCCGCTTTCTTTGGAATGGCCTGTGTGATCGTCATCAAGCGGAAATAACTGTCATCCAGTTCAGAGGTCACTCTCTTCCGGTGCGTCAGTCTATGAGAGTATAATGGGATTTTTTTTTACCTCGTCCCATTTCATCAGCCAATTTCTGCCCACGCGATTTCCTCTCAAAACTGCAACTAGAATGTGTCACTTCCTTCCAGTGCATCACCTTGAATAGCATTTTTGGCCGGGTCAACAGGTCAAAACATAACAATAGCTGCTGTATGTAAATTCGGGCTGGTTGTCCTGCTTTTGCTTGGCCATATGTGGGTGTCCATTGGAGTACATCACTTACGAGCTTGTCCTTGCTTCTCCAGCAGTGTCCCGTGTGTCTGGTTCGTCTTACTTGTATAGTTTTCGTGATGGGAGGCAAGTGTCCGTATAGTTGGTGTCTCGTGGGGTGTTGTCGCCAGGACTTGTTCAATATTGCTCTCAACATTCTTGTGTAGTTGCCGTCAAGTTTCTTCTCCAGCCATTTAGTTAACGCCCATGTAGTGCATCCATATAGCAGTATCGATACTACCGCTGCCTGGAAGAAACTGCGTTTCATTTTATCGGTCAGGTCTGATTTCCATATGATCGAGAGCCTATCTATAGCCATCCATGCTTTCGTCAGTCGTGTGTGGATTTCGTTTTTGGTTGATGAGACGCTACTTCCTAGGTAGGTGAATTTGTCCACCAGCCTCAGAGAGGCTCCGTCTAGTGTGGTAATGTTGCCCATTTGGTTGTAACACATATATTCAGTTTTGTGTGCATTGACATGGAGGCCAATGCCTGCTGCGGCTCGTTCCAAACTATGCAGTAGTGTCTCTGCTTGATCAGGTGTATTCGCCAGTAACGCCAGGTCATCAGCGTAGTCAGCGTCTGTGATTGTTTTTGTAGGGTATCTTTTGCTTCTTTTCTTAGTCAGCTCGAAGCCATTTTCTCTGATTTTGTCAATCGAAGTTCTAAGCACGTAGTCTAGACAGATGATAAAGAGGTATGGGGCTAGCATGTCTCCTTGTAGTACTCCTGCAACAATGTCGAAGTATTCCGTGTCTCCATCTGGTGAACGTACTTTCATTTTGGTGTTTCTGTAGAGAATCATTATTGCTGCTACGATTTCTTTTGGTAGGCCGTATGCTAGTAGGATTAGTTCCATTTTCCCTCTGTGGATGGAATCGAAGGCCTTGGTAAAGTCGACAGATAGTAATGTCACCTGAAGGTTTTTTGCCTGAACGCCTTCAAGGATTCTATGGATGGTCAATATTTGTGAGGTTGTGGATCTATTTCTCCGGAAGCCATTTTGGTTTTTCCTAAGGATGTTGTCTATTTTGGGTTCTATACGGTTTCGTAGTAGGGCATTGTAGATTTTGGCTGCTATGGATGTAAGTGTTATCCCTCGGTAGTTCTTGGCTAATCCGAGGTCGCCTTTTTTAGGGAAAGGAAGGATACATCCCTTCATCCATCTTTCTATCCTATTTTGACTATAGACTGCATTGCATTGCCGGAGCAGTATATCGTCGAATTTTCTAGTCTTCCACACTTCTGGGGGGATCTCGTCCAGCCCTGCAGCTTTCCTATTTTTAATTCTTTTAAGAACTGAGTCGAGTTCTTCTTTGGTGAAAGGACCTAGTTTAATGTCTAATTGCTTACTGATAATTCTGGTGATCGGTTCATCCATTATTTTCGGCGGGTTTCCAAGTAGATTTTTGAAATGCTGTTCCCACAGTTTTACTCTTTCTTGTTGGCTTGCAGCTTTCAGTTTTGCTTTGGCTGTGCTCTTCCTTCAACTTACTTCGTTTATTGTTTGCCAGGCTATCCTGGATTGTCTATCTTCCACCGAGCCTATTAATACAGTTACCCTTCCAATGAAGAGTACGTACACATCACATGGTTTTTCTCATCTTTTATATTTCATTTTTATTCATTTTCCCTTAAATCTCAATTTAATCCTATGTTATTTTATTTAAGCACTATCTATGATAATTTGTCTATAGTTTAAATTTATTCCTATATATATATATATATGAAGAAGATTTGTCATTAAATAAACTACAAGGGTTGATATGTCATCAAATCAAACCATGATTAAAGAGCTTTGTCTAGCCTATTATTTACCCATAGATGGAAGGAGACTAGTTGAATAAATACTTTTCCTAAAAGGAGTTAGTGCAATGGGAAATGCTTACAGCCTCATTTAGGAATTGAATTCTGGTTGCTGAGTCCATTTCCTATGATAATATCTGTTATGCCGCAAGTGCCTCCTTCGACAATCATAGTTCTTGTTAAAAATGTTAACAGGATTTTTTTTTGTTGCCGGGTAGGTCTACGGATGGTTTCAATAAGTACAGTAGACAATTATTTAATGACTGAATCTTAAGGTGACATGAAACATGATATTAGCAAAAATCAACCAATCAAAAAGCTGTTCATTTATTTTCATAAGCCAGAAAGCTACTCATGAAAAAAGTACACAATAATTTTACTTTTCTCTGTAGAGAAGCCAAAAAAGGAAAATATATAAAATTAAATGTAATCACGAAAAATTCAATAGGCAAAGTCAAAATCTATTAAGAATAAATCTACCTTTATTCAAAATATATTCATTTTTATTCAAAGCCTAAGTACTTACTCAAGATATAAGTACTTGGAAACCAACTGAGTTTTATTTTCTTCAAATAAAAAAAAAGAAGATGTTGGTGATAGTATATCATCATAAATTTTGGACATACTTTTCTCTAAATTATTTGCTTTACTTACTCACTTCAGTAGACACAAACCAATAAATAATCAGTGAAAACTTGTCTCTCGTAAAACAGACAATAAACGGCTGTTCATGAAAAGAAATAGGGATAATTATTAATTTATGAGATTCAAGAGTCTATAATAAAGAATGCTGAAGAATTTATATATATATATATATATATATATATATATATATATATATATATATATATACACAGACAGAAAGAGAGGTGCAAAAGTTAATTACCATTTTAAAAAAGTAAAGCTCTATGAAGCTTAAAACAGAGTATCTGAAGGATATTATATTACCCAATTAGTTTAAAATAATTTCCAAGAGTGAAAATAAAGAGTTGGTTGGTTGGGTTTATGGCATATAAACCTTTGGAGGTTATTTAACTCCAAATGCATTTTTGCGAAAATAGTTCTATTTCAAACAATCCAGTTTAGCATAAGTACGCAGTTTAATCGTCTAAGACATTTCTATTTCAAGATATTCAGTTTATTCAAACAGTTCTAATTCAGCTAATTCATTTTAGTATTAGTACAGATTTTGTTTACTCACAGTTAAATGTCAAAACAGTTCTATTTATAACAATTCAGTTTAATGTAAGTAGAGTTTCAATGTCAAAAACAGTTCCATTTCAAACAATTCAGTTTAGCATAAGCACGCAGTTTAAATGTTAGTACAGTTTAATTTGTACTTTAAGCAATTCAGTTTAGTCAAACAGTTCTAATTCAAACAATTCTGTTTAGCATAAGTATGCAGTTAGTTCTATTTAACCCATAGATAAGGCTTTATTAGGTGCTACCATTCCGGGCCAGAGTGGACCCTGGGAGCAATGACAATGAAGGGGTGCACCGCATTCTCCAAAGCTCTAGCATCACTGGAACCTCACCATCAAATTGTTTTGTGTCATGTCTAGGACACTCATTGGGTGGGGGGATTATATCCCTCTGCAGAGGTGCAGTCGGTGTATTCTACAGCCCCAGCCAACTGAGCAAGAAAATAAATAGAATTTTAAAAATTTGTTTACATTTTTTTATTCAAAAGTTGTTCAATTTTTAAATGTTAAGTGAAATTTACACTATCGTGTATATATGAATTGCTCTTTTGTCACCCAAGATATATAAGTTCCCCAAGAGTCCAATCAAAGATGTGAAGTGAGTTTATACAGTTGTTTGGATGAGCTGATAACAGAAGAATGGTGCACCAGTATGAAAGAAGATTCTTCAAACAACAAACTTCAGGTTTTCGATTTAGAGTTTCTCTCTTTTTGACAGATTGATTTCACAAGGCTAAAGAGCCTAGTTTATCCTACAATGTTCCCATAGATGTCACATGGGAGAAGTTGGAAAAGGCAGGAGTCAAGAAAGATAAATACAAAAAGCCTCAATCAGAAATTGAACCTGGCTTATCAAGACCATTTCATTACAATAATCCATGTTATGCTGAGTGTGTGTGTGTATATATATATATACACACACACACACACACAAACCCATGTGTGTATATGTAAAGAGAGAGAGGCTAAATATGGCTTAATCAATTTAGTCATAAATATGTGTATGTGAGTACACACACACATACATGTATATATATATATATATACACACATACACACAGATCTATATATATATATATATATATATACACACAGACATAAGTATAGGTTGGTTGGGTTTTATGGCATATCAACCTTTGTAGGTTATTTGACACCAAATCCATCAGTTCTATTTCAAACAATTCAGTTTAGCATGAGTACACAGTTTGATTGTGAAAAACATTTCTATTTCAAACTATTCAGTTTATTCAAACAGTTCTAATTCAGTTTAGTATAAGTACAGATTTTGTTTACACAAAGTTAAATGTCAAAACAGTTCTATATTAAACATATCAGTTTAGTGTAAGTACAGTTTCAATGTCAAAAAACAGTTCCATTTCAAATAATTCATTCACAACTTTATACCCATTGTGATTTTGGTCTACCATAATATAACCATTTAAATACGCTTACAAATCAAATCTATTCATTTCCCTCGACATACAATGATAATGTTTTGTTCCTTAACTATAGTCACCTAAGCATACAGAAATAAAATAATATAGCAAAAAATAAGATACACCGACAAATTTATATCCAGTTAAAACAACACCCTCTTTTTGTACCTTAACATACACCCACACATACACATAATAATACGCAACTATAACCCACACTACCATACACACACACAATCACACGTAAAGATTCCTACAAAATCCCAATGGTTTTTTGACTGTATTTTTTCGATTTACAATTCATTCTATTTTCTAAACCTGCCTGATGATTGATGTTTTGCAAAAAACTCCATGAAACCCACGGGTCACAGTCTATATTCCATGAATTAAATATATATATCTAATATACATTTATTTATTATTATTATATAATAGCTCTATCGTAGATATTAAGCACTCTCCATATTATATTGCACTTGGTTCGACACAAACCCACAAAGTGATTTACTGACGACCAACACTTTCATAATATGATATGTAATAGATATATATATTTAATTCATGGAATATAGGCTGCGATCCCTGAGTTTTATGAATTGAATATATATATCTAATATACATTTATTTATTATTATTATATAATAGCTCTATCCTAGATATTGAGCACTCTCCATATTATATTGCACTTGGTTCGACATTTAGTGATAACAAACACGGTTATAATATATGTATATATAAATATACATATATTTCATATTGATTCAATCAACTTATATATATATATATATATATATATATATATATATATATATCTTGCCATACTCACACACACACATATGTAAGAGAAGTACCCTTATGAGCATGTGTGTGTGTATATATATATATATATATTTCATATTGACTTAATCAACATATATATATATATATTTCATATTGACTTAATCAACACGTATATATATATATATATATATATATATATATACACACACACACGCTTATAAGGTACTTCTCTTGCAGATGTGTATGTGTGTGTGTCAGTATGACAATTTCAACCCCTCTTCCCATCCAAACCCATCCTACAGTATATCTTTTCCTGTGTGAAAAACTAATGATAAAAAATAATCTAGGAGTGATGAGACTTTTTTTTTGTTATCCAACATTTAATTAGTTCTTTTCAAAAAACTGTTTTAGGTGCTTAGTGAGTGATGCAAATTTGTCATCAGTTTCATAGCATTTTTTTCTTGGGGGAATGATATGTAGGTTCTGTGGCATTTGCAAACTTCTGTTTGTGACAATAGATTACTCCTGTGGCATTAGGTTATCCAAGCCTATATACACTGAAGTAAACAGTGTTCTCTTCGATTTCTTCTGAAAACAATGCATTTAACTTTCAGAAAAATACACAACTCCTATATATATATATATATTTTTTTTTTTTTTTTTCCTCAGACTTCTGCAGAACTAAGGCCTTCCCTAAATCTTGTAATATGAAAGTACCAAAGGGTTCTCTGTCAGGTTGTCCCATGAGTGTTAATAGGAGATTTGAATTCAGAGTTTTCCTTCTCCAAGATAAGTTGCACTGACAGTGTTTAAGGGGCACAAGTTATCCTATTCATACTGAGTGAAATACCAAAAGCAAGTCTGGAATTTGAACTCAGTTCTCAAATTTGATTTTCCTGGACAATAATTATATATACATATATACTAGGGGTGCAGAATCAAAATTAGGAATATTCTAGTATAAGTAAAGTTAGTGACCTAAGTCGAGGGTGATTCAAAGGCTCCCTTTTCAATAGCTACTACTCTGAGGTGAAGAGGAGGATGCTACTACTTTCCTTGGATTGCTCCTCTTTACCCTTGATCCTTACCTTATAGCACTGACTGCTAAGCAAGGTGGCAGTACCATTTTTTGAGTCTTTGGTATGACTCAACCAGGGATTGAACCTCGGTCTCCCGGACCATTGGTGAACACTCTCTTCATTAGGCCAATAATTTTAAAGAATAAACAACCAAATAAGAAGATAGACACAAAACAGTAAATTTACTCAATATGGCCACCATTTTTTTTCCTATTATTGAGTCAACATGCTTTTGAAACAATTTGCATGTCTTCAAAATAAATTCTTCAGACATTTTATTCCATTCCTCCTTAATAGCAATCTTAACCAAATCAATATTTGGATGGGAAGTTGCATTTCTTTTGTTTTCTAAAATATCCCATATCATGTAATCAAGAGTGTTAAGGTCTGACCTTAAATCTTGTTTAATTGATGTCCTCACAGTTTTCTTGCTGACTTTCAATTCATAAGTGTGCTTCTCTTATTGATGTTGAAGGATCCTTCTTAATCGCCGTAGTGAGAACAGTTAAAAAACCTTCATTTCATTTTTTGTTTAATACTCCACTCCTCCTTTTCTTTAAAAAGCTCTTTTGTGTAAAAAAAAAAAATCTTTTTACTTTGTATACGGTAGACAAAGAAATTTTGGCTTGGTTTTGACGTTCAGCAAATCATAGATTCTCTGTCGCTTTTTTCTTGCTCACCCATATTGGGTTCATACATTTCCCAAGATTACATATTTGGATCGAAGGTTCATACATTTCCCAAGATTACTTATTTGAAAATTAGTGTAATAGTGTGACTTGAGTTTGAATTTGCTTACTTAAGTCCAGCATATTAGCCACTACACCATGAAGATTTGTCATCCCTTTAAATAGGTTTAGTTTCTTTTGTTTAATGGCATATCAAACTTTCTGGGCTATTTAATGCCAAAGTCATCCTTGAAGAAGAACAGCAGTGATAACTGGGAGGATAAGGGGGTTCATACCTTTCCCCAAAAGTATTTGTACAAAAGTGAATGTATATAACATGTAATTGTGTGACTGGAGTTCAAACTCGTTTTCTTTGAGTTTTCAGTCTAGTCATTTATTCATTATGCCAGGGGAATTCTCTGTCCATAAACAAGATCCTAACGGGCACTATCATTTGAGGTCAGAGTGACCTGAGATTAAGGGAAACAAAGGGATACTTCAGAGTTCTAGGACTAAATTATCACCACTGAATGAAATTTTGTGTCATACCCAGGATTCCCTTTGTTTGATGGAAGGGTCTTACACTTTTCCAGGGGATATATTTGACATTTTCTAAATCTGACCGATAGGACTGTAGAAGTGAAGACAGCTTACCCTGTATGGCCAAGGGAGAACGTTTGTTCCTGGCATGCAGAATAAATGGTATGTCTGAGAGAGAGAGAGAGAGAGAAAAAAAGAACATGACTGCCCTAACATCTCAATTTAGAATAAAACACAGTCTTGAGCGAAGAGAATTTGTGAGAGTGGTGTATGCAAATTTTTTTGAAGCGGGTATATCAGCCAAGCATAAAATGCCACCTGCAAGAAAAAGGCCAGTATGCTGCAGAAGCAGTTGAGTGAAGACATTATTTTTGTTGGCAGAGATGAATAGTGAAGATGTTATTTTTTGTTTGCGGTCACTGGAATCCATTGCAACCAGCTCAAAGACTGAGCAAGAAGAAAAATCATCCTGAAAAATTATCATGAAGATTGAAAAGAGGAACTCATATTCCAATCTAAAAGAGTTGGCAAACTAGAATAAAAAGTTCATATGATGATGATGATGATGTCATATCTGCTGTTGATGAATTTTTTGACAAATAGGATCCAAGTACAACAACATTGATGGGAGAAGAGCATTCACTGCAAGGGAATTATATTGAAAAAAAAACCCAACTCATTTTGACCATATTCCATGAGAGTATTTTGGTAAGCCTATGAACTTTTCAGCAGACTTTGATAAGTTAATATCATCAAAACACGCTCAACCGAACTAGAGCATGGTACAACTATTGATATAAGGGCTAACTTAGCCACCACTCTGTAGCACACAGAGAATTGAACTCACATCAGTAGTAACCAAGTGCTAAGGTAAGTTTGAGACAAGGCCAGAAGTATAGGGCATAGGCTATCGGTCATATGGAAGTCAGACCTGACCGATAAAATGAAACGCAGTTTCTTCTAAGCAGCGATTGTGTCGATACTACTACATTGATGCTAACTAAATGGATGGAGAAAAAGCTTGATGCCAACAACACAAGAATGCTGCGATCAATATTGAACAAGTCCTGGAGGCAACACCCAACAAAGCAGCAGCTGTACGGCCACCTACCACCCATCACGAAAACTATCAAAGTTAGATGAACCAGACATACAGGACACTGCTGGAGAAGTAGAGACGAGCTCATAAGTGATGTACTCCTATGGACCCCTTCACATGGCCGAGCACAAGCAGGGTGACCTGCTCAAACCTATATACAGCAGCTCTGTGAGGATACAGGGTGTAGGCCTGAGGACTTGCCGGAAGCAATGAACGATAGGGAGTGGTGGCGAGAGAGGGTCAGGGATATCCGTGCTGATGGTACAACAAGATGATGAGAGATGAGAGAATTCTCATCATACTAGTCTGAAAAAACTGATGTCAACTTAGCTCAAAGCTACAAGTTTGAAGCACATAGTGTGAATCAAACTCACCTCTGTAGTAACTGATTGCTAAGCTTGAATTGAAACATGGCCAGAAAAGCTCAATGTGAAACACGGTCAGAAATATTCAAATATAAGAAGTATATTGATTGCAAAAGGGATTATGGTAAAAAATAAACCTCATTTTGGCCACATTCAATGAAGGTATCTTGGTCAGCCTATGAACTTTTCAGCTGATTCTCATAAGTTTATAAGGGAAGTTCCTGTGGCATAAAGGTGAAAGTGCTGGACTGTGGCCTCATAGTAAGTGAGTTCAAACTCTAGTTATTCTATAACATTCACTTTCTGACTAATACCCTTGAGAAAGGTATAAACCCCTTTATATTCCCAGCTATGAGTTAAACAGTATCACAACTATTTTTCAGCAAGGATGGTTTTGGCATTAAATAATTTATGAAGGTTGATATGCCATTAAACAAAGAAATCAAACCATCATAAGTTAATTTGGTTCCCTCTTGCCAAAAATCCTTAATGTTCACTGCAAATCTAAGGCAACTTGTTCGAATACTTATGAGCAGTACTTTTTATTGAGTAATGCTTATAAGGCCAATAACAGGTTCCATGTATCTGTTGTAGTTTCAGAGGTAGTTTTTTAAGTGTACATTTGAAATTGTTTTGGAGATTATCTTACCCCTCTGCAGGGGATACAGTCAGCATATTCTAAGCCTTACTGACAGGACACCCTGTTAGAATCAAAATCATTTCAGTGGTGACGGTTTAAAAAAAAAAGCTTAATATTTCTCTCCAAGAAAGTGATCTTATTCACATGTTCACAAATATAAGGTAGCTAGTGTTGATGAAAGAGACTTAAGTATGTTTGTGAAAAAGCTTTTTAAAAGCAAGTACTGATCATCTTTAAACATAATTTTTCTTGTAATCTGTAACTTTTTCATTTTAAAATAGCCCAATAGACAAAATTTTTAAGTTAATGTCTATTTGTGAGGTCTTTCTCTCCAAATGAGTCTTTTTTCTTAAAAAAAAAAAGAAGAAAAAAAAAAGAAAGATTTGCACTAATCAAAAGCTGCTAAGATGCTGATAAAGAAGCAGTTTGGTGCAGAAGGCTAATAGTTATTAAGGAGTTGGGGAGACAGGGGGAAGAGGCTTAGTGGGTGATGGCCACAGTATTTTGTGTCTTTG
Source organism: Sepioteuthis lessoniana (assembly GCA_963585895.1). Classification (NCBI taxonomy): domain Eukaryota; kingdom Metazoa; phylum Mollusca; class Cephalopoda; order Myopsida; family Loliginidae; genus Sepioteuthis; species Sepioteuthis lessoniana. Next base: position 110,143,225 of record OY757915.1, read on the forward strand.
ACCAACAGATGAAGTAGGGGGTTGCAGCTGATTTTACTGCAATCGGCAAATATACAACATAGAGACTGTTACAACTATGTCAGTCAAACAGAACTCAAAAAAGATAAATGAACAATTAAGTCATTTTTTTCAAAGTCTACAGCACTTTTCGTAGTGACCAAATGCTTTTCAGTAAAAACTTCTTTTAGTACTGTTATGAGGCTTAGAATATGGCAGTTGTATCCACAGCTGAGGGGTAAGACCTTCCACCCGAAAAAGGCGGTGTTCTGGATATGATACTAAAATGCATCAGTTCTAGAGATTTAGGATGTGTAGAGTCATTGCCGTTACTATTTAGTCCACCATAACCTTTTAGTGTCCGTACTATGACTCAAATGATATATCATAAAATCATTTGTATTTGATAGGACCATGTGCCAAACCCCCCCCCCAAAAAAAAACATAAAATGTAAATATGAATGTAGAATGATGGCAAATCACTATTTAATTTTCTTTGTGAAACATTATTATCAACACTGTCAGCAAAATTTATCAAAATAAAATAATGATAAAAAAGTCCATGTGTTAAAATAATGATTCATGATGGTTTGAGTCAGGATGTTGAACCCAACCAAAGTCGAGGAACTCCCCATGATATTGTGGCTAACATGCATACTGTGACACTATTGGAAGGGAGTTCGAACTCCAATCGTGCTATTACACCCACTTTTATGCTTGTATATGAATGAACCCGCTAGGTATGGGTTAAATAGCATCACTACTATTTTTCTACAAGTATATCTTTGGCATTTAATAATCCACAAAGTTTGATATGCCATTAAACAAAGAAACCAATCCAAATCAAACCAAACTGACTAAAGTCAAAGACAAATGACTTATTCTGAGATAATTTTTATGATGCAAATTAAATTGCCTTGTAAGAATAACTCTTCAGGCTATTAGGATCCATCAAATAGATCTGTTTAAAAAATTATTTGTATTTGAAAGGACCGTGTGTAAGAAAAAAAATCAAGAAACATGAAGATGATGGTGATACAAATTGTAGTTAGTGTCTTTTGAATGGCCCTCAAAAGGCCTGGCAAAGAGACTGGGGAAACTGGAGATCCGGGGAAAATGAAACAATACAGATGACAGCATTTTTAAGATTAGTTAGACTACTTAGATGAGGTTTGGAGTTTTAGGTGACTCACCGTTACTAAGATTTTAGTGAAAAACCGCAAGTAAAGATTAGAGTGATTAACTTGTATACGATAAAAATAATCTCATTAACTTAATCAGCAGATTTTTCAGTTTAACACATCTGCACCCCCCCCCCGCCCAAAAAAAAAACAGTTAAAATTATTTTCAAATTTGATAATACAAGAGTTGTTCAAAATGTTCTAAGCTTCTAAGGATTTCAAATTTATTGCACACCTTTCACCTTTGTATGAGTTCCCCCCAGAAATTAAGAAAGAAATCTAAATTAGTTTTTCTACTTTTATCAGAAGTGGTAGTGTGTTGTTATGACCAAAATGTTTAGATATGACTCTTCTCTCTCGGTGAAGCTAAGAACTTTTGAAATACCCTTGTTTTTTTTTAAATAACCAAACTCTCAGAATCAAATGAAATGTCAGTGAAAATGTTTGAAATGAGTCCCCATGGTGAAGTGGCTGATGAGCTGGACAGTGAAATCGTAAGAAGTGATTTAGAGTTCTCGTTGAGCTATTATGTTCACTTTTGGACTTTTACCCTTGGAAAGGTATAAAACCACCTCAATTATAATTTAAATAGTACCACTACTGATCTTCTACAAGGATGCCTATGGCTTTAAACAACCCATAAAGGTTGCTATGCCATTAAAACTACAAAGGATACCTATTGCTTAAATTAGTCCTGAAGTGTAAACAGACTTGAATAAAATACTTCCTGATGATGGCCTAAAGCTGAAACTCATCAGAATTAACAACAAAATTATAAGAAATCATATTTGTCAATGATTATGGCAATTCTTTATTCTTATGCACACACATATTTATTTCAAAATGAATTGGTCCACTAAGAGATTTATATTTTTTTAACAAGCCTTGAGCCACATCCAAACAATAAAAACCTAGTAAATTACTAAATGTTCTCTGTTGAAAGCAACAAGCTGGAAATACACATATATGTTAGAACTAAATTAATAATTCTTAAAAAAATATAAATCTCAAAGTGGATCTATTCATTTTGAAATATCTACTTTTTTCTCTCTTTGGACCAACAAAAGAAAAATTTTTTACATACATATATATATACATACATACATGATGGCTGTCCTCTCAGTTTCGAGCATGACCACCTCCTTTATCTAATGTCCCCTTCCCCCTCCCCTACTCCCCCCTTAAATTGTATGTGTTCATAGGTGACTCTTCTGACCAGCCAAACTACAACAGATTTTTCCACAGAACTGGCACAACCGATCAGTTTTGTTTGCAGTGACATTATTTGGATGCAAGATAGATTTTGCACATTTACGCAGATGGCTTTTGAGATAGGCACAATTTTCCACATATGTCACAGTTAGTGTGGTGACATACATACATATGCGTGTGCATTGACACACAAACTAGATGACCAATGAAACTAGTGGGTTTCCATTGTGACAGGATCCATGATGATATTGATGCTTCTGTTCAGGGAAGGATAAAAAGCCAAATAAACATTTCATGATTATCTCTATTATACAAAAAATTTCAATGATTAAGGAATGATATTGAGTGCAAATGCAAAACTCACAAGATTATCATTCTGTTGCAAATCTAACAGGAAATTGCTTTATTCTCAAATAGCATTTAAGGTAAATTGCTCTCATAAAAATCTTGCTATAAATACAAACTAATGAAAATTTTAATGAGGAATAAATGAAAGGATAAGCTTGATTATTCTTTTTTTAATGAAGGATGGAAATGAACAGAAAGGCTAAAAATATTACAAAAAACCCCCGACATTGATTGCAATTATAGTTTTGCCCTGGATGTGATTTTTTGCAGTAACTTCAGAAGGAATCTTACCTTGAGAAGAAATTTTTACCACATATCAAAATTAAAAAAAAAAAAACTAAAAAAATTAAAGAAAAGTTTGTTAGATGGAGGGTAGATTGCATAAAAGTTATTTATTCTCATGTTTGCATTTGCAACCTCTACAGACTTCTTGTTCAACAGTTTGTTTGATGGCATATCAACCTTCATGGGTTATTAAATGCCAAATCCATGCAGCAGAATGGTAATTGTACTATTTAATCTATATTCAAAGGATAAGAAGGTTCGTACATTTCCCAAGATTACTTATTTGGATCGAAGGTTAGTACATTTCCCAAGATTACTTATTTGGATCAAAGGTTCGTACATTTCCCAAGATTACATATTTGGATCGAAGGTTCGTACATTTCCCAAGATTACATATTTGGATCGAAGGTTCGTACATTTCCCAAGATTACATATTTGGATCGAAGGTTAGTACATTTCCCAAGATTACTTATTTGGATTGAAGGTTTGTACATTTCCCAAGATTACTTATTTGGTTGGAAGGTTCGTACATTTCCCAAGATTAATTATTTGGATCAAAGGTTCGTACATTTTCCAAGATTACATATTTGGATCAAGGTTCATACATTTCCCAAGATTACATATTTGGATCGAAGGTTCATACATTTCCCAAGATTACATATTTGGATCGAAGGTTCGTACATTTCCCAAGATTACATATTTGGATCGAGGTTCGTACATTTCCCAAGATTATATATTTGGATCGAAGGTTTGTACATTTCCCAAGATTACATATTTGGATTGAAGGTTCGTACATTTCCCAAGATTACATATTTGGATTAAAGGTTCATACATTTCCCAAGATTACATATTTGAAAATTAGTGTAATAGCCTGACTGGAGTTTAAACTTGCTTACTAAAGTCCAGCATATTTGCCACTACGCCATGAAGATTTGTCCTTTAAATAACTTTCCCAAGATTACATATTTGGATTGAAGGTTCATACATTTCCCAAGATTACATATTTGGATCGAAGTGTTCGTACATTTCCCAAGATTACATATTTGGTCCGAAGGTTCATACATTTCCCAAGATTACATATTTGGATTAAAGGTTCATACATTTCCCAAGATTACATATTTGGATCGAGGTTCATACATTTCCCAAGATTACATATTTTGATCGAAGGTTCGTACATTTCCCAAGATTACATATTTGGTCCGAAGGTTCGTACATTTCCCAAGATTACATATTTGGTCCGAAGGTTCATACATTTCCCAAGATTAATTATTTGGATCAAAGGTTCATACATTTCCCAAGATTTCATATTTAGATTGAAGGTTCATACATTTCCAAAGATTACATATTTTGATCAAAGGTTCAAACATATCCCAATATTACATATTTGGTCCAAAGGTTCGTACATTTCCCAAGATTACATATTTGGATCGAAGATTCGTACATTTCCCAAGATTACATATTTGGATCGAAGGTTTGTACATTTCCCAAGATTACATATTTGGATTAATGGTTCATACATTTCCCAAGATTAATTATTTGGATCAAAGGTTCGTACATTTCCCAAGATTACATATTTGGATTGAAGGTTCGTACATTTCCCAAGATTACATATTTGGATTAATGGTTCGTACATTTCCCAAGATTACATATTTGGATCAAAGGTTCGTACATTTCCCAAGATTACATATTTGGATTGAAGGTTCGTACATTTCCCAAGATTACATATTTGGATTAATGGTTCGTACATTTCCCAAGATTACATATTTGGATCGAGGTTCATACATTTCCCAAGATTACATATTTGGATCGAAGGTTCGTACATTTCCCAAGATTACATATTTGGTCCGAAGGTTCGTACATTTCCCAAGATTACATATTTGGTCCGAAGGTTCATACATTTCCCAAGATTAATTATTTGGATCAAAGGTTCATACATTTCCCAAGATTTCATATTTGGATTGAAGGTTCATACATTTCCAAAGATTACATATTTTGATCAAAGGTTCAAACATATCTCAAGATTACATATTTGGTCCAAAGGTTCGTACATTTCCCAAGATTACATATTTGGATCGAAGATTCGTACATTTCCCAAGATTACATATTTGGATTGATGGTTCATACATTTCCCAAGATTACATATTTGGATTAATGGTTCATACATTTCCCAAGATTACATATTTGGATCCAAGGTTCGTACATTTCCCAAGATTACATATTTGGATTGAAGGTTCATACATTTCCCAAGATTACATATTTGGATTAATGGTTCGTACATTTCCCAAGATTACATATTTGGATCAAAGGTTCGTACATTTCCCAAGATTACATATTTGGATTGAAGGTTCGTACATTTCCCAAGATTACATATATGGATTAATGGTTCGTACATTTCCCAAGATTACATATTTGGATCAAAGGTTCGTACATTTCCCAAGATTACATATTTGGATTGAAGGTTCGTACATTTCCCAAGATTACATATTTGGATTAATGGTTCGTACATTTCCCAAGATTACATATTTGGATCAAAGGTTTGTACATTTCCCAAGATTACATATTTGGATTAATGGTTCGTACATTTCCCAAGATTACATATTTGGATCAAAGGTTCGTACATTTCCCAAGATTACATATTTGGATTGAAGGTTCGTACATTTCCAAAGATTACATATTTGGATTGAAGGTTCGTACATTTCCCAAGATTACGTATTTGGATTGAAGGTTCGTACATTTCCCAAGATTACATATTTGGATTGAAGGTTCGTACATTTCCCAAGATTACATATTTGGATCAAAGGTTCATACATTTCCAAAAATTACTAATTTGAAAATTAGTGTAATAGCCTGACTGGAGTTTAAACTTGCTTACTAAAGTCCAGCATATTTGCCACTATGCCATGAAGATTTGTCCTTTAAATAACTTTCCCAAGATTACATATTTGGATTGAAGGTTCATACATTTCCCAAGATTACATATTTGGATCGAAGTGTTTGTACATTTCCCAAGACTACATATTTGGTCCGAAGGTTCATACATTTCCCAAGATTACATATTTGGATTAAAGGTTCATACATTTCCCAAGATTACATATTTGGATCGAGGTGCATACATTTCCCAAGATTACATATTTGGATCGAAGGTTCGTACATTTCCCAAGATTACATATTTGGTCCGAAGGTTCATACATTTCCCAAGATTAATTATTTGGATCAAAGGTTCATACATTTCCCAAGATTTCATATTTGGATTGAAGGTTCATACATTTCCAAAGATTACATATTTTGATCAAAGGTTCAAACATATCCCAAGATTACATATTTGGTCCAAAGGTTCGTACATTTCCCAAGATTACATATTTGGATCGAAGATTCGTACATTTCCCAAGATTACATATTTGGATTGATGGTTCATACATTTCCCAAGATTACATATTTGGATTAATGGTTCATACATTTCCCAAGATTACATATTTGGATCAAAGGTTCGTACATTTCCCAAGATTACATATTTGGATTGAAGGTTCATACATTTCCCAAGATTACATATTTGGATTAATGGTTCGTACATTTCCCAAGATTACATATTTGGATCAAAGGTTCGTACATTTCCCAAGATTACATATTTGGATTGAAGGTTCGTACATTTCCCAAGATTACATATTTGGATTAATGGTTCGTACATTTCCCAAGATTACATATTTGGATCAAAGGTTCGTACATTTCCCAAGATTACATATTTGGATTGAAGGTTCGTACATTTCCCAAGATTACATATTTGGATTAATGGTTCGTACATTTCCCAAGATTACATATTTGGATTAATGGTTCATACATTTCCCAAGACTACATATTTGGATTAAAGGTTCATACATTTCCCAAGATTACATATTTGAAAATTAGTGTAATAGCCTGACTGGAGTTTAAACTTGCTTACTAAAGTCCAGCATATTTGCCACTATGCCATGAAGATTTGTCCTTTAAATAACTTTAGTTTCTTTTGTTTGATGGCATATCATTGGCAGTGATTTCAGAAGGAATCTTATTTTGAGAAGAAGTCTTAGCACATATCAAACTTTAAAAAAAAAAAAGACTAAAAAAATTAAAGAAAGGCTTGTTAGATGGAGGGTAGATTGCATAAAAGTTATTTGTTCTCATTGCAACAATTTCAGACTTCTTGTTCAATGGTTTGTCAAGGTTGAGAAACATCTATATTTCGTATTTCTCCTCCAAATACAAATGACAAATTTTAGGTTGGGCTGTTTGGGTTTTATGGCATATCAACCTTTGTAGATTATTTAATGCCAAATCCATTTTACACAAATCAACAGTTTTATTTCAAACAATTAAATTTAGCATAAGTACACGGTGTAATTATCAAAAACACTCTCCTATTTCAAGATATTCAGTTCATTCAAACAGTTCTAATTCTATCAATTCAGTTTAGTATAAGTATAGTTTTTGTCCACACGGTTAAATGTCAACACAATTCTATTTCAAACAATTCAGTTTAGCATAAAAAAAACAGTTTTATTTCAGATGATTCAGTTTAGCATAAGTACGCAGTTTTATTCTATTTGACCCATAGATAGGACCCTATCAAGTACTATCACTCTTGTCCAGAGTATTTACATAAACCAGAGGTCTTAATGGACAATTGACTCCAGTGGAACATTTGCAGATAGAAAATGTAAAATGAAACAAAATCAAAATAACCTATCAAAACAATTTTTATCATGAAAAAAAAACCCAAAAAAACAACTAGAACTTAACTAAGTCATTTTAATCTCCAGAAGATATAAAGTCCGAAACATGTGTAAAACATAAGGATATAAAAGAATGAAAACCTGAATAGAAAATTTGAAAACATTTGCAAACCTGTTCGTTTTACTTTTCTCTCATTTGTTGTATTCCCATAGTGATAATAGAAGTGGAAACATAATCAAAGATGATTTACGACTTCAATGAATGAACGAAACATTTCTTTATCAAAATATATCTCTCATTTTATTCTCGAAAAGAGCCCACAGTTAGTTGTTGTTTGAGAGATAGATGGAGAGACATATACTCAGAGAGAGGACTTCTTCCCATCTCTTCTCCTGGGAGCCAGGGGGTGCCAATGCCTGCTCCCCCTTGCAAGCTCGTCAGAGACAATCTGATTGACTGCGTGTCCCACAGTTGACTGTGATTCTCAGCACTCTGTCCAAATCTGACTGCGTGGTTCTCATTACGTGTTCTCCTTCCGGTCACACACCTGTTATACCTGAGTGCCCTGATCATGCTGCCCTGTTTACTAGTCACAATGTGACAGCATGTCATAGCACACAGGGTCACTCTGAATGAACTGAAAATCCATGGCATATTTTATATTACACATTGAACCAACAACAAACTTTTAATATATACATATAACAATTTTTTTAATAAAAGTTTTAGAAGTTAAGAACATCCTGATTTACAATCATTTCCAGATTTTTGGATTAAATCATTTTTTACTGGAAAAGGATGTAATCAAAAGAGTGTAACATTGTTTGTATTAAAAACTATTTTAAACTGGACAACATGGAATTGCCTTAAGGTAAAAAGAATGATCTTGTGCAAATTGTATTTCTTTTTTATTATCCAATGACAAAATCAGAGTAATTAAGTGTTGTACTTCTTAATAAAATGCTTGTTTCATCCAATTGGCACTCCTAACTGGTTTTAGAGGGTTTTTCTTTTTTCTTTTTATGTTGCTGTCATTTGCCAGAACAGTGCAATGTCAAAGTGACCAGAGAAAGGGTGAATGAATAAAAGACAAAAAAACAAAGTGAATGATGGACTAGGTGAGGTGAAGGGTAAGGGCAGAGTACAGAAAAAGAAGAAAGAAAGAGACATAGAAAATAGAGAGGACTAACAACAGAAGAGAGAAAAAATATAGCGGAGTGAAGAGAGAGAGAGAGAGACAAAGAGAATGAAAATGAGAGGGAGACAAAAATAGAGGGGAGAAGAGATATAGCCAAAAAAGAGCAGGGGAGAGAAAGAAAAAGAGAGAGAAAGCAAAATTGAGCTGAAGAGAGACAAATAGTAAAAGGGAGTGGAAAACAGAAACAGAGAGAGAGAGAGAGAGAGAGAAAGCAAAAGAGAGCAGAAAAGAGAGAGAGAGAGAGAGAGAGAGAGAGAGAGAGAGAGCAAAAGAGAGCTGAAGAAAAAGACAGCAGAAAGGGAGAAATCGCTTGAGAGAAGAGGAGAGATTAAAGAGAGAAAAAGGAAGAAAAATAGAAAGAGAGAAGAGGGAAGAAAGACAGAAAAGAAGAGATGCAAAGTGGGAAAGTGAAAACCACAGAGAGAAGGAGGAGGAGATAAAAGGAAAGGGAAAGCAAATGAGGATAAGATATAGGAAAATACAACTTAAAAGAAACAAGAAAGAAAGTGAAAATATATATGTACATATGACCTATATATATATGACCTGAGGAGCAAAGTAAGAAAAGCCTTAACAATTTGAAGTATAATTAGATTAAAACTCATTTCCTGTTGAACAGCCAAAAGGAAAGATTCTACAAGGGAGATAAAATAATGTGAACACTTGAAAAAAAAAAAAAAGGGGAAAAAAAAGATCTTTTCTCACAAAAGAATATGGTAGTATATATATATATATATATATACATATATTTGTACCCAATTAAGCTCAAAATTATTCATAGCCTTAGAAAATTTGTAATTTTAAAATTATTTACATTAAATGAATTTTTCTTTGAATATGATTGATAAATACAAAAATGAAGAATGTAAGAAACATGAAAAAAAAAACAAAAAAAACTAAACAAGCATTTATCGGGGTGTTACCTTAAAATCTGATTATAAAAAGAAAAAACGTTTGTGAAATTGTCAGCATCATCATCTTGTCGTGCCATCAGCACTGATATCTCTGACCCTTTCTCGCCACCTCTCCTTATCATTCATCGCTTTCGGCAGGTCCTCATGTTTGAGTTGGTCGCTCTGCTTTTGCTCGGCCATGTGAAGGGGTCCATAGGAGTATATCCCTTATGAGCTCTTCCCTACTTATGCAGTGTCCTGCACGTCTGGTTCGTCTAATTTGGATAGTTTTCGTGATGGGTGGTAGGTGGCCTTACAGATGCTGCTTTGTGGGGTGCTGCCTCCAGGACCTGTTCAATATTGCTCACAGTATTCTTGTGTAGTTGCCATCAAGCCTTTTCTCCAGCCGTTTAACTAGCGTCTATGTAGTGCATCCATATAGCAGTATCAACACGATTGCTGCTTGGAAGAAACTGCATTTCATTAAATCAGAACACTTCTGAAAACCGTTGTGGTAATTTGTCTTGAATTGGTATATACCTTAACTAGAAAGCCATTTTAAAGTTTGAACCAAAATTTGGATGATAGACTTGCTTGCACAAATTTTACAATGAAGTTTTATGATAAAATTGTCAACTTCTAAACATTATAACTTTTCAGCAAAAAAATGATCGAAATAAAATCTAAAAAACAATGTTCCAAAATAGTTAATGTCTGGCACAAGGTCCGCTAAGGGAATCTTTAATGTTCTGGTCCAAATTCTAAATATACTCATCATGATGTTATTCTCTTCTGATGTGATAAAAATAAAAAGTGGTTGAAATTATCCGAAGTACAATTTTTATGATTTACTTTTTGCCTTGAGAGAAAACTCTAGTTCTGAATATTAGGTATGTGCAAAAGTTTCTGGCATTCTATTTTTGAAGACTACACCCTGAATACACAGTGGTAAACTTTTTTTAATTGCCAAAAATTTTCACATAGACCTAATATCTTTATAAATAGGCAATATTTACATGTATAGATGGTGAATGTGATTTAGTCGTCTACAAGTAAATAACATCTTATGATTTCACTATAATTGCATGCTTGAATTTGAGTTTGAGTTTTGTTTAATGGCATATCAACATCTGTGGGTCATTTAATGTCTGAAGTGCAGGCTTGAAGAAATATCAAATATATACTTTTGCAGAACATCACAATATCTTTAAAAATTATTGGATACTCTTTTGGCAGGGCTAAGAAAATGCTGACAGAACCCTCTCAACAAAGAAGGTGCCCTGGGTATGAAACTAAACTGCATCCGATGGTGAGGCTTCTGTTCTGGAGTAGCTTGTCAGTGCCATTACTCCCAGATTCACTCAAACCTGGAGTGGTAATATCTTAAGTATCTGTGAATCTAATAGATACGTTCAAAAATTATTAATATTAAATACGAATACTTGAAACCATATACCTGAAAATTATTTATATCAAATTTTGGTATTAGATTACTCATAAGAATTTGATATGCCATTAAACAAAACATTGTTTGGTTGACTAGATTATTTTTCACCAGCTATAGCTAAAAAGAAATGGATGGGGTTATTCTGAGGCATTTGATATTCATCAAACCTCCAACTTGGTTGGATTTAACACAAGGTCATTTCATAGTGGGGTGAGGTCACACACAAAATCGAAATTCATGTGTAGCAGTCTCAAAAAATGCATTCTCCATATTTGGGGTGCCTCAAGCACCAAGCAATGAATTCAGCTATTGCCAGGGGTAAAGACTTCCACCCTGAGAACTGGCTGTAAGCACAATAACACCAACCCAGTAAAAATGGTTGGTGGACTGAGGAAAAACTGGGATTGGTGGGGTTATTCTGAAGCATTTACCTTGAATTCAGTGGTAGAATTGAAGATGCTTAAAATTGAGTCTACTTGAGAATGGTAGGTAAAAAGCTGATTTAAACAAACGGTATTACTGTGCTAAGAAAGTGAGTGATATTAGCTGTCAAAATAATCTGAGAAGCTGTGAGAGAAAAATAAAATCTTGTTTTAATTTTTTTCTTTAATTTTGTAAATATTTGTGAATTTTAACTGTCATGTTGAGGTTTCTCCTGACCATTTTGACCTGAATATCTTTCTGTGAATGTAATAAACTTTTATTTTTTGTTTTGTTGTGGCCACCATATTTAAATGACATCAGGAAATTAAAATACAGATTTCTGCCAAATTTTATTTTATTTATTATTAAAAATTTCTGTAAGCAAAAATCCAATTCTGTTTTCTTTATTGATTTTCTGTTTCTATAAACAACTCCAGCATATTGTCATACATAAAATTAACTTAAGTGAACTTTTCAATATCTAAAATTGTAAAGGATTTGATTATGTCAAGGTTGACAATGAGTATAGCAGCATTTTACTTCAGCTTCATAGAAAGGTTTGCCCAACAGCTCAGTTATCCATTCTTTTCTCTGCTAACCATTGTGGCATGATAGTGATAGAACATTTTCCCAAGATATTGGAGGACGATACAGTGTGTAAGAGACATAGATTCATGCCTTTCAAAGGTATTTATGTGAAGTGAATAAAGATGGTTTCAATTGAAATTGAAACTTGTTGTACTGATCACTATTATGTTACTTACCTGGCCTTTTGGCAGGGCCGTCTGGCATTCGTGTTGGATGGGGTATTGAAACCAATGGCAGATTCGAGGCCGAAAGGCCCCCAACTTTGGTTGGGCCACTCTCGGGTGGGCGAACTGCTTTTTTGTCCCCTATGCACCCCTTGTATAGCACTAGACCTCACGGTCTAGTTCAAGCTATATTCTGGCATATGTGCCTAGATCTAGATTTAGGTCTGCTTGACTCATCAGACCCACATTGCACTTAATGGATCAATGACTAGCAGGGTTCGAGTCTCAGCTTGTTCCCGACCTTCCCCTCCCCTTTACCCCTACTTTAATCAGTCTTCAGGCTTTTGACCTTATGTCAAGTCCTGTCTGGTGGGAGGCAGCGACAAATACATATGATCACTATTATGTTCAGCTAATTCTCCTGGATTTTTTATCATGTTTGTCAGTTTTCATAGCATTTACAAATTATCTTGAATCATGGGATACGAAGCATAAGATTTTGTTGATGGATTGGTTTCAATTGCATGTGAATCTGCTTAGAGCTAATTGATGCCAAGAGGTTAGGGAATCCTGTTCATTGTGCATTCATATCTACATTTTTTTGTACATTGTCTCATTAAATACAAAAAATTCTTCAATCTATTTAAGCCATAGATGGGAACCTTGCAGGTACTACCATTTCTGATCAGAGTGGACATGGGAGTAATGGCAATGGGGGATTACTCTCACCAGATCTCTAGAACTAGAGCCTCACTATCTGTTATGGTACCTACCTTACGGACAATAATGATCTCTTCCTATTTCTATGAATACCGGGAGAATATTCATCTTGGTGTTAAGTCAACGCCATCCTAACACTTTGGCATTCAGACTGACATTTAACACTGTTTTACCTATGCTGTATTTATACTTTCGTTCAGTATACTTGTTTCATGTAATCCCAAGTCCGTATCTTTTTTCCGGAACTTTTCTGGTCCACAACACCATCAGATATAGTTTAGTGTTATATCCAGTATACAATTTTTTTTGACTGAGTGGAATTAATCCGCTGCAGGGGATCCACTCAATGTATTCTGAGCTCTGACAACAGAGCATTCAAGAATTTTTAAAGATTCTCCAAAACTTGTTCTTTATCATTGGATGCAGTTTAGTGTCATACCCAGTGTACCTCTAACCCAGTCAACAGGGGCTGTAGAATGCACCATCGGCATCTCTGCAGAGGGATGACTCCCCCCAATGAGTGTCCTGATTATGACACTAAACAATCTGATGGTGAGGTTCCAGTAATACTGGAACTTTGGAGAATGTGGAGTACCCCTTCATTGCCATCACTCCCAGATCCACTCTGGCATTACTTGGCTGGGTTCTATCTATGGGTCAAATAGAACTAACCTGAATTGTTTGAAGTAGAACTGTTTATTTGTATAAAAATGGATTTGGCATTAAATTACCTACAAAGGTTGATATGCCATAAAACCCAAACAAACTTTGTATGGCATACAGGCTTCAGGCTGGTTTACATCACCTGCTGTTTTTAATTTGTCATCCATCTAAGTACTGAATAGGTTAATTCCTGCTTAACTTCTAATCTTATGGAAACTGGTCCTTTTAGCATGATTTTCATTTAAAGAATGAGGTCACTTATTGGGGGGGTTTACCTCCCTGCAGAGAAGCAGTCGGTATATTCTACAGCCCCAGTTGACTGGGCAAACCATATTAAGCTTAGTAAATTATCTAAATATGGTTTCTTGGCACACTAACAGTTATATAATGATCCTATGTCTGGAATATTCTAAAAGGTATTTAAATTCTTTAAACCTGTATTTGAAATCTAGTTTCTTTTATAAAAATAGTTCTATAAACATACCAACTACTACATGATGATTCTATAATGCTGAGAAGAATTTAAATAAAAATTGTCAAAATTTCTCATCATATACTTAAACTTCAGTTGTTTTTTATGCAACTGGTTTCATGGTTTACTGATTGTTATATAATGTTGTGTGAAAAAACATGGATTAAGATTACAACAAAGGTGATAGACGTGTGTGACTAAACGAGAGGAAACAACCTTAGAAGGGAGGAACTAACATACACTCATTTGTTCATATGTAGGAGTTCACAATAGAATGTCACTTATGAGTTGGTCCTTAGAGGCTAGCATGTCTTGCTTGTCTTGTTTCCAAGTCTCTTATTATTATGCCATGGTAACTTGCCTTTTCTATGTTGATAATCACAAGAAAATATATGAGGTTATATTAAAAGATGAGACACTGTTTAAACAGTGGCAGAAAATATGACCAACGGATAAAAAACAATGAATGGTTATATAATCCAAATTTTTTGCTGACATGTCTAAAAGTCTAGAAATGATTTACTAAATAAATTCAAAAGTAAACAGTATACCTATTCCCAATTCCATTGGATTCAAATCACCAACCAATCTTTTTTTATGAATTATGTTTTTTGTTCCATTTTAGGAAGAACAATAACTTATCTTTGAGGGTCGCAAACAAAATGAAAAATTATGATAGCAATAAATCACGTACCTCTTGTGTGAAGGTCTGATAGTTTTTGGCCGAAATCATTAAAAATTATTCCTTTCAGATTTCTTTTTGAATAAAAAAAGTTCTTGAGGAAGGTAGTCCTTTATTACATAATATCATAAACCTAAAAGGAAAAAAAAGAACTTAAATTATTTGTTGTTGAAAATTTTCTATTTTTCATTCTAATCAAACAAAGAAGTCCTATGGCAAAGAATGCATAAAATATTTGCTTCACAATAAAATTACCTTTAACCCTTAGGATAAGGAAGATTTCAAACAAAAAATATTTTAAATGACCCAGGTAAACCTATCTTTTCTTGCACTCAAGAATTCAAAGAAACAAACCAAACATATAGAAATTTCTTAGTTTAATTAGAATATACAAAAAATATAAAGCTAAATAAACGATTTGTTTCCTATTTTTTACAACAGTCTATGATGATATTGATGCTTTGATTTAGGAAGATGCGAAAAATTAAAAGTAACATTTTATAATTATTTTTGTAATGTCAAGAATTTTGATTATTAAAAATATGGCATTTAGTGTGAGCATAGACACCACAATATAATCATTTTGTCGCAAATTAAATTAGAAATTAAATTGGGAAGTGTATTATCCTCAAAATTAAAGTTTTAAGGAAATTACACAATTAAACAACTTAATATTATGTTGTTGTTTTTTTTTGGTTATTGTTACATACTCAATGAGAAATAGATAAACTAAACAACCAAAAAGAATATTTTCCCATTTAAAACTTCACGATGAACAACATTCTTCACAAAAATAATAATACCTTTATTAGTGCCCTGATTTTCTTCAGTGTTGGCTTACACAACTTCATCTGCTGTAAGGTCCATTCTACTTAACTGCAAGACTATATCAAGAATTTACAACTGATACAATGTAGAAGCAGTCTTCCCGCCACCAGTGAATCTAGTAACCATCAGTGCGACCGACAAGAATGAGTCAAGAACTCTTGGAAATTGGTACAAGAAACAATCACACATGACAGGAGGGGGATTTTTAAAGGGGTAAAGAGTTTAAATTTTAGAGCTAGTGCGACCCCCATCTCCCACCAAAAATGCTTCACCATGTCTCCCTGATTTGAGACCGGTCTAGAGAAAGGCTGAAACACATTTATAAAGTGAGTTGTATTTTTTCTTGGACCCTGTGCCATCAATTCTTCATCTCATCTGTGTCTCTGGCAACGTTATTGAGACCCAACAATGCTACGCTGGATGCCAAGATATTAAAAATAGTTGGATACATTCTAAATAAACAATGTACAGCAAAGGTGTTTAAGCCATAATTCATGCAACTCAAATAGCCCATTGCATGTTTCGATAGGACATGATGAATCAAAATGATTTTTTGCTGAGCATTTAAAACTAACATGCAAAATTTGATGTGCAGTTGATGCTTCTGACATTAATTTCTGGCAATCATTACGCTACAAACATTTTCCAGAAGAAAGAAAATTTTCTTAGAATTACATATGCCATTTCAGAATGATAGAGATAAGAATTTACATTTGAAGCAATGGAATCTTTTCTAAAGAAAAGGAAATCACAATTGAGACGACCAAAATTTGAAGAATTCTCTGCTGGTAATTTAACTTGAAACATGAAAATTTTAGAAAAATCGAATCTGATTTAAAAGTGAAGTCATGGTGTTGTTAGATTACAGAAAAATGCTAAATATATTTCAATAAATATTTTTACAAGAATCAATGGCAGTTGAATATTTGTATGGGACATCTGAACTTGTGTGTAAAAAAAACTGATGTATTAAATGTGAAAGTTTGTTTACCATACAGCATTAAAGAAAATCTAAAAAGGCTCAATTTTTTTTTTTTTACAGAAAAGAATATTTGAATTATATAAGATCAATTTTTCTTAATCAGTTTTAGATTTTTTTTTTAATATAGGATTTGATGATATATGTGGTGCCTTCAATAAGTTTCCAGACTTTTTTGTACAGGCATTTAAAATTGTCATAGACACTCGAAAATTCAGTATGTTATTGCTATACATCTTATGAGATGACTGACCAATCCTTATGATTCCAGCTTCAAATGAACAGCTACAGCAGGAGTTGGAATACACCCTACTAAAGCCTGGTCTCTACTATATTGTGTTCTTATATGAAATACACTATATTCCTCATTTATGTCGACATATTTAGCAGTTTAAAAAAAAGAAAAAAAGAAGAAAATAAATAAATAAAATGAAGTATTACGACCCTGGTCGAATGCTTTAGTATACAGGGCAAACAGAAATAGAACCTTTTCTAAAGCTTAGAAGTCTGATTGAACACCCTCAGTTAAAAAAAAAAAAAAAGCAACCGAAGTCAAAAATCGAATTCTACCCATAAAATAAAAACCTGTCAGGGCCGGAATCGGATGATAGGATGAAATATACCCCAAAATTTCTTTGAATTTTAACATACAGCAGTCCTGGACTTTAACTAAGTTAAAACTTAAGGTAAACAAAAAAAAAAGTTGTGTTTTTTTTTCCTACCACGTACACATGGGAAGCAGCATGATGTACGTGTGAGTCTTGCGGCTTAACGCTCAGGATTGTCAGTTCGATTGGGGAACTACTGCTGCTCATCTATAAGAGTGGCTTCTATAGACGAGAATAAAAACAGCCATCGAAAGATAACCATGACTCGTACTCAAACCACATACATAAACCGCATCGCTCTTCGCGCGGGTAAAAAAGGGGTGCGTCCTGCTGAGGTTGGAGCCCTGGCCTCAGTGTTCGAAAAATCAGCTACAGAGCTCAAACAAAAACTACTAAAATGCAAACAAACAATACAGATAGCGACATTTAACGTGAGAACCCTAAATAGAATAGGTCAACTATCAGAGCGAACTGCATCAGCCGTAGAACATAAGATAGACGTAATTTGCATACAAGAGTACCGATTCACGCACACCGAAGATATCAAATATCACGAAACTGGTAATGGATGGATGCTGGTGACTGTATCGGCATGGAAAAATTCTGTCAATGCATCGGTAGGAGGGGTGGGAATGCTTATAGGACCAAGAGCGTTAAAAACACTGAACAGCATTGAGAGAATACAACCTAGGATGATGGCCGCAACGTTTAATGGCAACCCCAAAGCAACAATTATCTCCTGCTACAGCCCTACCAATGTTAGCGAAGAAAACGAAATAGTCACCTTCTACGAAGATCTATCCTCCCTAGTACGTAGCATTCCGAAACACAACCTGCTAGTCATTGGCGGAGATATGAATGCACAAATCGGGAAAAACAGATACAACAAATACAACCTACACAACGCGTCAAACAGGAATGGACAACATCTAATAGATTTCATGATAGAAAATAGATTAACATGCCTCAATACAAACTTTCAAAAAAGGGAGGGGAAATTATGGACCTACACATACACGAATAAGAGTAAAGCACAGATAGACTACATCCTTATAAACAGGAAATGGAAAAACAGTGCGATGAATTGCGAGGCATACTCCTCTTTCGAGGGTGTGTCCTCCGATCATCGAATAGTTACGGCCAAAGTACGACTAAGCCTACGAAAAAACGCCACACGTAAAGCGACAACCAAGCACTATGACTGGGCCCTACTCAACAACAGAGATATTAGAGATAAATATGCATTAGAATTAAGAAACAGATTCGAAGCACTACAAGAGAAGGCAGAAAAAGGTACCCCAAATGACGAATATAAAAATTTTGTAGAAGCACACCTTGAGGCGGCAGCAAAGTGTATTCCAACAAAACCTAGAACTAAATATAGAGTCCCTTGGGAAACGCTAGCGGTTAGAGAAAAACGTGCACTCGTGAAAACTGCCTCCAAAAGCTATCAAAAGAACCCAACAAACACAAATGCACGAAAACTAGAAAAGGCACAACATCAATTAACAGGAATATATCTAAAAGAACAGGAAGAATACATACAAAATCAGATAGATAAGATTAGAGACTCGGTGGAAAATAGACAATTCAGGATAGCCTGGCAAACAATAAACGAAGTAAGTAGAAGGAAGAGCACAGCCAAAGCAAAATTGAAAGCTGCAAGCCAACAAGAAAGAGTATAACTGTGGGGACAGCATTTCAAAAATCTACTAGGAAACCCACCGGAAATAACGGATGAACCGATCACCAGAATTATTAGTAAGCAATTAGACGTTAAACTAGGTCCTTTCACCAAAGAAGAACTCGACTCAGTTCTCAGAAGAATTAAAAATAGGAAAGCTGCAGGGCTAGACGAGATCGCCCCAGAAGTGTGGAAGACTAGACAATTCGACGACATACTGCTCCGGCAATGCAATGCAGTCTATAGTCAAAATAGGATAGAAAGATGGACGAAGGGATGCATCCTTCCTTTTCCTAAAAAAGGCGACCTCGGACCAGCCAAGAACTACCGAGGGATAACACTACCATCCATAGCAGCCAAAATCTACAATGCCCTACAACGAAACCGCATAGAACCCAAAATAGACAACATCCTTAGGAAAAACCAAAATGGCTTCCGGAGAAATAGATCCACAACGTCACAAATACTGACCATCCGTAGAATCCTTGAAGGCGTTCGGGCAAAAACCTTCAGGCGACATTACTATTTGTCGACTTTACCAAGGCCTTCGATTCCATACACAGGGGGAAGATGGAGCAAATCCTACTAGCATACGGCCTACCGAAAGAAACCGTAGCAGCGATAATGATTCTCTACAGAAACACCAAAGTGAAAGTACGTTCAACAGATGGAGACACGGAATACTTCGACATTGTTGCAGGAGTACTACAAGGAGACACACTAGCCCCGTACCTCTTTATCATCTGTCTAGACTATGTGCTTAGGACTTCGATCGACAAAATCAGAGAAAATGGCTTCGAGCTGACTAAGAGAAGAAGCAAAAGGTACCCCAAAAACAATCACGGACGCCGACTACGCTGATAACTTAGCGTTACTAGCGGATACGCCTAATCAAGCAGAGACACTACTACATAGTCTGGAACGAGCCGCAGCTGGCATTGGCCTCCATGTCAATGCAAACAAAACTGAATATATGTGTTACAACCAAACGGGCAACATTGCCACACTAGACGGAGCCTCTCTGAAACTAGTAGACAAATTCACCTACCTTGGAAGTAGCGTCTCATCAACTGAAAAAGACATCGACACACGACTGACGAAGGCATGGACAGCTATCAATAGGCTCTCGATCATATGGAAGTCGGACCCAACCGATAAAATGAAACGCAGTTTCTTCCAGGCAGCGGTTGTGTCAATACTACTATATGGATGCACCACATGGACGCTAACGAAGCGGCTGGAGAGGAAACTAGACGGAAATTACACAAGAATGTTGAGAGCAGTATTGAACAAGTCCTGGCGACAACACCCCACGAGACACCAACTATACAGACACTTGCCTCCCATCACGAAAACTATACAAGTTAGACAAACCAGACACGCGGGACACTGCTGGAGAAGCAAGGACGAGCTCATAAGCGATGTACTCCTGTGGACCCCCACATATGGATGTGCAAAAGCAGGATGCCAAGCTCGAACTTACATACAGCAACTATGTGAGGACACAGGATGTAACTCTGAAGACCTGCCGGAGGCGATGAATGATAGGGAGAAGTGGCGAGAGAGGGTCAGGGATATCCGTGCTGGCGGTGCAACATGATGATGATGATGAAAGCCTGATTAATCTGGACGTGAGGATACTTTAGAAGAATGATATGCAATAAAATTGTGTTTTAAACTTGGAAAAAATGCCACAGAAATGTATGGAATGCTTCAGACTGCTTTTTGACTATCTTGCATGAATCAAGCTTCAGTTTTTGAGTGGCATAAGAGATTCAAGGAAGGCACGGAGTCTGTGAGGGATGATGAGAGGTGTGGGAGGAGTAAGAAAGTCAATACACCAGAGTTGATTGGCCAAAGGGTTAGGGTTAAGGTTACTATGTTGAGGTTTTAAGGGAGTTCAGGAAGAGATTCCGTCGGTAGAGGACAGCACTCTTCAAATCGGGCCAGTTCACAACTCCGACCTTGTCACAGACTATTTGACCAAGATGGGCATCAAGACAGTTCCTCAGCCTCCATATAGTCCAGACCTTGCTCCCTGTGACTTTTGGTTATTCCCTCAGCTCCAGGAAAACCTTAGAGACAGTTGAGATGAAAGAGACTGTGAAGAAGGTCAGTGACACGCTCACACAAGAGGACTTCCATGGGGCCTTCCAGAAGTTGTTGGAACAGTACATCAAGTGCATTGCAGCCAGAGGAGATTACTTCGAAGGAGACTAGAGTTTCATGAGTGTATTATTAATAAAAGTGCCCATCTGAAAAAGGTCTGGAAACTTATTTAATGATCCTCATATGATTGAATATTTATTATTTTTACTATTTTTTTCCCTTAAAGATGAATTTTTTTTTCAAAACCTGTTAATCATTAAAAGAAAAAAAGTATTAGTAGGAACAAAGTAGATTTTATTTTATTTTTTTTTCATTTTTACAATTCCCTGTATATTTTTATGGATGGTTGGTTCACATTTCTTTTGCATTGAGTCATTTCCAAAAATATCAGTGAACTAAAATAGCCTTTAATAATTTGGTTTCCCAACTTTAAAAATGTTCAACAGTTTTTGAGTAATCTTAACACGCTATGGGGGGGGATGCTGTATTTTACCACAAATATTTTTCCCCTAATATGAGGTGTAATAAAAAATATCAAAACTAAAGCTTTATAATTTTCAATCTTAAAATTTAAATCAAAGCTTATGCACAACTCAATAAATCATATAGAGATGGTATATTTGTATATTTGGAAAAAAAATCACGAAGGTAGTCTTGATACTGTGAAACACAAAAGTGTGTAAGTGCAACTTTTTCCGGGGAATGCGGAGTATCCCTTCATTGCCATTGCTCCCAGGTGCTACCACTTTGGCCCAGAGTGGTAGCACCTGATAAGGCCCTATCTATTTATGGAGGTGCCCGTGGTGTAATGCTTATTGTCACAGGATAAGGACACGACGACAAGAGTTCAAATCCTGGACCTGACTGATTGCATTTCACATAGCTCTAATACCCTTGGGAAAGGTATGAATCCAATTATTCTCCCTCCAGCTATGGGTAAATAGTAGGGCAGACTAGGTTCTTCAGCCTTGGTGAGGCAACTAGTCTAGGAGAAGGAAAACTCTGAATTCAAACCTGTTAAACTCCGCTTAAAAATTGACCTTGTGTCGTATCCTGCCCGAGCGGAGGGGGTTGGTAAATATGATAAGGCCCTATCTATCAGTCAAATAGAACTAACAGCATACTTATGCTAAACTGAATTGTTTGAGTAAACTGAATAGCTTGAAATAGAAATGTTTTTGACAATTAAACTGTTCTTAGTGTTCGCCAATGGCCTGGGAGACCTGGGTTCAATCTCAGGTCGAGTCATACCAAAGACTCAAAAAATGGTACTTGATGCCTCCTTGCTTAACACTCAGCATTATAAGGTATGGATCAAGGGTAAAGTAGAGCAATCCAGGGAAGGAGTAGCGCCCTCCCCTACACCTTGGTGTAGTAGCTATCGAAAAGGGAGCCTTCGGGTTACCCTCGACTATGGTCGCCAACTTTACTTTTACTTTTTACATTTAAACTGCGTGCTTATACTTAACTGAATTATTTGAAATAGAACTGTTTTTCGACACCAAAACTGTATTTACACTTAACTGAATTGTTACATATAACTGCTTGAATAGTTTGAAATAGAAATGTTTTTGACCATTAAACTGTGTACTTATGCTAAACTGAATTGTTTGAAAGAAAACTAATTATTTACATAAAAATGAATTTGGCGTTAAATAACCTACAGTTTGTTAAATTGAAAAGGATAATGGTTATCATTGTAAGAAATAGAATTGGTAACACAAGTTCAAACCCTAGATAGGGCTGTATGTTTTTCGTGTCATGCTTATGTCCTTTTAAAAGACATGAGTTTATATTTTCTCTCTCTAGCTTTGGGTTAGTAACAGTGTAGACTAGGTTCTTTACCTTTGGTTAGGCAACCAGTCTGGGAGAAGGAAAACTCAGAAGTCAAACTATCTTATTAAACTGCATACTTATCATCATCATCATATCGTGCTGGCAGCACGGATATCCCTGACCCTCTCTCGCCACTCCTCCCTATCGTTCATCGCCCTAGGTAGGTCTTCAGGACAACAACCTGTATCCTCACATAGCTGCTGAATGTACGTTCGTGCTGGTCGTCCTACTTTTGTGCGGCCGTGTGTGGGGATCCATAAGAGTACATCTCTTATGAGTTCATCTCTGCTTCTCCAGCAATGTCCTGCATGTCTGGTTCGCCTACCTTGAATAGTTTTCGTGATAGGGGGCAGGTGGCCGTACAGTTGGTGTCTTGTGGGGTGTTGCTGCCAGGACTTGTTCAGGATTGCACGCAGCATTCTTGTGTAATTGCCATCTAGTTTCTTCTCCAGCCGTTTTGTTAGCGTCCATGTAGTGCATCCATATAGCAGTATCGATGTGACCGCTGCCTGGAAGAAACTGCGTTTCATTTTATCGGTTAGGTCTGATTTCTATATAGTCGATAGCCTATTGATAGCTGTCCATGCTTTCGTTAACCTCGTTTCGATGTCCTTTTCGGTTGATTCGACGCTGCTTCCTAGGTACGTGAAAAGGAAGCATACTTATACTAAACTGAATTGTTTGAATTAGAACTGTTTTGACATTTAAAATGAATGGCTTGAAATGGAAATGTTTTTGACAATTAAACTGTGTACTTACGTTTAAACTACTTATGCTAAACTGAATTGTTTGAAATGGAACTGTACTTTTGCTAAACTAAATTGTTTAATATCAAACTGTTTTGACATTTAACTGTGTGTAAACAAACTCGATACTTATACAAAACTGAATTGTTTGAATTAGAACTGTTTGACTAAACTGAATAGTTTGAAATAGAAATATTTTTGACAATTAAACTACATACTTAAACTAAACTGAACTGCTTGAAATAGAACTTTTTTTAACATTGAAACTGTACTTATGTTAAACTGAAATGTTTGAAATATAACTGTTTTGACATTTAACTGCGTATGGAGAAAATCTATACTTACACGAAACTGAATTGTTTGAATTAGAACTGTTTGACTAAACTGAATAGCCTTAAATAGAAATGTTTTTGACAAACTGTGTAGTCATGCTAAATTGAATTGTTTGAAATAGAACTATTTGTATAAAAATGGATTAAGCATTAAATAACCAATAAAGGTTGATATGTCACAAAACCCAACCAATCAACCTACAATGTAAGATGTCCAGATGGTCAATAACCAGCGTCCAAAACAGAGAGACAAGTATGCAATGGAAACAAATAACTGAAAATTAGTCTTATCTGGATTGCGGATGTAAGTATGACACTCGTGTATATGTTGTATGTAAATTTAAATAAAATTCATGTAAACTTCAATGAGGTGGGGATATTCTGTACAAGCACTGACAAATAAATACATGAATTGAAATATAAGATATTTTGGCAAATATATCCAGTAGAAATTGGCATCCTAATAAATGGTAAAAATTTTGCCTTTGGCATTTTGGTTCTTCAGACTTGGCAACCTTTAGTTTATAGAATCTAGAGAGATTGTGAATGAGAGTTTGCTGACATATCTTTTGTCTGCTATGAAATATGGTGATTTGTAGGGTAAATTCATCGTTCAATTATCCACCCAAACCCTGGGATTAACTGACCTTCATAAATGTATGATATCTCAGCCAAAAATTATAGCTACAATTATATACAAGCTATAATGAGAAAAGTTAGCAAAAACAAATAAAAACCTTATTACCAGAGCTACTGAAAAGATCCCAGTTTGACTAAGAAGGAAATGAATTAGGTGGATTGCTTTAATGGCATGTCAACTTATCTGGAGTTATTTTATACCTAGAAGTTAGGGAAGAGCATACATTTATTTACATTTACGTATATTTTTTGTGTGACATCTTAAGTTTTTTTGCACACGGTCATATGATATCAGGTTAGAAAATTTTTTATTGCATTCAAATAATTTGTACACAGATCTATTAGATAGATATCATACTAATAGGTACTATCGCTCAGGGAGGGGAAGAATAGACCTGGGAATAAGAGTAATGACAATTAAGAATTACTCAACTCTCCTCAGACCTCCAGAAGTGGATCTGATGGTGAGGTTTGATTAATGCTGGAGCTTTGGTGAATGCAGAGTACCCCTTCATTGCTATCGCTCCCAGGTACACTCTGGCCTAGAGTGGTAGCACTTGATAGGGTCCTATCTATTGGTCAAATAGGACTGTTTGACAATTAAACTGTGTGCAAATAAATGACTAATGCTAAATTGAATTGCTAAAAATAGAAATGTTTGATTATTTAACTGTGTGTAAACAAATGACAGATGTTTAATTGAATTGTTAGTGACACATAGCAATACTTGGAACTATCTAACTTTGTTGACATGCTAAATTGAATTGTTAGAAGTAGAACTATTTGATCATTTAACTGTGTGTAGCTAAAAAAATGTGTTTACAAATCATATATTCAATATATATGTAAAAACAGGATTTGGCATTAAATAACCAGCAATGGTTGATATGCCATAAAACCAATAGAGAACTGGAGCCTTTCCATTAGATGCAGTTTAATGTGATACCCAGTACATTCATTTTTTTAGTGCAGGGGTGTCACCTTTCTTCAGGAGATACAATTAGTAGATTTCATAAACTCGTCAAACACTTTGCATATCAAGTCTCGAGTTTCTTTAACCGTTCCAAAATATTAAATAAAAATTCAAAGAAAAAGGTCATGGTTGGGCTAAGAACTTTTCATCATATCCTTGTGTAAATAGGTTAATCCTTTTATTTCCCTTTTTTAAGTAGTTTTATTTGGTTCATTATGTTTTATGGCATATCAACCCTTATGGGTTTTTAATGCTTAATCCAGTTGGCCCATTGGCATAATGGTTAGAGTGTTTGCCAATGGTCTGGGAGAATGGGGTTCAATCCCAGATTGAGTCATACCAACGACTTAAAAAAAAAAAAGGTACTTGATGCCTCCCTGCTTAACATTCAGCATTTTCAGGTATAGATCCAGGGTAAGTGGAGCAATCTAGGAAAGGAGTTTGCACCCTCTCCAACACCTTGGTGCAGTAGCTATTGAAAAGGGAGCCTTTGGGTCACCTTCGTCAATGGTTGGCCAACATACTATTTTATATAATTTGTTAGTGAATAGTTTGTATGTAACATTTTTAAACAAGCCAGAGCTCATTTGTTTGCGCACAGTTAAATGGTTTCAAGTTAGGAAAATGATTACAAATTTCTATTTGATCAATAGATGGGACTCTAACAGGTCATTCCAGGTCAGAGTGGAGCTGAGAGTAATGGCAGTGAAGAGGTACTTCACATTCTCTAAAGTTCCAGAAGTAGAGCCTCACCATCAGATGCAGTTTAGTGTTATGCCCAGCATATGCATTGCCTTGTTGAAGATGCTTACTCCTCTGCAGAGATGCAATCAGTGTATTTTATAGCCACAGCAGACTGGGCTGAGTAGTTTTATTCGAATATACCAATGTTAGCAAGGAGCAGGAGTTGAAATGAAAACACAGCTGCTTAATACAGCTTGAAAAAGAAAAAAAAAACAAAACAAAAAACAACCACACACAATTTGGTAATAAAGAAAGTTCTGTCTAAGTCGTGAAAGAGGCAATATGTTCATGATAAGCTGGTTTCATCCTCCTCCAAGAACAGAGGCCAGACTTTCCTGACCTCACACGCAATATTTGCTGTCTGCACTAACAGCTTTGAGAGTATATTTATTTGCTAGCACACATTAGTTTCCTGTTTGGTTCGTTTATATAAATTATACACACACATACACACTAAAAAAAAGTAAAATAAAAAAAATGAGGATCACTGGTAGCTGGAGTTCAAGTATTTGTAAATAAGAATGCATAATAAATGTTTCATTTGTTCGTTCGTTTTGTGATTTAAAAATTTAGCAATGATAAAGGTAAAATAAAACTAGAAAAAAAAAATAACCAGCTCATTAGCCTAGTCGGTAGAGTGTTCGCCAATGATCTGGGAGACCTGGGTTCAATCCTAGGTCGAGTCATACCAAAGACTTTAAAAATGGTACTTGATGCCACCTTGCTTAACACTAAGCAATATAAGTTATGTATCAAGGGTAAAGTGGAGCAATCCAGGGAAAGGAGTAGTGCCCTCCCCTACACTTCGGTGTAGTAGCTATTGAAAAAGGAGCCTTCTGGTCACCCTTGACTACGGTCACCAACTTTACTTTTTATTAAAACTAGAAATGAAACATCTCCACACTAGATGGAACCTCTCTGAAACTAGTAGACAAATTCACCTACCTAGGAAGCAGCGTCTCATCAACCGAAAAGGACATCGACACGCGGCTAATGAAGGCATGGACAGCTATCAATAGGTTATCGATCATATAGAAATCAGGCCTGACTGATAAAATGAAACGCAGTTTCTTTCAGGCAGCAATCATATTGATACTGCTGTATGGATGCACTACTTGGATGCTAACAAAACGGCTGGAGAAGAAACTAGACGGCAATTACACAAGAATGCTGCGTGCAATACTGAACAAGTCCTGGCTGCAACACCCCACAAGGCACCAACTATACGGCCACCTGCCTCCCATCAAGAAAACTATCCAAGTTAGATGAACCAGACATGTGGGACACTGCTGGAGAAGCAGAGACGAGCTCATAAGTGATGTACTCCTATGGACTCCCACATATGGCAGGGCAAAAGCAGGACGATCAGCTTGAACATACATTCAGCAGCTCTGTGAGGATAAGGGATGTAGCTCTGAAGACCTGCCAGAGGCGATGAACGATAGAGAGAAGTGGTGGAAGAGGGTCAGGTATATCCGTGCTAGCGGCACGACATGATGATGATGATGAGAAATGAAACAAAAATGGTTGAAGACGGTCTTTTTCTGCAAGCAGTAAATATATATACTCATATTGTAAATATAACAATATTTTCAATATGCTGCTAAGTATATACAGCACAATATATTTCAAGTATATTGGTTAGTTGATTATTTTGTTTGATGGCATTGCAGGTTATCTAATCCCAAATCTTTTATATATATGATTTCATATTCATCGATAAATTAGTAGAAATAATTTTCATTTACTTCATGTGTATTAATAAACAGGTAGAAATAATCTCAACTGTTTCTCTGGACGTAGTTGACTCTCAACCACTACTTTCTAGCTGCTATAAGATAAAAAGGGTCGGGTGTTTTAATTATATAGGTGCTAAACATGCTTGACATGACCAGTTGATTGATTGGATCAAGTCTATCTGACCACCCCTCAAGGCCAAGTATAGGCTGAACTAAAGTGTTGCAGGTCCTATGACCGCATAATATCTGGGTCATGGACTGCTCAGCAATGTAGATCCCTTCTTCAGGCATTATGGGTTGCCACTGGTGGCTAAGAGGAGGCCCAATTGGGGGATGGGAATACTCCTATGCATTGGTGTACTTCGTGTATTCTACAGCCCTGGCTGACAGGGTGGGATTTCAAGGATAAGATAATAATCATCATCACCCTGACTTTCTCTCACCATCCATCACTCAAATCTATCACTCCTAGCAGGTCTTATAAGCTGCATCTTGTGTCTGCTCAGAGCTGGTGTGAGTAAACCCTAGCTGGTCAGCCAACACTGGCACATCTATGTGTAGCACTCCATAAGATAACTCTACTTATGAGTTTATCTTTATATCTCTTTTGCTAGGTATATATCAGCATCACTTTCAGTAGATGAGATGTTGCTGCTGAGGTACTGTTATATATTGACCTTTGACTGAACCATCAATCAAGAGATGCACCTGTGTAAATAAGCGGAGGAACAGCGGAAGCAGGTGGGCGTGAGACAATTATATAACCAGGTGCCACAGACGGCTTGGGTCAGTTCCAGTTGGAATCAGTTGGGGACAAGATGCCAGCGTGAGAGCCAGTGGCAGACAGAGAGCTTTGGGTTCCCAGTGACCCACAGTTGAACAGCCCAGTCAAGACGAGGAAGAAGTGCTGCTATGGTTGGAAGAACTTTGGGTCAATATGTAGCAGTCTGTCCCTGTCTCCAACTCACCTCTCACACACAAGAAACATCACCCTTTCGAGAATAAAGTGTGAGAGGCATATTTTTATATAGAAGTGTATTCGTTCGTTCATTGAAGTTTGTATATTATGTTTTGCATATATTTATATTTGTATATGTATGCGGCTATACAACAGTACGTGAACTGGTTCTTTAATTTCAGAGGCTTGCCAATTAGAGTGGAGATGGCTCCTTTTTATTTAAAACACATCTACTGTGTTTTATTTGTGTTTACATAGAGACTGTTGCTTCCTGCTGCTTGTTCTAGGCTATTCAGCAGGGTGTCTGCTTAGGCTGGTGTATTTGTGAAAAGTACTTGATCATTTGTGTAGTCTGTAATAGTTTCTGTGGAATATCATCTGCTTCCGGCTCTTTTAGTGTGAAACCATTTTCTCGTATTTGATCAATGGATGTTTAAAGAATGTTGTTCAGGCAAAGTATAAACAAATATGGTGCTAATGTATCTTTGCGGAAAACCTCTGCGAAAATTCCAAAAAAGTCAGTGTCTCCATCAGCTTAGTAAACTATTGCTTTCATGTTTTTGTAAAGCATCATTATAGCAGTAACAGTTTCTTTAAAGAGATCATATGCAAGTAGTATTTGTTCCATCTTTCTCCTCTGCATTGAATTGAATGCCTTAGAGAAATCTATGAACTGTAGTGTTGCCTCAAGATTCTTTGCCCATATTACTTTGGTGATTTAATGGATCAACAGAATGAAACCGGTTCTGATTTTTCCGAAGAATTTTCTTATTTTCAGTTCGATATGATTTAGAAGCAGGGCATTATAAACCCTAGCAGCTATAACAGAAAGAGTTATGCCCCGTAGGTTTAAGTGATTCCAAGGTTACCTTTCTAGGTGTAAGAGAGGTTGCAACCTTACATCAATTTCCTTGTTGCATTTTGTTTATAGATTGCTTTGCATTGTCAGAAATCTATGTCATCAAATTTTCTTGTCTTTCAAACGGCAAGAAATAATTTGTCAAGTCAAGCAGCTTTTCTGTTTTTGCAGTGCTGTATCAAGTTCTTCTTCTTTTAACTGTTCAGGTTTGATGTCTAGTTGGTCATTAATATTTTTTTGGATAAGTTTGTCAGGAGGGTGTCTGAGCAGATTCTTGAAATGTTCTTTCTACTTTTGAAGTCTTTCTTCTTGGCTGTCAGGTATTAGATTTGCTTTTGAGGTGCTCTACCTTCCACTCACTTCCTTTTCTGTCTGCCAAGCTAATTGTGATTGTCTATTTTCTACCAAGTTTCTGATTTTTTCAATGAGGCCTGGAATGTATTCTGATTGTTCTTTTTGTTATGAAACTCCTGACGTAGGGTTTCATATTGTTGATCCTCAGGTGAGCTGGTATTCAACATGTCAGACTCCTGTTAGATTCAACTGAATAAATATCTACTCTTTTTGAGTTATGTGACTTATGCCGCCAAGAAAGTAAATATTTACTTTATAATTTGGCACCTGATTGAGCCACATAACTTAATATGTCAACTTTGTAATAGTCGCATGACTCAAAAAGGTGTATATTGTTCAGTTCAACCTAACAAAAGTCAGATGTGTTGAATACTTGCTCACTTGAGGATTAACAATGTCAAACTGTTTTATTATTATCTAATTTTATACTTGAAAATATCATGACACAGCTCTGGATTTTTATATATAAACCACTGTAAAAATTTTACTGATAAAAACACTTTTAGCATTATATTCTAATCATAATTTTATATATAACTATAAAAATTATTTTCAAGTTTGAAAGTGTAGCAAAAAGAATTTCGTATTTTTGTTTGCCACGTAAATTAGACTGTTGTGATCGTCGCATATTTTCATCCAATGAGGATGACTTATCGTATTCAGCATGGACCATTTTCCCAGACAACATAAAAATGGTGAAAGCCCGCTAAACTATCTCTTCCTCAGAACCTTTTGAGCAGGATGAACGTACATTCTGTCCGCTCCCTTCATAGCAGCAGAATCACAACACCATGAAGAAAGCCATCTAATTTATGGACCTTTTGAGTCTACCCTCTTAGACTGAGGGTTCCCAGATGAACATGAATTAGATGCATGTAAACTGCCACTTACAGGAACACCTTTATGTCACCTCTAACTTTTGCTATGTCAACAGCAAGGCGCAATTCCGCTCAGACATCCAGCTACCTCATTCCTGGGCAACCTTTTCTGGAGACTTTCATGCCTCTCTCCTACAGCAACCAGGACCACACATTTATGGGTGACTACATCATTCCTGTCCTTAAACTGCAAACACGACTTTAGCTACATCTACAGCGATGCATATTCCACTCAGACATTCGTCATTGCCTTGACTGCAGTGACGCACATTCAACTCTGGCATTTAGCTGCTATAATTCCTTCTCATTTCAATAACTATTTCCTTCCTTCCTTCCTTCCTACGAGACTAGCAGCATAAAGGTACCCTTTATTCTGGCTACCATTAAACCATCTGGAAAACATTACAGCATCTTCATCGTTATCTTCCAACAATATAGCGAGGAACTAATGTAACAATATTCCTTGCTAAAAAAGTATTTTTAAACAACACCCAATGGAGTAAAATGCTGTTAAAAAAGTTTGATTTTCACACACACTTGCAAGGTAATCTGCAAGAATTTACAAGTTTAACAGTCTTGGAGAGTTAATTGTCTTGAAATGAATACTTGTTGAAGATGGCCCATGGCCAAAATTGGTCTATATTAACATATTTATATTATCTATTTACAAATATTTAGATGTCTATTTTTTTTCATGCATCATATATATATATATATATATATATATAAGTGTATTATATTTCCTTTTTTATCTTTAATTTTAGGTTTGGTTTGGTTTGTTGGGTATTATGGCATATCAACCTTTGTAGGTTATTTAACACCAAATCCATTTTTATGTAAATAATCTGTTCTATTTAAAACAATTTAGTTTAGCATAAGTACACAGCTTAATTGTCAAAAACATTTCTATTTCAAACTATTCAAGCAGTTATATGTAATAATTCAGTTAAGTGTAAATACAGTTTTAATGTCGAAAAACAGTTCTATTTCAAATAATTCAGTTAGGCATAAGCACGCAGTTTAAATGTAAGTATGGTTTAATTGTCAAAAACATTTCTATTTCAAGCTATTCAGTTTAGTCAAACAATTCATTTTAGCATAAGTATGTTAGTTCTATTTAATCCATAGATAGGGCTCTATCAGGTGCTACAACTGCGGGCCAGAGTGGACCTGGGAGCGATGGCAATGAAGGGGTACTTCACATTCCCCAAAGCTCCAGCACTACTGGAACCTCACTATCAGATTGTTTAGTGTCATATCCAGGACACTTGATAGGGGGTCTTACCCCTCTGCAGAGGTGCAGTCAGTGTATTCTACAGCCCCAGCCGACTGGGCAATTTAATTTTAGAGTGCTCAATTAGCGATAGTCCTGTTATTATACATATTATGTTTTATAACAATCTAAAATTACTTCTTACAGGTATTTAGAAAATTCTAAGAATATAAAGCAGACAGTAAAAAGTAATTTAAATGATATTATAAAGCTATATATATATATACACTCACATATATATATATACAAGAATCATTCAAAAAGTTCTAAGCCTCACTAGAAAGAAGAGTTATATCTGAATATTTTTGTTATGACAACACACTCCCCTTCTTACTAGAAAAACTAGTTCAGATTCAACAATTTCTGTACTATCAAGACCAATACAAAAATGAGAGGTGGAGGTGCCCGTGGTGTAATGGTTAGCGTCATAGGAAATGGACATGGCAACACGGGTTCAGATCCTAGATGAGACTGATTGTATTTCACATAGCACTAATACTAAGCTGGTTTGATTATAGCAAGATCAAACAGACCTCATTGCCATGGTAACTGATTTTCTTATTACCCAATTGACCCATCTCCTTCAAATAGAATATTTTGGCAATGTAGAAAAGTATCACACACACAGACATATATATATATATATATATATACAAAGTAGAAATGTTTAGACACAAAAACACAATAAAATGATGAAAAACTTTAAAGAAAGAATTGTTTGGTAAACGCTATTAAAAATATTCATAAAGTTTCTGCATTTTTTAATAACACTGCTTTAAGTTTGAAATAAACTGATTTTTTATAAAAACTCTTATTAACTTAAAGTGATGAACTTGAAAATAAACCTGATCTAATTTTTATTTGAGTAAATTGTATGGACCTGAATTTGTTTGTAAAATTATAATGTGCAAAGTCATTTAAATGTAACAGAAAAAAAGTGTAAAAATTAGCATTTGGTTAAGATTCATTTGACATAATGCACTTATATTGAAAAATATTTTTTCTCTGATATATTTGAAAATGACATTTAATTTCTTTTTATTTTTGAATAAGAGGAATCAGTGAGGTAATTATAGTAGGGATTCCGTTTACATATGTATAATGAAGAATTACCTTCTGTGTTTCAATTTACAATGTAAATATAATCTAAACTAAGTCCTAATGGTCATCTCATTTCTTTGTTAAATGCATATCAATCTTTGTGGGTTATCTAAATTTGTAGAAGAACAGCAGTGATACTATTTAACCCATAGTTCAGGTCATAAGGTGTTCATGCCTTTCCCAATGACTTAAGTCAAAAAGTGAGCATATATAACATGACTGGAGTTTGAACTCACTTACTTTGAGACTACAGTCCAGCACTTTAACCATTATGCCATATGTAGTCTCCCCCATGGCCATTCCAGGTTCAAATCATAGTAGATCTATGTTACTGTACCTCTTGATAGGATTACTTATCTGTTTCATTTGTGTTCTCTAAATGTTCTGTTATATATATATATATATATATAAACAGTTCTATTTCAAACAATTCAGTTTAGCATAAGTACAGTTTCAATGTCAAAAAAAAGTTCTATTTCTAATAATTCAGTTTAGCATACAAAAACAGTTCCATTCAAAACAATTCAGTTTAGCATAAATGTGCAATTTAAATATCAAAACAGTCCTATTTCAAGAAATTCAGTTAAGCTTAAGTACACAGTTTAGTTCTATTTGACTCATTGGTAGGACCCTATCAGGTGCTACTATTCCAGACCAGAGTGGACCTGGGAGCAATAGCAATAAAGGAGAACTCTACATTCCCCAAAGCTCCAGCATTACTGGAACCTCACCATCAGATTGTTTAGGGTCATATACAGGACACTCATTGGGAGGGTTTCTTACTCCTCAGCAGAGAAGCAGTTGGTGTATTCTACATCTTCAGTCAACTGGGCCTATATTTATTCATTTATTGAGATTATATATATATATATATATATATATAGAGAGAGAGAGAGACACACACACACACACACACACACACAAGGGTCATACAATGAATAAGGAGAATTTTATTTTTTAGAATTTTTTCCATAAATGTTAACTCTGTATTCTTTGAAATTGGTTTATAGAAAAATTTATTTTAATCCACAAAAATATTTCTTTCGAGGCTATTCAAAATGATGGAAATTAGGTTTGAACAGAGTACTGTCATCAAATCTCCGGTGGCTGAATAGTGCAAACCATGAGAAATCTACAGAAGAATGTGTGATATACACAGAGAAGCATATAAACCTGAGTAAAAACAACAGTCCATTAAGAGGAAACATACTGAATCTCCAGTAAAGAAACAGTTCCAAGCACAGGGGTCAGTAAAGAAGGTTATACAAGGACCCATCATTATTGATTTCCTTGTAAAAGGTGTAATTGTATATAATGCTTCTAACTACCAATTCTTAAGGTAAAATTCACCTTATTTTGTGAGTCACATTTATATTAGTGCAAGATTTTATCATAACTGGTAGTGCCCGTGGTATAATGGTTATTGTTGCAGGAAATGCACACGGTGACAAGAGTTCGAATACTGGACGAGACTGATTGTATTTCACATAGCACTAATACCCTTGGGAAAGGTATGAATCCAATTATTTTCCCTCCAGCTATGGATAAATAGTAGGGAAGACGAGGTTCTTCAGCCTTGGTGAGGCAACTAGTCTAGGAGAAAGAAAACTCTGAATTCAAACCTGTTAAACTCCGCTTAAAAATGTGACCTTGTGTCATATCCTGCCTGAGCGGAGGGGTTGGGTAAATATGATAACTGGTAGTTTCATCAAATAGTTTCGGAAAGGAATTTCATGAAAATACCAGTTATGATAAAGCTAGTGTCAATCAGCTAGTTTTTAGATATTTTTTAAAACGATTTTATCCATGGTTATAGTATATATCATTACATATATTATAGTCATATAAAATATAATTTTATTACCAGCTCATTGATCTTGTAAGTAGAGTGTTCGCCAGTGGTCCAGGCGACCTGAGTTCAATCCCAGGCTGAGTCATACCAAAGACTTTAAAAAAAAAATGGTACTTGATACCTCCTTGCTTAACACTCAGCATTATAAGGTACGTATCAAGGGTAAAGTAGAGCAATCCAAGGAAACAAGTAGCGCCTTCCCCTACACCTCGGTGTAGTAACTATTAAAAAGGGAACCTTTGGGTTGCCCTCGACTACAGTCGCCAAATTTACTTACTATATATATTATATTTACAAATAATATACATGATTATATTTGTATATTAGTGGTTAGAGTGTTCTCCAATGACCTGGCAAACCAGGGTTCAATCCCAGGGTGAATCATACGAAAGACTTAAAAAATGGTACTTGATGCCTCCTTGTTTAATCCTCAGTATTATAAGCTAAGGATCAAGGGTAAAGTTGAACAATCCAGGAAAAGGAGTAGTGCCCTTCCCAACACCTCGGTGTAGTAGCTATTGAAAAGGGAGCCTTTGGGTCACCCTTGACTACAGTTGCCAACTTACTTTTATATTTGTAAATAATGTAAATAGCTTTACTCTGTCGTGGCTCTGACTATTGAGCACACTTTGATAAAAATGATGTAAGTTATATTGTTTAATTTTATTTCTGCTGAGTGTGTGTGTGTGTGTATGTATATCATCATCATGTCGTACTGCTAGCACAGATTTGTGTGACTCTCTCTTGCCAGTTATCGCTATCATATGTCACATTCAGCAGGTCCTCTAGACTACATCCTGTGTCCATACAGAGCTGTTGCCGATAAGTCGTAGCTGGTCGTCCAACACCGGCTTGTCTGTGTGATGAGGTCTACAGGAAAATGTTATTTATGAGTTTGTCCTGATTCCTCCAGCAGTGTCCCACTTCTTATTTGTCTGATTTGGTGGGTTTTAGAAATGAGAACTGCTGTTTTGTGAGATGTTGCATCTAGAATTTGTTCGATATAGCTCGTAGCATTCTTATGCAATTGCCGTCAAGCTTTTTCTCTAGGCGCTTTGCCAGCATTCATGTGCTGCATCTGTAACATATACAAATGCATGTGGCAACAAAATCGACAATAATGACCTGCGAACACACTTCTTTAGAAAAATATACCTTTCACTTTATGTGGGGGTGTCCTCGTGGTGTAATGGTTAAAGCGATGCACTGCGGAATCGTAGTACGCGAGTTCGTACTCCAGTCGTGCTATTACGTTCACTTTCGGGCAAATACCCTTGGGAAAGGTATGAACCCCCTTATTCTCCCTCCAGCTATGGGTAAATAGTAGGACGGACTAGGTTCTTCAGCCTTGGTGAGGCAACTAGTCTAGGAGAAGGAAAACTCTGAATTCAAACCTGTTAAACTCCGCTTAAAAATTGACCTTGTGTCATATCCTGCCCGAGCGGAGGGGTTGGTAAATAGTACCTTTCACTTTATTTGAAAGGGTCGCAAAAGGGTTATATGGGAGAGATGAGTTGGAGACTGAACAAACTGCAACATATTGGCCCCCAGTTCCTTTGTCTTTAGCAGCACTTCT
Organism: Sepioteuthis lessoniana; assembly: GCA_963585895.1. NCBI lineage: Eukaryota > Metazoa > Mollusca > Cephalopoda > Myopsida > Loliginidae > Sepioteuthis > Sepioteuthis lessoniana. Next base: position 110,180,273 of record OY757915.1, read on the forward strand.
TTCTCGTTCTGCTGGGCTGCTCAATCAGGGTTCCTGAGGGCCCATAGCCCTCTGCTGGGTGCTGGTTCTCTCTACAGCATCTTTTCTCCAACTGATTCCAAACTAACTGAACCTGTCTGTGGCACTGGGTTATATAATTGTTTGTCACCCACTTGCTTCTTGTGGGCATCACATCTGCACCCAATTTAACCCATCCACAGTCAAGGTTATACCCTGATATCTTCGACTGGATGCACCTGTTCCTTGATTGACGGCTGGGTCGAAGGTCTAGGGCGACAATTTTATCATTCCACTTTGTAGATGCAAATAAATGGACAATGAGTTTTTTCTTAACTCTTCTTCATGCTTGAAATTTATATAAGAATCAGATTTAAAAAAAAGGAAAAGGAAAAAAAAAAAAAAGAAAGGAAACAGGTAAAAAAATGGAAGAACTGGGTGGAGTTGATAAAGTGCTACAACCTCAACTTACAAGGTGGTTTGTGAATGATACACTCTTGTTACAATACAAACCTGGTTTTATAATCTGACACGGCAAGAATAATTATACAATGAAAAAGAAATGAAAAAAAAAGAAAGGTATTGAGGAAGCAAAGTTTATTTTATAAAATATATTGGCACTTGGAGTGTCTAAAAGTCGATAGTTGTTAAAAAGAAAGTATATATATATTTATATATAACCAGGCCATTGGCCTAATGAATAGAGTGCTTGCCAATGGTCTGGGAGATTGGAGTTCAATCCCAGGTCGAGTCATACCAAAGATTCAAAAAATGGTTTTTAGCTATTGAAAACCAAGCCTTCAGGTCACCCTCAATTAAGGTCGCAAACGTTTACCGCTATATGTTGAAAAGATAAAGGGAAGAAAGATATATACTTTGGTGTGGATCTTTCATCATCATCATCATATCGCGCTGGTAGCACGGATATCCCTGACCCTCTCTCACCACTCCTCCCTATCGTTCATCGCCCTAGGTAGGTCTTCAGGACAACATCCTGTATCCTCACATAGCTGCTGAATGTACGTTCGAGCTGGTCGCCCTGCTTTTGCGCGGCCATGTGTGGGGATCCATAAGAACACATCTCTTATGAGTTCATCTCTGCTTCTCCAGCAGTGTCCTGCATGTCTGGTTCGTCTAACTTGAATAGTTTTCGTGATAGGGGGCAGGTGGCCGTACAGTTGGTGTCTTGTGGGGTGTTGTTGCCAGGACTTGTTCAGGATTGCACGCAGCATTCTTGTGTAATTGCCGTCCAGCTTCTTCTCCAGCCGTTTGCAAACTCTTTTTTGACTAAAATTTTGGCTACATACGAGGTAGTCTATTGAAAATTATTCTAAGTATAAAAATAAGAACAAAATAATAATAGGAAATATGTCAAGCATGCAAGCTAAAAAGTTGTCTTCAGGGCAAATGTTTTGGATTTTAGGAAAACATTAATACATGAGAAATTTCTTATTTACATTATATATATATATTTTTAAACTTGTTTGGTCAAAGGCTAAAATAAAGGAATTTTGGAGTTGAAGAATGTCATTGGCCTGTTTGCATTAAATATCAATATTCAAAATTCTGATTGGTATTGTAGCAGAAAGAATTTCATATTTTTGTTTGGCGCGTAATTTAATTCGACCGTCAGGGTCGACACATAATTTCACCCAATCAGGATGACTTATCCTATTCTACCCGGATCATCTTTCTGGGCAGCAGAAATTGGGGAAGCCATCAAACACTCTTTCTTTCTCAGAACAACTTCGTTCAGGACAGACGTAATGACTGTCCGTGCTCTTCAATAGCAGCAGCATCGACACAATGAGGAAAGCCGTCTAATTTATGGACCCCTTGCGTCTATTCTCTTAGACCAAGGGCTCCCAGTTGAATATGAATTAGATGAATTCAATACGCCACACACAGGAACAACTTTACGTCGCCCCCAAAATTGGCTATGTCGACTACGATGCAAAATTCAGCTCTAACATCTAGCTACTTCACCTCTGGGCAACATTTTCTGGAGACATTCACGCTTCTCCCCGAAACAACCAGAATCACAAACTCACAGTGACTACAATCGTTTCTGTCCTCAAACAGCAAACATGACTTTTGCTAAACTATGGCGAACATATCTCCCTCAATACATTCAACAATGCCTTAACCTAACAATGCACATTTCGCTCGGGCATTTAGCTGCTAAATTGCTTTCTCAAATCTATCATAATTTCATTTCGTTTCCTTACTTCTTTCCTTCCTACAAGACTTGCAGCATAAACGTAAACTTTTTATTCCATGCTGCCATTAAAGACCTTCATATAAAAGCTAACGGCATCATCGTCTACTTACTTCTTCATCCTCCTATATTTACTAACAACAATTAGCGAGGGAATAAAACACGTGCAAGAATACATTTCCCACACTAAAAATAATAACAATCCATTTCTTTGCTAAAGTATTAAAAGCAAATAAGCTGATGTAAAACAACTTTACAAAGACTGAGAAATATTTATCCTAATTTTGTTTGTTAAATATTTCTTGTAGGATTCTTAAACTATGATAACTGTATTCCCATATTTATTGATTCATTGGGAATCGATTGCCCAATAAATAACAATTTTATTTCATACTTTCCTGAACATCTAAAATCGTCTAAGTTCATTACCTTTACACTCAGACTCTTTCACTATCAATAGTAAAAAGTAAAGTTGTCTCCCTTTAGTCGAGGGTGACTCAAAGGCTCCCTTTTAGATAGTTACAACACCAAGGTGTAGGGGAGGGCGCCACTCCTTTCTCTGCATTGATTCACTTTACCCTTGATCCCTACCTTATAATGCTGAGTGTTAAACCAGGTAGCATCGAGTTCCATTTTTTGAGTCTTTGGTATGACTCAACCTGGGATTGAACCCAGGTCTCCTGGGCCATTGGCAAACACTATCAATAAAATGTATTTATTTCAATAAAAGCGAGTAGAAATGTTCATATGGTGAAAAGTTCCTATGATGACGACTGTTTTTTACTAATAGGATCTGAGCACAGGAACACTGACAGAAGAAGTGTGTAAAATGCAAGGGGGATTAAATCAAAAAATAAACCTCAATTTGGTCACATTCCATGAGAGTATCTTGGTCAGGCTATGAACTTTACAGCCAAACTATGTATGGTGTGTTGTGGATTGTGTGAAGTAACAAATTTAGTTCCTGAATTGATTCTTGATTGAAACTCTTTGTACTTACAATACAAAAGGCATCGATATTTTAACTAAGTGACCCTATTGTGTCACTAAATTAAAAGCTATAAGTTGACGTCTTGTCATCAGGAGAGAAACAATGAGAGTATCATTGTTGGGCTGTGCTTATGGTATCAAGTGATCTTAATCGAGTCTTTGATAGTATAATTTATTAATAAGCATTTAATGAAAATTAATCAATTATAATAACTTGATTTTTATATCTTTCAATCAAATGTTTTAATGTTAATGAATTCAAGAGACATTCAATAAATATTACTCGTTTAATCTAATCTATTATTTTTTAGACACAAGGGTGGATATAAACTTCACTAAATGTTATTATAGAATAAACAACTGGTATTATTAACAGATATTTTCTTGGGACCTATATATGCCCCACCCTCAAGTGATGTGTGGGTAGCATAATCATTATCAGCACATAAAATGCGATTAAAAAAAAAGATCAGTTCAAATTCCTTCAGAGGCAATTTGTGCTAACTTCACACTCATGCACTTAAAGTGGGAGGCATGAATCTATTTCTTTTCACTAAAGTTAAGAATAAAATAGGTGGGCAAGAGGAACTCTCTAGCTTTGGCTAGCAATCGGTCTAAGAGAAGAACAGTTCTAAACTCAAACCCATTACCAATACCTCAGAAGCCAGCATTGCAGGGTAAGGCTTAATACTCTTCATATGGATCTTCAAAAAGGCTCAAGTACTGAAGAGGACTGAGATGGGATGAGATAGATGGTTTGGTTGGTTTTGTGGCGTGTAAACACTTGCTGGGTCATCAATGCTGAAGTCAGTCTTTATTTTTTCAAGCAATTATACAGTTTTAAGAAACAAATTATTTATTAAAAAAAAAAGTCATGGCTTCAAATCAGTTGCATACTCTTTCAAGTATTCCTAAGGGTAATAATAATTTGCAAGCAATTATATGACTTCAAGTAACTATTCCAATTCAATAATGATAATTTATTTGCAAACAGTGAGTGGGGCTTAGAATATGCTGACTCTACCCCCAGTTGAGAGATAAGAATCCGCACCTTACCAAAAATGAGGTGTTCTAAGTATCAAACTGCATCTAATGGGAAATGTGGAATAACTCTTCCTTGCCATTACTCTCAGGTTTGTTATATAACATGACATGGATTTTCAGTTCATTCCTAGTGACCCTGTGTGCTTTGGCAAGCTGTCACATTTTGATTAGTAAACAGAAAGATGGCAGCACATCAGGGCACTCAGGTCGAGCAGGTGTGTAACTGGAAGGAGACCATGTGATGAGAACCACACAGTCAGATTTGGACAGAGTGTAGTGAATCACAGTCGAGCCAGGGACACACAGCTGATCAGAGGTGTCTCGGGGTGCAAGCATTGGCATATTTTTATAAACAAGTGTTTTGTTCATTCACTGAATTGCATAAATTAATGTTATGATTATGGCTAGACAACAGGTCTACTCTGACCTAGAATGGTAGTACCTGTTAGGGTACCATCTATGGATTAAATAGATCTGTTTGAAAATTATTAACATTTGATAGGAATACTTGAAACCATATAACTGTAAATTGTTTATATTAAGTATGATTATAAGAAGCTGTATTTATTTACTAAGGATTATTATTAGTCATTTGAAACCATATAACTCAATGCAACTAAATTATTATTATTAAAAAGGAATCTTTATTTGAAACCATATGATTGTAAATGAATTATTACTATTAGATAGGAATACTTGAAACCATGTAACTATGTGCAAATTATTTGTATTGAATACAAATACTTGATATAATTGCAAGCAAAACATAAAACCTCTTAAAAAACAAATATTTTAAAATATATATGATAAATCTACAATAAACATGACTCCCGAATCCGCAAACAAGTTGACATAAAATCTATCAATCTAATACAAATAATTTTCATAGAAGACTATTTGACCCATTGGTGGGACCCTAAAAGAAACTGCCACTCTGAATCAGAGTGGATGTGGGAATAATGATAAAGAAGAAGTGACTCCAAATTCCGCAGAACTTCCAAACTTGTTTACTGTTATGCCCAAGACAAAAAGTGAAAAGATTAAACAATGATATTCCTCGATGAAAATATTGCCAACAACATGGTTTACTTTGACATTCTCACCACCCATCTCTATCAGCCATTACTCTATCAAAATCTTATACATGGCACCAAGTGTCTGCACAAAGCTGATGAATGAAAGTCTTTGCTGTTGGGCCAACATTAGCCTGTATTAGTCTATGAGAGAAAATTACTTATAAGTTCATCCTTACTTTTTCAGCATATCTTGCTTGTCTTACTTGCATTATTTGCAAGATGAGAGGTAAGTACAATTGATGTTTTTTAGGTTGCTGTTTCCAGAATTCATAAAAACAGCCTGCAGCATCCTTGTGTAGTTCTCATCTCGCTTTTTCTCTATGCATTTCATTTGTGTCCTGGTAGTATATCCATACAGTAGTACTAACACAGTTCCAGCATAGAAATCCCTTTTTATTTTATCAGAGCGATCAGATTTAAAAGTTGCTGAAAGTCTGGCTTTTATTCCTATTCACTGTTATTAAAATGACAAATTTTCTATCTTGACAGAACTATTGATAGATCTTTGAGTAGTTAGGGGACATTTGACAGCAGAATTTTATGCATCAGGGAAAATAGAAAAAGCATTTTCTAAAGTCTACATAAGTAGGTATAGGTAAATGATAGATATAAACTAATGTTCTGGCAAGAATAGTCAACTACCCATAACCAGGAGATGAAATTTTATATATATATATATATATATATATATATATAGAGAGAGAGAGAGAGAGAGGAAAACATGCCTTCTATTGTAAATAAATACACCATTTCAGGATACATTGTACACTGGAATATGCTACAGCTGTTCTGTTAGAAGAAAAAAACATTATGAAACCAACTTGACTTTGCTTTCCAAGAAAGAATAAATATTATTACATGTTGGATTTTTCCAATCAACAAAGAAGATTACAGCCATTGGAAAGATGTTAGACAATTCAGATACCATTGAAATGCAAAAAAACAATACAGAAATTAAATCCAAATAGATGTTTTCCACCAAAAGATACAAAGCAAATAAACTATGCTACATTTGAAAAATAAAAATAAAATTCAGAATGGATTCATGTTATATATATATATATATATATATATAGACACACACACTTTATATATAAAGTTCTGTAACTGATGTGGATGAAGTGCAAATCAGAAATTTTCTGTGTGAGTGTGTGTGTGTATATATATATATATATATACACACACACTAATATTATATGTATATATATATATATACATATATATATATATATGGATGTATAAATATAAAACAAATGTATAAGTGTATATAAACCTATTTATATAAAAACAGATATTTATATATCTGTTTTTATATGAATAATATAATAATATATATAAATGATATGTATCTTATATATACGTGATGTATTCAATAAGTTTCGAGACTTTTTTTGTACAGGCATTTAAAATTGTCGTTGACTCTTGAAAATTATTGCTATACATCTTATGATATCACTGACCAATTTTTATGATTTCAGCTTCAAATCAACAGATACAACAGCAATTGGAATACTCCCTACTAAAGCCTTATGGTCACAGCTGTTGAATTTCAAAAATGCAATCTGGACGTAAGGACACTTTAGAAGAACGATATGCAATAAAATTCTGTTTTAAACTTGGAAAAAATGCCACAGAAATGTATGGAATGCTTCAGACTGCTTTTGGAGCATCTTGCATGAATTGAGCATCAGTTTTTGAGTGGCATAAGAGATTCAAGGAAGGCATGGAGTCTGTGAGGGATGATGAGAGGTGTGGGAAGAGTAAGGAAATCAATACACCAGAGTTGATTGGCCAAACGGTTAGGGTTACTATGTTGAGGTTTTAAGGGAGTTCAGAAAGAGATTCTGTCGGAAGAGGCCAGCACTCTTCAAATCAGGTTAGTGGTATTTCCGCCGGGAAAATGCACCAGTCCAAAACTCCATCCTTGTCACAGACTATTTGACCAAGATGGGCATTAAGA